>JAJEJO010002393.1:446012-690473 GCA_020662805.1 Glaucomys volans | reverse complement strand
AATCGCATACAAAAGCATATTAAAAAGATAGTGCACCATGATCAAGTGGGTTTCATCCCGGGGATGCAAGGTTGGTTCAACATCCGGAAATCAATAAATGTAATTCACCACATCAACAGACTTAAAGTCAAGAACCACATGATTATTTCAATAGATGCAGAGAAAGCATTTGATAAAATACAGCACCCTTCATGCTCAAAACACTAGAAAAAATAGGGATAGTAGGAACATTCCTTAACATTGTAAAGGCTATTTATGCTAAGCCCACAGCTAACATCATTCTAAATGGAGAAAAATTGAAAGCATTCCCTCTGAGAACTGGAACAAGGCAGGGATGCCCTCTTTCACCACTACTATTCAACATTGTCCTTGAATCTCTAGCCAGAGCAATTAGACAGACCAAAGAAATTAGAGGAATACGAATAGGAAAAGAAGAGCTCAAACTATCCCTATTTGCTGATGACATGATTCTCTATTTAGAAGACCCTAAGAATTCCACCAGAAAACTTCTGGAACTCATAAATGAATTCAGTATTGTAGCAGGATATAAAATTAATGCTAATAAATCTAATGCATTTTTATTTGTAAGTGATGCATCCTCTGAGACAGAAATCAGGAAAACTATCCCATTCACAATAACCTCAAAAAAAATTAAAATACTTGGGAATCAATCTAACAAAAGAAGTGAAAGACCTGTACAATGAGAACTATAGAACACTAAAGAAAGAAATTAAGGAAAGTCTGAGAAGATGGAAGGATCTCCCATGTTCTTGGATAGGCAGCATTAATATAGTCAAAATGGCCATACTACCAAAAGCACTATACAAATTCAATGCAATTCCAATTAAAATCCCAATGACGGACCTCATAGAAATAGAACAAGCAATCATGAAATTCATTTGGAGGAATAAGAGACCAAGAATAGCTAAGGCAGTTCTTAGCAAGAAGAGCAAAGCAGGGGGTATCACAATACCAGACCTTCAACTATATTACAGAGCAATAGTAACAAAAAGAGCATAGTATTGGCACCAAAATAGACAGGTAGATCAATGGTACAGAATAGAGGACACAGAGACAAACGCACATAAATACAGGTATCTCATACTTGACAAAGGAGCCAAAAACATACAATGGAGAAAAGACAGTCTCTTCAACAAATGGTGCTGGGAAAACTGGAAATCCATATGCCGCAAAATGAAACTAAACCCATTTCACTCACCCTGTACAAAACTCAACTCAAAGTGGGTTTTGCACCTAATAGAAGAGAAAATAGGTCCAAATCTTCATCATCTTGGCCTAGGACCAGATTTCCTTAACATGACTCCCAAAGTGCAAGAAATAAAAGCAGGAATCAATGATTGGGATAGAGTCAAACTAAAAAGCTTTTTCTCAGCAAAGGAAACAATCAGCAATGTGAAGAGAGAGCCTTCAGAGTGGGAGAAAATCTTTGCTACACACACTTCAGACAGAGCACTAATCTCCAGAATCTACAAAGTACTCAAAAATCTTTACACTAAGTACACTAATAACCCAATCAATAAATGGGCCAAGGAAATGAACAGACACTTTACAGAGGAAGATCTACAAGCAATCAACAGATTCATGAAAAAATGTTCAACATCCCTTGTTATAAGAGAAATGCAAATCAAAACCAACTTAAGATTTCATCTTATCCCAATTCGAATGTCTCTTATTAAGAATACAGGCAACAACAGGTGTTGGCGAGGATGTGGGGAAAAGGATACACTCCTACATTGCTGGTGGGAGTGCAAGTTGGTGCAGCCACTCTGGAAAGCAGTGTGGAGATTCCTTAGAAAACTTGGAATGGATCCACCATTTGACCCAGCTATCCCACTCCTTGACCTATACCCAAAGGACTTAAAATCAGATTACTACAGTGATGCAGCCACATCAATGTTCATAGCTGCTCAATTCACAATAGCTAGATTGTGGAATCAACCTAGATGCCCTTCAATAGATGAATGGATAAAGAAACTGTGGTATATATACACAATGGAGTATTATTCAGCCGTAAGAAGAATAAAATTATGGCATTTGTAGGTAAATGGATGATGTTGGAGACTGTTATGCTAAGTGAGATCAGCCAATCCCAAAAATCCAAAGGTGGAATGGTCTCTCTGATAAGTGAATGATGATGCATAATGTGGGGTGGAATGATGGCAAGAATGGAGAAAGGATAGACAGAATAGAGGGAAGGGAGGGGTGGGGTCTGGGTGGAGGGGATAAGAATAATAATAGTATGTGTGACAGACATCATTGCCCTGTGTACATGTATGAACGCACAGATGGTGTGACTCTACTTTGTGTACAACCAGAGAAACAATAGTTGTGCTCCATTTGTGTTCAATGAATCAATAAGTAAATAAAAATATATATATGTAAAAAAAACTAGAATAAACATTATGATAATGAAGTCAAAGACATCAGCATGAAGTCATTTTAGTTACACATATGGATATGTATATTATATACATACGTATATCTCAATTACTTTCTGATTTTAGAAACTATGAATAAAAGTGATCTAACACTTTATATTATATACATATATGAACAGGTATAAAATGTTTGCAAATGTGTTCATGTATGTGGGTTAGCGACCACAGTTGCCTATTTTTCTCTTATGCCGTGGCCTAGAAGCAATACTGCCCATAGCAGTGACCTCCCTATTTCCCCAATATTGGTCTCAAAATTCCATTATCACTCCAAGGAAATAGAGTTCCTTGAAGAAATGACTTTGATGTTAATAATGGAACAGAGAAAATACAAGATGAACCTGGAGAATCTTTTAGCATCTCAAAGTGAGGAAATGTCTGAAAAACCAAAGGATGGAGGTAGTTCAAGGAACTACAGGAGACAATTTGAAACTGAAATAAAATCAAAAGTGAAAATAAAATCAAAATAATTCAACTAACAAAACAACATGATATTGGATTATTTTGCAAAGTATAAAATAAATATGCTTGTGTCATACATAATTGGATAAATAAATGAGTGTGCAAGAGTAAACTTCCTTACAGCATATATTCAAAATAATCTGTATAGATAACCCTCTACCAGGAGGCAGGATTCACTCTCACCCCCAACCCCACTGGATGTGGATTGAACTTAGTCACTTACTACCACAGCACTGAGTAGAAAGAGGTCAAAACAATCAATTCAGAGGGCAGCAATCTAGCAACCCCTGCCTACACCAAGTGATGAAGGCCGCCATCATTGACGAGACCATGCTGGGTCCCACCCTCCCTGAAATAAGTTGGTGAGAAGTATTTCACCTTGAGGTTGTCTCTCTAAAACCTGGGACCTAATCTGATTGTGAGGAAGACATTAGACTTTAAAGAATACCCAGCCTTACTCCTAAAGACCATGAGCACCAGAAAAATGGAGAAATTGTTACAGATCAGAGGAGACTAGAAAGGCAGGATGACTAAATCTAACGTGATTTCCTGGATTGGATCCTGGAACTGAAAATGCGCACTGATGAAAAACCTGATGAAATTCGAACAAAGTCAGGACTCCGGTTAATAGCAATGTTCCAATGTCAGTCTCCTAGTTTTGACAGATGTATCATTTTAACATAAGATATTAATAATAATGAGGGAAGCTGGGTGGTATTTGAGAACTGTCTGCAATCTTTGCAATTTTTCTGTACATCTAATAGGATTCCAATATTAAGAAGTTTATTTTTAAAAGAGGAAACCAGTATTTTTAATTTAAAATAAAATAAAGGAAGACATATATTCTCTTAAGGAAGGCATATATTCTGCATAGGATAATCAAACAAATGTGGTCTAACTAGAATGACTATATATTCCTTTTAATGAACAGTGTAAGTCACAGGTAACAGAAATATTTCTGACCTTCAAACCTAAGAAAACCATAAAAGGATTCTAGATCTCATTATCTTTATATGAACCAGGTTATCAAGCAGAATTTCTTTTATTTAGAGCAGATGGTTTCTCATATTTCTTTCTTGAAATTCTTAATTTTGCAAGCAAGGCTGTTCTTGAATTTAATTGGGGGGAAAAAAAGCTTAAAATGTACCAAGCCCATTAAATATTGGTGCTTTCCCCATTCACACTGTATGAAATATGAGAGCTACTTTTACCATGGGAGGTGACTGACTCTGAAGACATTAAAGCTCAAAATAAACACAGTCCATAAAGATACAGAATATGTTACTATTTTAGGATTGACCATGGAGAGGGTGCAGCAAATGTAAGAATCATATAATGCCCAACTTTCACTTCATACTTAAAGACTTAATGTAATATATTAATACCAAGAAAATAATATTAGAAATGCATATTGTGTCAATGTTGGCCCACAGAAACCAAAAGGCTGTATACTAAAGTATAGAAAAACATGATTTCTATTATAAGGAAATGCCAATTAACTTCTTTGCATTTTTAAAATTTAATAAATGATAAATAGGTCTGATGAGTGATTGACAGAACATGTCCTTTTGATCTAGCAATACTATTTAGTAGGCTCTGTGATGAAATTGGATGATCACATGCATTTCTTAAATTATATAAGAATAATTATATTCTATTTGGAAAATAAGATATATTTTTATTCTTTTCTCTTGCATAGCAATATTCTAGCATTTGGCAGGATTGCATTTCATTAACAGAAGTCTAAAATTTAAAGTGGAACAGCGGGAATACTGAATCAGGAAGCCACAGTAGCAAAGAATTGAAACCTTGTATTAACTACTTAATATAGTCTACTAATTATTACAGAAACCACTCAATTTTGAACAGTATAAATTATATTTTATCTCATGTGCCTCTTAAAGTAAGGAAAACAGAAGAAAGTATGGTGATGCATTTCATTTTTTAAAACATTTAAACTGCTTTGCAGTTAAGAGAAGAATGGAGACAAAAAAACAGGGTTCAGGATGAGTTTTTGATCAGAAAAACAATATTACGCTGCCTTCTTGCATCTAATCCATTCTTCTCCTAAAGGGTAAATTTGACAGTCTTCCAACTACCACTAAAACTGTCAGAAAATCCTTAAAAATTGCATTTAAAAAAAAATCAATAGTGTCCCTTCACATCTTTTAAATTGGTCAATTTTGATTGCCTAGTTCCCTGAAGTTCTTTGGAATTCACTTGAATATAGATGACCTAAGCCGGTCATAATGAAAGTCATTAAGGACATGCCCAATTTAGAGAACAAGATATTGTAGGAATATATTAAAATGTGTCCTCGGGCACTGCTTGTGAGGGATACCATGATTTCTTAAATGTACTCCTCTCCTGGATCAGCGTCAATTAGAACTAATGTAAGTGGTTGAAGTTGTGTGTGTGTGTGTGTGTGTGTGTGTGCGCGCGTGTGCACATACACAGGTGTTTGGTTGAAATTATACTACACTAAATTTTCAAACACAGCTTTATTTCATAGGGGTTCTTTTAATTTTTTTACATGGAACAAATTGAGAGAACCAGACTTCCAGCCAGACTGCATAGAAGCATAGTCCTCTCCTGAGTTGGTGACTTTGGAAAGGGCTGCTTCTCTGACTGTGTTTTCCTGGGCTCAAGATTTAGGATTCTGAGGGTCCTGGCAGGGATTGTGGTCTTCGTGGCTCTTATTTGGCAAATGATCAGAATGGCCCCAAATAGCAAAACTCAACAGTCCATCACTTGCTTGTTTGCATGGAGATGATATGCGTGACATTTGTACTGCAAGTTAAACTTATTATGAATTAAATTCCAATTAATTGCCTTTTAGGGTGTACATGAGGGTAACCTTCCCAGCTTTCATGGCTGGGTGAAAAATGATTATTTTGTCACATACAGAAGGTTCTGTTTTCAGATAGGAAATGAGCAGCCGATGCAGAGACGTTCTTTAGGACACGTTTATTATTCCTAAGCAACTGTATAGTCATGTTTGTGTAAGATCCAAATGAATAATAAATGGAGGAATAAATAATACACAATAGGTATGCACGTAAAGACACACCTTTTCCAGATTGTTCCAGTTGCCCTTAAAATACCATTATCGCCCTAGTTTAGTTGCTGAGAACTGCTTGCTCATGTGTGCTCTGGATTGTGTCACAGTCTAGAGCAAATGCCACATGTTTGCACACTGCTGCCCAGGGACTCTGCTCATGCTGTGACCTGTGAGGTGGCCTGGTCCACAGTCTTGACCTTGCAGTGGGGTTTGGATTGGAGAACACAGTGGTTCTGAACAGCGTAGTTGGTGACAGTTTTCCTTGTGTGGGACTCTCAGAGATAACTAGCCCCAGAGAGTGACATGCACTCTACCTGGTCATCCAGGGTTTTACACACACAAAGTGGAGACACAACCAGGAGAATAGTTGTGTATACAGCCTACTGATTCTGGCCTGGATTCCCTTCACCAAATGACCTGCACAGATGATCTCAGGGCTCAGCAGTCAACTTGCCCCCCGAATTCTCACTGTCTTGTTAGAGGAGACCTGTATGCCTAGAAGGAGGAGGACCCAGAGGTGCTGCCCACATCCTCTGTCTCCTCCATACAGCAGGTTTGGGGCTCATTGGGAAACAGATCTGGACACCCTTCCCATGCATGATGTTCACCATGGTGACAGGAGGGACAGATCCTTGAGAAGGGAAGATACTAAGCTCTGTGTCATGGGGTCAATTAAAGAATTCTTCCTTGCAGATCATTGAGAACCACCATGTGGTAGTCAGGATGGATAGGTGGGTGGCTCTTTTTGTGGAAGCATCAGTTAGAGCTTCTCAGACTTTGCAGTAATGTCTGAGACTGCCATTGCTCTGCTGGCCTGAGGGGTTTTGCATCCCTAGTCCCAACTTATTCACTGGGGTCCCAGAAGAGGAAGTTCTATAAGCCAGGGTTGTCTCCTCCATCCCTAGGCCTTGGGAGTGTCCCTGTGTCTCATCCTCTGATGCGCCTGCAGACTCCTTCACTCAGTGGGCAGGGACCCTCCTGCCCCCTCCCCTTCTGCATTTCACTGACCACCATGCACTCTGGAAAGTACTGTTGGGAGGTGAGTTCTCACTTTGCGTGCCACCTCCTCCAGTACCTGGGGGCTTGGATACAGGAATCCGGGGTCCTGTTCAGGTCTTCCTCCTGTCACTTCCTCAGGACCAGCTTGCCCTCCTCTAGGAAGGAAACTCTTTCATTTGTGATTATTATTAACAAGAACAGCATCACAGGCATCTCCCATTTCTCATGTTGCTTTGCAAAGTGCCTATTAAAAACAACTTCTGGTGCCATGACATCTCATTAGACATTAGATTTTAGGGGATACATTTTACTTGACTGATTCAAAAAAGGTTTTACAAAATAGGGAGCTCACCCATGTGGAAAGGGCAGCAAATTGGCTCTGGCTCAAAATGCCTGGAGAGGCAGTTGACTTAGGTGTTCTGGGATGTTCTGAAATAAACATTTAAATGACTTAAATAGAGCTGGCCAGTCATCATTTTGTATTCCTTGAGTCCCCAGCTAGCAAGAAACACGCAAAGTCAAATTGTCACCTGCACTGCAAGAAAAAGCACTGAATCAAGAAAGTAGCCTTGTGGGATTGTCTCTGATGATAAATAAGCTTCTGAACAACTGCTTCTTCAATATGAACTTGGTGCAGGGAATGATGTTTATTCATTCGTTTTAATAAGTAAACTTATTAGCAGCAATCTCTGAAATTGCAAAAAAAAATGGAAACAACCCAAAATGTATATCAAGAATAGAAAGGATAAATAATTATATTATGCTCATATAATATATGCTATTCAGCAATGAGAAAAAACAAACCATAAATAAGTGCACCACACGGGTGAATCTCTAAAACAGAAAGTTGAGAAAAATGAAGCCAGACACAAAAGAGCATGGTCTCCATGATCCAACTGTTTCAAACCCCAAACTGAGAATACTAATTAGTAACTGGAAAAAATCAGGATTGGGAGGTAGAGGCTGGAAGGTAACATGTAGGGGATTCTGAAATTCAGGCAAGGTCTATTTCTTAATCCAGATCCTAATTACACAGGAGTGTTACTTTCTGAAAATGGTCACACTGTATGCTTGATTATTGTGCATTTTTCTGAATTTATGTTCAACCAATTATTAATGACAAGGAGCACATCTGCTCAGGGCAGAGGCCTGGCCCTAAAACCCAATACTAACCGCCAGACTTGCTCCTTTCCCCTGCTGATTGGCCAGAAGACCCATCATTCACTCTGGGATCCTGAGACAGTAGCTTCTTCAATCCCTCTTCACCAGTAGCACAAGTCCTCTACACAGACAGCACAATTTCAGAGAAAACAGGGTTTGATTCCTTTTTACGTTATAGGTAGTTTCCTATATCTTTGCATGTCTCACCATTTTTAAAGAAACTGAACATTTTAAATAATGTAATATGGCAATTCTAAACTTCAGTCTTTCCTGGCTGGATGATTTGTTGATGCTGCCTTTTGCTATTTATTCACTTAGTGACTTTTCTACCTAATTTTCTGCAGTTTGTGGTTTTTGTCATGTGTGCTCAGGATCTGTTGGGGATCTGTTCCAGGATCTATCTCAGGTACCAACATCTTTGAATGCTCAAGTTCCTCATAAAAATGAGCTAATATTTGCATGCAATTGACACACCCCCTCCTGTATAATTTAGATCATTGCTAAATAACTTTTAGCAAATACCCGGATGCAATGTAGAAGCTGTGGAAACAGTGGTTATACTCTATTGTTAGGAGAAAAATTACAAGAAAAAAGTCTATACACATTCAACCTAGACAATTATTTTTTTCAAATCTATCTTATCCAGAGTTGCCGGAATCTGCTGATGCAGACCCCACAGATACGAAGGCCAGCTGCAACGTAGGGGTTGCCTTCAACCCTCAGGCAGGCAGTCCACAGCTCTACATCAGCCTTCACTTCCTGCTTGCAGAGAGCCTGAAAGCCACCCAGAGGAGGCCACTTGGTCCCTTCTCAAGTGTTTCTTGAGCATACTCACAACCCTAGACAAGGGCGTAGCATTCTAGACTCCCAGAAATACAACATAGTTTATCAAAGCCACCTGTGGATGTAATTGTTGTCATTGTTCCAGCCATTTGTGATCTTAAACAATTGCTAGTGATATATATATATATGTATGTATATATATATATATATATATATGTGCGTGTGTGTGTGTGCACGCGCACACATGTGTATTATTTGCATGTGAGAGAAATGTCTATGTAAAAACTGCATAAATTAGGTGGAGGGAGGAATGGGATCCAGCAACAACAACAAGAAGAAGAAAGCCCAATTAGGGAGGTTTCCATGGAACTGTCAGGGTCAATAATGATAATTCTCTGAGAATGGTGCTTGGGGAGTGCCAACACGTCCAGCTCTTTCCAGAGTCTGCCCTGCTCCTGGTTTTCACTATGACCACACCATCTTTTTCAAGGTTACCATGGAATCTGGGACAGGAGGCTGGGAGTAGGGAGCATTCAAGAATAACAAAGCTGGGCTGGGGCTGTAGCTCAGTGGCAGAGCACTTGCCAAGCAGGTTAGAGGCACTAGGTTTGATCCTCAGCAACACATAAAAATAAAAGCTTGATGTCCACCTACAACTACAAAAACAATAGAAAGAAAAAAAAAAAGAATAGCAAAGCTGGCCATTCTTACCGAGATTCAGCAGTTTTTTTAAAAATAATGTTCACTGAATTTACTCTTTTGGTAACTCTCCAGACTCTGAAAGGCTTGGTGTGTCCTTGATTGCCAATGTTCTTACAATTTCACTAAGAAGATTTTTTAATGTGCTTAACACTGCTACTCCTACTGATGTCACCTTGGACCATATAATGATGTTATTTAAAGCATGACTGTGGCCCTTTTTCTTTACTTTTCTAATGGTTATTTATTATTCAACCAGAGGTTACAATTGCCCACACTTTGTTGAATAAAGTGACAGATGGTTTTGTGTGGGGAAAAAAAATAAAAGCTAAAAAAATTTATAGAGTTTCATTTTTAACAGTAGCATACAATAACCTCCAGCTGTTCAAGATTTGTCACATTTGATAAAAGATCTGTAACAATAGAGTAGGATTTGTCTTCCAGATTTTTAAGTGGACATATCTCAGTTCGCACAGGTTTTTTTTCTTTATAGTACATATTTATACAATGATTTGATGTCTACTTGATCTTTTCCTTGCTTTCATTTTTTTTCCAAGTGCTAATGCTAAAAATGAACCAAATTCTGCAATTAGTTCCATGATTCTCACAGCATTCCTATTTTTTAAGAACACCTCTTGTCATCATGATCTCTAAAGAGGAAACATCTTTCCCTGAGAATTCAATGATTACAATTAATCTTTTAGCATCTCAAAGTAATGCTAAACGTTCCCTCTAGTCTTTTCTTCAAAACACGAATCCATCTGTTTTTCCTGCTTTATTCACGTGCATGCCAAGAACCTGGTTTTTCTTAGTCTGTGGAATCTTGGTGACATTTTGAGAGTTCTTGTCATACGCATCTAGTCTTGGAAACCAATTGATGTGAATTATTTTTCTTTTTGTAAACAGTTTATAAACAAAACATGATTTGAAACCATTAGTCATGAAATGGGCTATTCAGAATCTCATAACAGTATGACTTTTCAAAAACATTTTTCATAAAAGATCTGAAACATACATCCTTTATCCCTTGCATGTACACTTTGATAGCCTATAAATATTACTGGGAATACGAGTTTTAGGAATAAAGAAATCCTATTTTTCATGTAATAGTGTTGAGTCAATCTTATCTTGATGGCTTATCCTTAACTGTCCTTTTTGAATTCTGGTATGACTGATAATGTTGAAAAACATCACTATTCATCTGAAAAATTCAGAATACCTGAAAATTTCTATAGTCTCCTCAAAGATGATTAGAATGGGAAGAGAAATCTAAGAGGATTGGAAAGAAACCAATTCTAAGTGATTGTGATTAAAATGTTTTGCAAATTTACAGAAATATATGGTTACCTCCAATAGTTTTCTCAAGGCCTTTAAAAGCCAACGGAGGCATCCAGAAGCTTGGGTGGTTTTGAATCTTGACCAACCTAAGACTTAATTTCTCACACTTAGAAATTCCAATGGGCCCCTCAAGACAAAGAAGCCTCTGTTCAGCAATGAAGAGTCTGGTCACAAATTCTGGTTAACACCTCCACTTCCAGGGTGGCTGACAGAATGAGAATGTGTGACAGGAGGAGGGTGAGTGGCATCTCCTCTCTCACTCACTCACTGACAGCCACCAGATTTGGTGGAAGGACTGGGGCAGAGGAGCAGGTAGGGGAGAGTTCTCAACTACTGCAAACTGGCTTCATTCTCCCCAGACCGGGAAGATATCCAAAGCAGATTCTCTCTCTTCCACAGTGCTTCTGTGACTTCTTCAGAGGTCCAGCCTGTCAATCAGCTGCAATCAGGTGATACCTTCTGTGACATCTCTTGCTATTCCCCTCTCGACCCCTAGAATTAAGAAAGCTCAAGCCACACAACTTCTCCGTGGAATTGCCTTTTTCTCCCAGGTAGTTCACTTGCTAGGGTGTCAAAATGGATCCAGGCTGACTCACCCTATATAGTCAAGGACATCTGATTCCTGAAAAGCGGGTATGATTTTTTATTTTTGTCCTTAGTCCGAAAAACTGCAGGACAATGCCTAGGTAGCCACCCTTTAGTTTGGTTTTTGGTTTTATTTTATTTTGCTATGACCTCACAATAGTTTCTTTCTTGTACTCCATTTTATTATGTTTTGTGTGGGTTTTTAAGCCTCTTTTCTTTTAATTGATGCATCTTTTTTGTATTTTTAAAAAACTTTTTATTTAATTGGTTTATCTTAATTACACAGAAAGGCGAGTTTTATTATAGCATGCCTACATATACAAAGAAACACAATGTAATCAATTGCACTCCCAATACTCCTCCACCTGCCCCTTCTCCCTTCCCCTCATCCCCTCCCTCCACCCTAATGATTACCTTTCCACTTTGTTCCCACATATGAGGGAAAACATAAGATACTTTTCTGAATCTGACTTATTTTGCTCAAAATTACAGTGTCCGGTTCCATCCATTTCCCTGAAAATAAGACAATTTCATTCTTCTTTGTGGGGCAGGCAGGAGTCAGATCCATTCCACCACTCTTTCCCCTTCTGAGGAGCACAAAGCCAGATTTCCAAGTGGCCCATTTGAGACCTGACCTCTTCCCTTGGAGGAAAAGGTGGCAGATTCATTCTCCCTCCTTCCCTCCTTCCTTCCCTTCCCCACATCTCTCTCTCTCTCTCTCTCTCTCTCTCTCTCATGCACACACACACACACACACACACACACACACTTCCACTAACTCATACCCTCCTTCCTCTGTGAGTTGGGTAGGACCAACAGCACAAATTTCCCTAAAGACATTGTCTTCATGAAACTCTTTATTACCCAAAGCAACATACCATACCATACTATTTTCTACCCTCAGACTAAGCAAGGATCAGTTCTTGGATGTCCACATGTTAGTCTAACTCAGGATATACTTCATCATTCTATGTGTTTTGCATTCTGGTGTCTCAGTCAAAACTTACACTGTAATATCATTTACTTTGGGGGGACCTTGAAATAACAGATTCAGAAAATCTACTTAACTATACATCATTGGGTTGGGATTGTTTCCATATGGTTGGAAAATACCTCACAAAAACTTAGGTCTTAGTAGACCAGAACTGGGATTGGCTCAATTGCTGAATTTGGAAACACAGTTTTGAGGTTGAAGTCATTCATCCAGTCAATCAAAGATTTTTCTCTTTGTAGAATAACGTAAGTCATAACTAAGACCCCCTTTTTTTTCCCCCATACCTTTTCACACAACTGAAGTTAACATGACTGCAGTAACCAAATCAGGGCTGAAATTTTATTCAAATTCTCATGGGATTTCCTTTCTGCCGGCTTCTGCTTCTCCCTGCTCTTCCCACACACACCAGCACGGACTCCTCTTTCTTCCAGCTTCAACTATTTTTAATTATTTGGATACGATTCAGAGTAAGACTGAAACTAAATGATCTGCGATCTCTAACGTACCCTTGGCAATGAGCTTTCTCCACGCAGCCTTCGTGCTTCTGGGCAAGGCAGATTTAATTAGCAAAAGTCACGAGCAACACTGAACGAAACTGTCATTTCCAGCCTTTTGTGAATCTTTAAAAGATTAAGTTAAAAAAACAGTTTTGCCTGCAATAACATAAGAAAGTAAAGGCTTCATTATTTATTCAGCATTTTCCTGTGTCTCCTCAATCTAAACTAATTTGTTCTGTCACCAATGGTCCTCAGTTATGTGTAAGGTAAACATAGTGATTCAAATGAATAAGCTCTGTTGGATATAATGAAATATCTCTGCAGCCCCCCAAATCTAGACAAATAGGAGGGCAATATCTCCCAAAAGAAATTCTGCTAGAAATGTCTACTTGTTGTCTCTTTTCATCCTTATTTCCCTGATTTGCTTCCTTTCCAAAAAAAAAAAAAAAAAAAAAAAATCATTTTCTTGAGTAAAAGGCATTTCATAATTTTACATGTGGGATCAATATAAATTGGTTAATTTCTTGATGATCCGCCAAAATTTTTCTAAACTGGGGAGAATCTATATTCTAATTTGGAAAGAGGGAGCAAAGATTCCAACTGATCTTAGGTATTATTATGGTTTAGATATTAGGTATCCCCCAAAAGTTCATGTGTGGAACAATGTAAGAATGTTTAGAGGTGAAATGATTGGGTTTTAAGAATGCTAACCTAATCATACATTAATCCATTAATAGGGATTAATTGTGTGGTAAGTGAAGACAGGTTGGGTGGCTGGAGGAGGTAGGTCGTTGGGGGTGTGCCTTTGGGGTTCATACTTTGTCCATGTTGAGTAGAGCTCTCTCTCTGCTTCCTGGCGCCATGTTCCTGGCTGCCTTCCTCTGCCACACTATTCCACCATGACGTTCTGCCTCCCTTTGAGCCCCAAGGAACACAGCTAGCTATCTGTGGACTGAGATCTCCGAAACCGTGAGCACCAGAAAAATATTTTTTCTCTGTCAGGTCATGTGGTCACAGCAGCAAAAGGCTGACAAACAGTTACCATGGTATTCATTGCGGTACTATTTATAGTAGAAAGTATTTGACAGCAACCTACAGATCTACAAGAAGGACATTAATTAACTAAATTATTATGCCCCCATGGTACTAGATGAGTATGACCCTGCCACTATTCACATTGAATGTTTCAAGAATACTTAATAAGAATATATCTTATTGTTTACATGCATAACTAATTAACTAAAGGCAATTATCCAAAGTATTCCTCCTTACACATGAACAGAGTTTTAATGAGGCCTTAACGTAGAACTTTAAAATGTATCTACTCACCATTTAATCAGCCAACCTATACTTAAGAACCCATTTGCTAGAGAGCCAGTGTTAGTGGAAAACCATTCTCCCCCCTCCATGCTTAGGAGCCGTCATTTACTTTGTTGGCTCACTTAACTGACTTTTTATCACATCTTTGTTACATCTATTTTTCTCCTGTACTCATCAACATGGAGTGATGAAAAAATCCACTCTAACTTCTGACCCCTCCTCCCAGAGAAACACTGGAAAATAAGCAGAAACTGTCAGAACAAACTTTGCAAAGACTCTGGGAAACCGCCAAAAGTTTGCAGCAAATAAATGAATGCTGAATCAGGAAAAAGGCATCTTCGAGATGCTAGGAAGGCTTTGTGCCATTTTTTTCTTGCCCTTGTCCCAACCTTCCCCAGCTTAGAGGCAGCGTAGAGAGATGCAGCCGGCATTGCCAGTGTGGGATGACAGTCCCTGGTTCTGGACAGATCAGAGCAGATCCTGTTTGCAATTCTTGTATATGCCTGCTCCAACATGCCCAAGGAACATTCGAAGTGCTCACCTCTGCCTTTCTGAGTTTGCAACTCACTGAGACTAGGAAGGTGGAAGGAATTACTTACAAATATTGTAATGCACATGAACAACCTACAGATGCCGAAGGCAGAAGAGGAGAGTGAGACAGACAATAAACTATCTAAAATCCAGGAGGAAAATCTCGAGAGAGTCTATTTTAAAAAATCAGGGCACTGAAAAGCCCTAATGTGTATTGGGGAATTTAGAAGGACACACATGCCAGGGAAAGACACATGCTCAGAAAAGAACTTAGACATGAGCCTTTCACTTTAGGCTGAGCCCTGGGCTCAGGGCAAGACTGGCCAAGCTGTGAGAGAAAGCCCCCACAGATCCAATCTGCAGACTGGGAGAGTTTTTTTCTTGGTTTGTTTTATGTTGTTGTTTTCATGATTTAGCTCCTGAAATTTCAGGAAATTCCTGCCAAAAAACTACCCAACTATGAACTAAAAGTACAGTCATTGCAAAAATAGTTTGAAAAGTTGCTAAGAAAACACACTACTGCAGTCTTCAATAATCCAAAGACAAACAAAAAAGGTAAGCCCTAAAGAGGGGGGAATCTATTTAAAGACCACATTATAATGTTCAAATGCATGCAGTTTTTTTAAAAATTACAAATTATGCAAATAAATAGAACATAGTCATATCTAAGGAAGCCCTGACATTGAAATAACCAGGAAAAACCCAAAGACAACTATCTTAAATAAGCTTAAAGAACTAAAGGAAAAATGGACAAATAAAGGAAATCAAGAAAATGTGGAATGAAAAAAGTAAAAATTCTAATAAAGGAATAGAAATGTTTAAAAGGAACCAAATAAATTCTGGAGCTGGAAAGTACAACAACTGAATTAAAAATTCACTCAAGGGACTGGAGGGCATTATGTCAAGTGAAGTAAGCCAGACATAGAGGGACAAGTACATGTTCCCTCTGATTGTAGGTGGAAGTTCAACAAAGCCACCTGAAAGTAAAAGAGTAATGATTAGACTGGAAAAGAGGGACAAGGTGGTGACTAGGGAGGTCACAGTTGTTTGATGAACACTACGCATGTGCTGAAATATCACACTGAACCTGAGTAATATGTACAGTTAATACATATCAGTAAAACATAAAATAGTTTTAAAAATTCACTCAAAGGGTGCAAGTAGCTCTCTCTTTCCCTCTCTTCCTGCCAATATTCTATTCAACCCATTCTCCAAAAAGAGTTGGAGTCATAGTTTAAAACCCAAGTCCCATAACCTCACCACCCATTTTTAAATCTTACAGATGTTCCCCATTTCACTTTGAATAAAAGCCCAAATTCTTAGTCACAGATGCTTGGGGACCCTTCATAAGAAAGAAATCTTCAGCACTTGGCAGTTTAACAGAAACAGCAAACTGCTCAGTCTGCTTTGGAGACCACAGCTTGCCTGCATTATGCCCGGTGCCCCTGGGAAGGGTCTCTGCAAGCAGGGTGTTCCCGAAGTGAGTGATGATGGATGGTCCCTTCCCTGTCAAAGTGCTCCAGGCACCTCCCCTGGTCTGAGAGGGCACCACTGCTCACAAACTCCATGAATTCTAAAAATTCATTGACTACAAAGGAAGTAGTGAGTGCAACAGGATAAAAGACACTTCTAGCAAATTTTTACCATTTGCTGAAGAAAATAATTGAGTGTGTGTCCCTCACAAACACACACAGACCATTTTTAACATGCAGTTTCCAGAGGAGAGTGGTATAGTCACACTATCTTTCTCAGCATCAGAACTCCATGACCGCATTTGAGTAGTTGGGGGTTGGTGAAGCATGAAGTTGAAAAACTGATCCATTCAGTGTTGTTCACCCTGTATATTGGTAGGAGATTTCTGTGAGGCAATTTCCCATATATTTCTGGAGTCTTCAAATTGTTCATTTCCTTTGACCTTATAGTTGCTTTGCTGGGAATTCATTCTTTTAAATTAATTAGAGATTCAGGAGAAAAGTTCTTCATCAGGGTATATATAGAAACATTATTTTTAGAAATTGGCAAGCAGAAAGCTCATTTCGTAAACTCAGGTGCACAAGCAATTTGACTTTATTTTTCTGAAATTGAACTTTATTTCTTTTCTGAGCTTCTATTCTTCCAGGCATTGCAAAGTTAATTTAATTTAATCCCGTTTCCCCCTAGCTCCCACTCCTGGATCTACTTTGTGATGTATCTGAGTTTTATGCACTAAAATGTTGGAAAGAGAAGTTATCTAGCCGGGGTCATGATCATCTATTTCTGCCAGCATGTTTTGAGATGTCCTCATCCCAGGCTAGTCTCCAGTTATTGGTCTAGAGCACTGCTATTTTCCCCAAACTCCAGAAGGGTTATTCCAGTGTCACCACCTCTCTGTCTTTGCCATCTAGGGCACATTGGACATTATTCTTGCTACGTATCATGCTGGGCTGCTAGAAAATCTATAAAACCCCATGAAGTCCTGACAGCCTATACACAGCTAGGCCACTATGCCATGTTTGGTTCTAGAGAGTCACTCATTGTTCACCAGATGCAAAGCTTTAGAGTTACAGAGCCACAATTCCTTGTTTTTCTTTCTTTTGTTTTTAATCTAATTTCCGTGGGTTGACCAGGGACTGAAAAGCCACTGACGCTGGTGTGATAGTGTGCCAACGAGTACTGACAAATTCTGAGCCTATCTTTCCATCTCTACATTTAGTAGCATTTTGAAACTATTATGGGGTTATTTACACCATGAAAATTTGCAGACACACATACACACACACACACATACACAAAGACTTTTTCTTTCCTTTCAAGAAACAATGTACCAGTGCTCCACTGGTTGTAGGAAATGAAAATTAAAGGAAAAAATATACTTTTTGAAAGAGCAAAATACTATACAAATATAAATTTGAAATGATGAAATAAATCTGAAATATCCAACCACTATGAAAGAATTAAATGATTTTTCTTATAATGAATATCATGCAGCCTTAGAGTCTTATTTTTGGAGATTATTTAATAAGGGGAAATATTTATATCATGTTCAACAAAAGGCATAATGCTTATGTATACAAAAGGCCTATATACACATAGAAAAAAATATCATGAAAATAAATACAGAAAAAGCTTGAGTTTTCTTCCCTTTTTATATAGTCAAAATGTTCTTCAATGGAAAGTAAAATCTTTATAGTAGGAACACACGTAGTTTATATCTCTAAGAATAAATACAGCTGCTGTAGCAACTTCAGGTTGATTGAGGGTTGGAGAGATTTCCTTGGCTTTGGCATTTAGAAGGAAATTGAAGAACTTAGCCAGAACGTTCCCAGAGAAGTTGATGGGGATAGAAGTCAGTTTGCTGTAGATTGAAATTTAAAATGGGAAGCTAACCATGCTAGTGAATTTAAATCCTATTCCTAAACAGCCTGACTATAAAAGGAAAGGGAAGCATAAGGCAGTAGCTAATGAGGGACATTAGACCAGAAGACGGCTTTCTCTATATATTTAACAGGAGATGTCAAAGTATACATGGGGCTGTGTGGGAGTCACCGGAAAGGCAAACATTTTCAATATTGGCTAAAAGCCTCAATTTTCTCTGTGAAGAAGGAGAAATCTGCAGAGAAAGTTGCTGGTGGCAGTGTGGGTTTTGTAAAGGAAATTGAAAATTAAAAGAGTTACTGTAATGGGCAGAGCAGGTAGCCGACCGATGGGCACCACAATATTGCTGAGCAGCGTTGGTGTCCAGCTGTCACTGGGTTTCCAGAATGTGCGATGACACCAATCTGCTCAAATCTGCGATTTAATCTAACAGTCTGCAGGAGTTCGAGGAGGGCACTGGTAACTGGGTTCAGTGCAGTTGAGAAATTGGAAGTTTGGACAGGGAACGGGATCAAAGTTGTAACTCCTATGCAACTCCAATGCCCAGGGAGCTGTGAAAGCTGGATGGGAATTAGCATTTCAGGAGGAGGTGAGGTGTAGCACCCAGCTCAGGTAACGTGGGACACCCTCCAGGGTGGGCTGGTGAATGGTGGTTAGAGGGAAATCGTGGTGTCTTAATTGCTAATCATTGGTTGGGGTCATCCTCATTCAGTTGGCAGGTTAGATAATAAACATCCTTTCCAGACTCACTTCCTTGTGCTTGTTTTTCTTTAATCTCGTATTGCTATTTGAATAATCAGAGAAGCAACTGGACGGAGAGTCACACACAGACAAATGAGAGTCACTGCTAATCCAAAACAAGGTTGCTTATGGGGAGCTGGTGACTTTGCACTTTATCTGTGCAGACAGAAAGGGATCTAGAAATCACAGACCCAAGACTGTGAATCTAGACAGCTGCCTGGGAGGTCATCTTCCTGAAACTGAGCACAGTGCCCAGGTTTTATATGAAGGAGGAGGCAACAAACTTATGGAAAGACTGAAAGTCAAGATTTCTCTTTGAGGAGAAGAAAAATAGAAGGAGAGTATCATTTTAAAAATGTGGAAATATTTTCTGATTTGTGTGAGATAATAACTCATAAATTGTCATCTCATACTTTTGAATACATTAGATATCATACATGGTATTCCCTGTCACCTAGAAAATTACCTTTAGTCATTACTGCTATATCTCTGAGGCTGTCTGGTTCCCTGTGATCTCATAGTCAGAGGGGTTTGGAGACCCATCACAAGCAGCTCCATGGTAGGTTATGGTGAGATGGGAGGTTAGCAGGTGTAAACCAGATCCCAGATTCACTGTGGGATAAATCATGACCTCAAAGTGTGAGAGAGGTGACATCAGTATTTAATCCATAGTGATCAGTGTTACAGTTCAATTCTTCTGCCTCTATGTACAAATTCTTCTGCACCTGTTCATGGTTTGGCTACCCCTTGGGTTTGAGCAATTAGTCAGGTTTTTTGAACAAAATTAATAAATTGATAAGCAAATGGGGAGAAATGGAAAATATTGCATATGTTTTGCACATTCTAATCAGCACTGGTATCAAATTTCCACCAATACTTAGAATATGTCTTGGAAAATATCACTAAAAGCCAGCACTTCTCAGAAGCATTTAACAACGCTGACAATATTGATGAAACACACACATATGACCCTGGCATTTTTCCAAATACTATATATGTATGATCTCATTTCATCTTTTCCTTAACCCTGCAGAGAAGTATTGTCATTATTTTAAACGAAAATAAATAAGGTAAACTCTCATCCTAAAGATGATGCTCCCTGCTACCGCCTCACCACCATTACCCAATGCCAGGTTTTATGTGTCATTATTTGTTCCACTTACAATAAGGTACAGTTGTTAAATTTTATGCCTTCCAAAAATGATCAGATTTTTATTTGTTTATCCAGTGGGATTCATTATTTTTGCTTTCTAACATCCTGCTGTTACATTGAGCTTCTTTTACACCACGAGGCATACTGTTTCAAACTGAACAGATACACGCAGTAAAATCTTCGGGCTAAACTTCTAATGACTATGTCAATGTTATCAATTGAATGGGAAAGTGAAATGGATACATCTTTTAGTAAAGAAAAAAAGTCAATCCAATTCTTATTATTACTAAATATTAAAAATATGACCATTCATATATTTCAACATGGGCCTTAAAAATGGTTAAAATATTGTTTTGTTCTGCTTTGCCCTAATTGACTCTATCTTATCTTTGTGTTCCATTGATTCCTAAGGTATATCAATATAATGAAATCCACATGTCATTATCCAAGCACCATTGAAGTCAGCCTTAGGATTTTTAAAAATACATTTGAAAGCAGAAACTTAAAGTAGTATGTGTTCTGGCTCACTTTTATTAAAATTCTGCATGCCATACCTAAATTACTCTCCTGAGGAACACAGGGCAAATGTATAACAATTTAGGTGTTAAAGCAGTTTTGCAAGCACAAATTAACTATCTACATGGGCTAAAGATGTTTTTATGAACATTTTCCATGGAGGACAATCAACTTGATCTAAACTGGAGAAAAATTTCTTATTGGACTTCCAAAAATTAGAACTGGACCATTATTGGGAAACATATTGAGAATGATTTCTCTGTCAAATATAATGAAGTAAATCTCCATCGTTTCTGACCAACCTAAATGTCCTCCCCTATCAGCCCTTCACCAGAAGACTCCTAGCAGAATTCTCAGTTCAACTCATTTATTCCAAGATGGAAATAAAGGTTTAAAAGGGAAATTTTCCTAGCCATAGAAGCCAGGGTCTGGGTCCCTGAGCAACATAGGTTGATCATCTATGCACAGCTGGGTAGGTACGGCCCAGTGCCCCATAGTAATAGTTAGGTCCAGATTCCCAAAAGGCCCAGCAGGGGTCTACAAGGTGACGAGTGAAGTAATTTCTCTCCATCAACAACCAGACCATGCTGCAAAACAGCATGACTTTGTGTGTTTATATAAAAGCATTAGTCCTTCTCTTTTTAAATTCTGTTCCATTAAATTCACTCACAAAAATAGGAAACTTTTCTCCAAAAACCATTTCTATGAGGTCATAACCTTTTTATAAGGTCTCATTTGTTCCAGAGATTCCCCTTGACAAAAAAACAAAGCCACCCCTCAATGCCATGTGACCATTCACACGTATAGGTCCAGACTTACTTAGAATTACAGTTGTCCTTGATAAAACATTCAGCTAATTCTCCACCAAATTGTAGTGTTAGAATCTGTCCTACCCAGCCAGTGCCTCCTGAACTATTGATTCCCTACAAAGGCACTCTCTTCCTCAACTCATTTGTGTCAATTAAGTCTCCCGTCTAGATCACTCACTAATTTGACATTTGTATTAGTCAACTTCCTATTGCAGTGACTAAGATACATGACAAGGACAACTTAGAGGAGGAAAGATTTATTTGGGGTCATGGTTTCAGAGGATTCAGTCCATGGTTGGCCAGTTCCTTTGCTCTAGGTCTGAGGTGAGGCAGAGAATCATGTCAGAAAGGTGTGATGAAACAAAGCTTCTCAACTCAAGGTAGCCAGAAGGGGGTGAGGGGAATGAGTTGTGGAGAAGAGAACGGTTCTAGAGCATGCCCCCAGTAACCTACTTCCTTTAAATAGGTCCCACCTCCCAGGAGTCTATCCAGCTACTAAATGGATTCATCCACTGATGAGGTCCCAGCCCTTATGAGCCAATCATAACCCCATCTCTGAACCTTGTTGCATTGGGGACCATACTTACAATTTTGGAGGACATTCCAGATCCAAACCTTAACAACACTCAAGTGACCTGAGTTCAGATTCCAGATGTGAAACTTGTACCATTCAGGGCAAATTACTTAACTTCTGTGAATCTCAATATTCACTTAAAAACGTGGTATTTAATTCAGAAGAATGGGTGTGAAGATAGAAATGATATTGTGAGTGAAGGTTGTTTGTCAACTTACTATGTTATACTTACTTATAAGTGGGAGGCTATAAAATAAATCTAAACTTAAGGGGACAAAAATATAAAGTGTCATTATATATAGAAAATATTTGGTAAGGTAAAAGTAAAAAAATAATGAGGTATTCCATAAGGCTGTCACATCATATTTTTTAAAAAATACAGTGTGATAGTTTGCAGGATGGTAATTAAAAATTAAGACTGTATCCTACATAAGCTTTGAAAACTAAAATTGATATGTATTTCACTTTCAAGTCAGTGAGAATTTATTTTTAAGAAAAGACTGTGATTAACAGAAATAAAATTATAGGTACGATTCAAGAGAAACACACAAGAAGTAACAGCTATAATTTTCTTGATAATAAATCCCTCTCTGTAAGACATTCTTCGAATGTTTTACATGCTTCACCTCATTTAATCAATACACCAACTTTATAACATTAGTAATGTCATTAGTACCATTTTACAGGTGACAAAACTGAAGCTCAGTGAACATGTGTCACTTGTTCTGAATTTCAAGGCAAATAATTAGCACAACGGAAGTGAAAGCTTACTCTCCAACTGCAAGGCCTATGTCACCAGTTGCTAGTTGTGCTCCCTCCCTCTGTCCTTCTGGCCAGCTGACTTTGGAGCTGGCTTTGGTGGCTTGCAAGAGTCAACTGGTAAGATGTCAGGAATTCTGAGAGGCAATGATTAAATACAGTCTAATCAACCATAGTAGAGATATTTACATGCAAGAAATTGGCAAATGTTACAAATCAGAGTCCCAGTCCCTGTCACTATGGTGAAACATTTACCCCCATCCTCCTGAATTAAGATTTCTTGGACCCGAATTAGAACACCGAGCTGGGTTTGTTTTTTGCTTATTACTCTTTAATCATTTTGAATGTGTGACTCTCTTTCTTGCTAAGGATACATTTAATCTATATCTGGACTAACAGCAGCTTTTTCTAGATTTCTGTACTTTAAGTGATACTTAAGCAAATTAAGCAATGAATGACATCTTTAAATCAACTGACTCTATAATATCGATCCTTAATATACTAATGGCTTCCTTCTGCTTCTGACTTTCTTAAAGGAGATGTCCTAGAGGACACTGCATTTTCAGAAGCTGGGGTGCTACTTTCCAGTTAGTCATTTTTAACAGCTTGATCAAAACTGAAATGTTGGGGTTGACCACCGGCCTTGAAAACAGTACTCTGCAATAACTTGGATGGCTGTTGCTTTTTTAGCTCATACATTGGCCGTTCATCTCTCATCTATGCATCTGCAAGGTTATTACCTCCAGTCGAAGGAAGAAGCTATCATTGTGGCTGATGGGTGCATACTTCATTAAAGCTGCAAGATTTTTTCATATTGCCCTGTCATCAATTTCCTCTGGCAGAATTTATATAATGGTCCAATTTTCTCAGTCCAACTTACAAAGTGCATAATACCCAATTTTTAAATGTGTACTTGATGGTCCACGGTATATTAACAGAGTTAATCAACCCCTGAGAGACAAAAAAAAAATACATTACTAAGTTAAATTATAGGTTTATAATTACTAGATTAATATTCTATTCCATTAGAATTTATCTTTATATTTAAGAAAAGTGCAAACCCACAACAGCACTCACAGCATAAACAAATGGAAAGAGGAAAAAAATCGATTCTTAGTGATTTGTCTTCCCCTTATTCTTCCAGTCCCTTCCTTGGGATGAACCAGCCTGGAGAACCATGAGCACTTGACACTCCCCCTTAGTGAATCCTGAGAGTAAACTCACATGTGGTTTTAGTCATTAATATAGGAACAACACAGACTGAGAATTATGAGAAAGGTATACCAAAGTTTGTTTGTTTTATTAAATAAGTTTTAGGACTGGAGATATAGCTCAGTTGGTAGAGGGATTGCCTCGCAGGCACGAGGCCCTGGATTCAATCCCCAGTGCCACAAAAAAATAAAATAAAAAATAAGCTTTAGGAGAACAGCAAAGAATTTATACAAATACTATGCCCCAAGAAATTTGCTTATCATAGAAACTTATTACTACTGGATGAAGTTCAGATTCTCAAGCCAAACCTGAGCCATTACTTTTAAAGAGCCCTTACCTACAGAACCTGAAGACAGTATGTTCAACTGCATTTATGTTTAGTATCTTGCCATTTCAAGTTTAAGGAAAATGTTTTAAATATTGTTTAGCTTTACCTTTCTTTTCTTCCATTTTAAATATGTGGATCTTATTGTTAGGGAAAAAATATCACTAGAATTGTTATTGATGATCTATGCTAATGCTATCCACAACTCTTTCTGGATACTACTTGAAATGGGAAGCTAATTTTAAGTGCTTTTAAAATTATCCCAAAAGCAAACCAAAATGAACCATAAAGTATAAAGATTGTGAATACCTAGGACTCTATTCAGGTTTTCATTAGGTAATTTGTTTTCCTTGTGTTAAACCAAGTCAGGGTTTGATAATCTCTGTAAAAACAGGCTGGTCTTTAATGCTGAAAGGTTTCATATAGTTTTGTCTCTGGGAATTTCCCAGTAGAACTGCTTACTTTCATTGAAATAAATTCTTCTTGCTATGCCATATGAATGGTAAATAAGTTGATTAACTTTCCTCACAAGCATGTTGAATATCTGGTCCCTAGATGTTTTTATCATACTCAAAATCATGTACCAAAACCAATTCAAAATGACACCTCTTTTTTCTCCAAGTTTAACATAAATTTAGAATTTCAAGTAGAATAACAATTTAACCCTCATCTAAAATTATTTCATGGAAAAATTGGATTTGGGACTAATAGGACATGCAACCAATTTAATTACATCTCAGATGCAAATCCTTGTTTATTAATCTATATGCATAATTTTAACATTATTGATAAAATAAATGTTTGAAAGGAATTATTTATTTTGAAAGTATTTTAACTCAAGTACATCAAAATGCTTAGTATAACAAATTACTTCCACAATTCTCATATTTTTTTCTCATTAATGAAATATGCTTGGTTCATAATTATATGCCAAAGATTTTAATATATATTATGTTTATCAACTATTTCTTCCTCAGTTAAAGTACTTAGTACCTATGTCTTAACAGGCTACTGTCCATGATTTTCAAATACATCTGGGCAAAATCTCCTGGCCATAATTGAGAAGTGGCTATAAACCAGCACTTCCTGTCTAAGGACACTCCTCCATCTTCCTAGGCATGTGACTTCTGTCCCATGAAGCTCTCTCTACACTGGCCATGTTTGTACCTCCCTATGATGTTCGATTCCTGCCTCAAAGAATCATGTTCATTCCTTTGTCAATTGCATCTATTCTAGAAATGTTAAATAAACTAATTTTAAAATCAACTTGATGCTGGATCCAAAGCTCTAAGAATTCTCCTGTGGCCCAGTTCCTATCTCTGAGAGAACCTCGATGCTACCAGTATTCCACACTGACGAGCCTTTCCATCTCCTCAGTTGGATTAAAAGCCCCTGCAGTTATTAAACAGGATTACTCATTAGTGACCTGAAGCTGTAAGCTGCCCTTAATATTACAGTTGGTATTTACTAATTATTCTGTCAAAGTTCAAATGAAAGAAGATTAGAATTTTTTTTTATTTAACATCCACAGTTATTTGGCTTTATTGAGTCTCATCACAATATGAAATCTAACATTTTGTTACCAACAGAAGTCCTATAAATATTAAGTCATTTAAATTAAAATGTAGTTGACTTTCTATTGAGGACATGCCTGGCGTTAATACTTTGGGTACTTTGGTTATTCCCCATCTCATGACAGCATGTGTCATTAAAGAACAAGATCAACCATAAAAGGTATCCAACTAATATGTCACATAGAATACTCAACACTGATACACACTAGATGAATAAGTTGGGTGTTGATGGAATACAGGGAGGGAGGTTTGCAGATGGTGTTAAGATTCTAAATATTTTGGACGCAGAAGTAATGCAAAGGTGAAAGTTTTTTAGAACATTTCAGGCTGAGGAAAGAGCCAGGTTCAAGGGCCTCAAGAGGAAGCATTTTGGAATTGTCCAAATAGTAAGGAGGTCACATATGCTGGAACTGAGTGGGCAAGTGGGATGGTAAAGGAGACCTGTGAGCCACGGGAAACTCTGGGTGGGATGGGAGGACGTGGGCCAGTGGGAGGAAGTGGATTGTGAGTTAGTGGACCCCACTAGTGGAGCTGCTGAGACGTGGAGAGGAGCAGGAAGAAATAGAAGGTAGTAGAAATAGAAGGCATTTATTGGCAGTGCAGAAAGCAGGAGAACTGGGTACTCAGAAATTCATGGCAGCAAGGAAGGTTGGTTTCTGGGGGTGCCTGGCTCTGAGAGTTTTTGAAATGTTGCTGACAGACGATGATGACAATTTGAAGGTCGAGTATGAGATAAGACAAGCATCAGGGAGGACCCAGAGGATTCTGACCTGAGTACTGGAAGGATGGAATTACCATCAATCCAGATGAATAAATAAAATGATATAAATTGCTGCACACCAGTAATGAGTAGTAAGGAAGTCATATAGGGACACATTTGCATTGGTCCATTTTCTTGAAAATTTTAAATGCAAAATAGAGGTGATCTGTATTCATATAATAGTATTTAAATGCCCTCATTGTTCACACATATCACGGGAAATAATATGTAGAGCGATTAAAACTGTCAAAAGCAGCCACAATAACAAGACTCCTAAATTTTCTACCCTGGTAAAATAGTGGTATGGTATATATATGAAGGCCCCCAAAGTATTTTACAGACCCCTCTTATTAAACATTGAGTGATGTGGATAGAATTATTTTATTCTTTCAACAATTAAGAAATAGAAGTATTTTCTCATCATTCCTGGATTTAAGAGCTTGTGAAATTACTGAATTGGATACCATGTAGAGAAGTGTTCACTATGATCAGTTACAGTTTATTAAAATACTGCAAGAAATGACTGTGATTTCTTCACTATAAATTGCTCACTAAAACATTTGAAGCCTTAGATTCTCCTCTACAAGTTCTAATCTTGGAATGGCAAAATAGTCACATAAATATAAACAGACACAGCCCCCCTTAAAGGTAGCAAAAGCTTTCACATATCCTGGTTTTCTTCCAAAGGCATGCGATTTGGTTCAGAGAAGTTCAGGTACTTTATATCAGCCTGCTTTGAGTAACAATTTAAATTTACATCTAAAATTTTAAGCAAATTGAAAAGCCTAATTGTGAGATTAATACAGATCATCATGAAGCCATTTTTAACCATGGCAATGGGATATTTAAAAAATTAAAATTTCTTTCCATCAGCTTCCACCTATGTATGATTTTGTCAGGATGAACACAACTACCATGTGTAACTATGAAGCTCTAATACAAAAATTAAGATTTCTAAGAACTGTTGTAAGATTTTATTATAATTATGCCAATATAAATGCCTAGCTTATAATAATATAAGAAATGAAGAAAATCATGGATGCAGTATGTACACACACTACTATTAAAAGACCCCTACTTTTAGAGGTCTGAGGAAAGAGCCAGGTTCAAGGGCCTCAAGAGGAAGTATTTTGGAATTGTCCAAATAGTAAGGAGGTCACATATGCTGGAACTGAGTGGGCAAGTGGGATGGTAAAGGAGACCTGTGAGCCATGGGAAATTCTGGGTGGGATGGGAGGACGTGGGCCAGTGGGAGGAAGTGGATTGTGAGTTAGCAGACCCCACTAGTGGAGTTGCTGAGAAGCGGAGAGGAGCTAATATCCTCTAATCACTAATATATTTTTTCATGTGCATGTAACCTTTAACCATCTCTAGTCTTCACTCTTAAATGCCTAAACCTTGGAAAGCAGTTTCTAGGAAAAAACTTAGATCTTTACATTTCCCCATAAGGCCATTTCTATATAAAGCCTTGGTGTATCATAAATACAGTATTCCAAACCCACAAAGGAGTTGCCTCCAGGGTGAATCTTTGGGATCATTCCCTGCCTTGATTTACCTCAGGGGAACATATCCTTTTTAGAGTTAGAGATTATCGGCTCTTTGATGTCAAATTGCTGTGTGTATGACATTGATAGACCTACACAGAGAACCTGAGTTGTCTGGGTATTATCATATGACCTCATTAGGGTGTTCCCATTAATATTGCTTCTTCTGGGAATTGCAAATATGTGAGTGTGTATGGATATGACTATTTGTGTGCTGGTATGTGTACTAATCTTATTTTTATTGTTGCTTCATTTAAGACCCTTCAGGTCAAGGAAATAAATCTTTATATATGTTGCAAATTTTTCCCAGTTTATCATTTATTATTTAACTTATATTACTTCAAGTTCATCATCTGACATTTTATAGATCCCAGTGCTGGACACAAAAAGTACGGATGGATTTATATTTTTTAAAATATCTGGTATGCATCAGTCAATCTTCTGAGTGTGGCTTTGAATACATTACCTAAGGTTTTTGCATCTTGAATAAATCTTGGTTAACCAATTATATAACAGCAAATCTTTTTTCTTTAGTTTGAAGTATCCCACTCTGAAATAATACCAGATAGCTATGGAAAAGGAGAGGAAGCAGAAGTCCCAGCTCCCTTAAGATCTCTTTTTTTACTTGTTCTTACTAGTTTTATATATGACAGTAGAATATATTTTGACATATTATAGCTATATGCAGTATAACTTCTTATTCTTCTACTTGTAGATGTAGAATATCATTGGTTATGTAAGCATGTAAGCATGTATGCACTTAGGAAAGTAGTTGTCCATTCACTCTACTATCTAGCCATTAAGATCTTAATATTTTAAAGTTTATTTTTTGGTCTTATATAACAAAATCAATTTCAAATCTTAAATTTTTAATCTAAATCTTAAAAGGTAGATGAGTATCTTAAAAATAAAGGGAACTAGTGAAATGCTTTCCAGCGTGAAGAAAAAAATCAAAATATGTTCCCTTTAGTGTGCCAAAGTAAAATTCTAAGGTTGATTTCAAAATCTTATCTGCTAATTATATAGCATTAAGTCAGTCTCTCAAACTCTCTGGTCCTTAGTTTTCCCACTAATTAAGCAAGAAAGTAGGATGGTTTTACTCGTGTCCACCCAATGTTTGAAAGACTTAGGAAAGCACTGAGAGGGGTCTAACAGAGCAAAAATTGAACTTTGTAATCAATGGTACCTGTACTGGAGACTTCCACAGCTGAGAAACAGGACCAAGTCTCAGAGCATGAGATCTCCTTTGTCACCCCTGTGACCATCTGCAGTAAGTACACTGCACAATGTGCTGATGAGTATGTATACAGTGGCAGATACTGTTTCCTCATAATCATCTAATGACTACATTAAGAATGTTTTAAATTGCACACCTGGGTGAGAGTCTGAAAAGGCCTTTGATATTGATGCAATTATTTATATAATGGAACACATTGGCTTTGCTGAATTCACTGACTTCTAAACCTAAGTTTCTATCATTTCAAGGCTGTCTTGATTAAGATGTAGGAGGGAATTAAGTTTATTCAACTTGGATTAATGAAATACTGATTCAAATAGAGTGTTATCCCACAATATTGAGTAGCTCCTTGCTTTGCCTTCCTTTCCTTCAAATTCATTTTCCTTACTCCTTGTGTTTAATATGATCATTTAACAAAAGTATTCATATGGAGTGTTTCAGTACCACACACGTGGCTGCTTTATATCAGTTGCAATATTTTGAAATTACGGTTTCATTATCTTTTGGATCTTTTTTTAAGATAGGAAAATGTGTGTATCACCATCATTATAAGCATTGGAGTCTTTGAAACACTATTGAAATTGAAGTGCTATGCTTGCAAAAAAAAAATGATTCTAACAAATGGCATGCTTTGAATTTTTCTTTCAATAGAGATTTTATTTTTTATTCTTGCATAGTGTTCTGAAGCAGTTACAATGAATGGTGGTGCTGAATTCAGCTTTGCAAATAAATTAAAAGAAATTTTCAGGCACTTCACTTTGACTAGAAATATCACTCAAGGGTGTGGGGAAACCTTTCCTCGCTAGCGTTGCACAAAGAACAGAAAGAATTCAATCAGTATTATTGCTTTCACTTGACAAACACAAAATTGTACCATCTCTGAGAGAGGAAGTATTTGTACACTTCCCTTAGCATAGTTACCTTTGCATTCATTATTTACCAAGACCCATAGCATACGTAAGTAATAGTGCATAAATACGACATGCATGCACATACATCACGTGCCTTGTTTAAACTCTTACAGTTGAGACACTGGTGATATTTAAATCTTTCTGAGAAATGGAGTGGCCTGAGAGGACCTTCATTGATTTCCAAAGGTAATAGAAACTGCTGCACACACTTAGGACTCTCATTAACTTTTGGATGGAATGAAATGCATTAGTTCAGTGAAGATTCTCCAGTACAACTTCATGTATCTTATGAACAGCAACTTAAGTCATGATTTCCAATATTTCCATCCATAGGTGGCCACTTACAATTGGCTGTACACATGCTGCTTCAAATTCTACGTGGTATGAATCAACTTATAACTAAGAAAATCTTTCCATAGGTGGTCTCTTCCTAACAACATGTTCTACGGTAATTGTGAAAAATATCACACTAGCTTATACAGTCACAACTTTTTCTGTATGGTTAGTATAGTGGACATCTGCTTATGTACAATTTTCCTATAAACTATCACACTGAACTTTGGTTTGAGAACCAAAGAATAATAACAGGAAAAAAGGAAAGTGGTAATCAAGAGCATTTGAAGTTTTTGCATCAGCTCTGTATAAGTTTGTGAAATAGTAGGTAAACCACCATCTACATTAAATGTAGGGATTATTTATCCATTTGATATGCTTTTGAAGACCATGGATAGTAAGAAACCATAATTTTATTCTATTCTGAGATAATGGAAAACCTTTTAAATCTGAGTTAGCATGGAATCTGCCTACACCTGGTATCTTTACTCTGATTCTTCCTATTCAGACTTGCCAGTATTTTCAGTTTATGTACATTTTTAATATATTGTGCATATTCAGAGACAATATCAATATAAGTAAATTTAAAGGAGCTTTCTACATGCCTTGCTGAGTATTTTAATAAATTCTCTTCTTTATTCTATTTTCAATAGGAAGCCCACATGTCAGGTTAAATATTAGAGCACTGTAGAAGCTAATTTCCTTCCATGTGGTCAAAACTCCATAATTTCTTATGTCAATATATATATATACACATAGCTATGGAGGTAGATAGGTATTTATATGTACATACAATTTACTTGAGTATTTGAGTCACGGTTTTAGCTGAAACTGTTCAGGTTTCTATGACAACTAATTAAGTGCTGAACTTTGCCATCTCTGGGATAGCTGCTCCTCTAGTTTCTCACCATACTAGCTAAAACGTCAGGACTCTAGAGGACTCAGAACATGTTCCTTGATTCTCTGCAGGATGTTCTTGCGATCTCACTATGATTGCCAGTACTCTGCTTTCTTGGCCTCTTGAAAGAAGTGGGGTTATTTAAGCAAACAACCAATATTGAACTGTCCCCCTAAAAGGGTGAATTTGGGAACTTCTTACCTGCATAAATAGTATGATTTTTCTGGTAATAGTAAATTTGGACTCTTTTTTTTAAAGCTGCTTTTCAAACCCTGTCCTTAAATTGTATGCCTTTATGGCATTAAACATTTATTTTCTTCAAGTACATCAAGAATGTCATTCATACAAAGCTTCATATTATCTTTACTATAAAACACGAGGCTTATTGAATATGAATAAATTCTCTAGTTTGATGCATTATAAAATGTTGTGCCTGCTTTTTTAAAAAAATTCTCCTTTTCAGTGTAACTTTGACTTATGAATATGATAACAGGTCTTTTCTGTTCATCTTCAGTGAACTGAGACATCCTTCATGCTAGTGTCTGGAGTCTCCTTTCATGAGTTTGTCTTATGAGCATGCATATTCAAGAGCTGAAGGTCTCTGACGATAAGGCATTATGGAGTATGGGTATTTTGGATTTGGTTTTTATTTTTTTAGTAAATCTCAAACCAAAATTGTCATGTGTTCATTTTTTAAGGAAAGTCTACATAGATCTCAGAATAATAGACGATCCTGCCGTTTCTCTCACCTGGACGGTTTTGTTTAGGCCTATTACACACCTACTGTTCACCTTCCTCAGTGAGCAGCCCAGGAATATTGTTGGGTAGCTAACCTAATGGTGTGTCTTTTGAATCATTTGAACATATTATCTAGAAAATATTAGAGGATTTTATTCAAATCACTGAATAAAACTCATGTTATTTTGTTAAACAACTGAATTTAGGAGTTGTAAGTCAGATTATTTAAGTGTTAGGATGAAAGAAATATGAGATTTCTTTTTGAAAAATAGGAACTTTTGGAGACATTGCAGAAGAAAAAAATGAGTGAATTTAAGGGTCTAAGAATAGAATTTGTTCAAATGGACCACAGAAAGTTAAAACATTGAAAACACAGAAACTATAAAAATCATCTCTGCTTCTTCAAATATTTTCTTTCTACATTCCCCCCAAAATAGGGGGAAAATTTTTTTTCAATTTGATAAGACTAAAAACTCGGCATTTGAAGAATGTCAACAAAGACCAAAAAAGGCAACTATAATGACAATCACACCAAGGCAGATAATCAAAATTGCTGAATAACAGCAAGAAGAAAATCTTAAAATTAGCTACAAATAAAGGACACCTGGTACACAAGAAATAAATAATCACATTGAACAATAGGAACAATTCACTGCAACAGAAAGAAGTTAGGTAAGAAAGCAGGAAAATGTAGAAAGAATCCAGTGCTCTCACTTACACACCCGCCTAGGCACACAGATTAGATAGGTTCAGAAATCATTGCACATGGTGTGAATACTGTGCTTACTATATTTACATATCATTAGTGCATGATGTATTGACATGTTATTAACATATTATATAATATGCTGATGTACAAATTAACATGTACAGTTATATATTATAACTTCTGTTTGTTGATAAGGTCTAGAATCCATGACATCCCAGTAGAAGTGAAAACTAATGACATCCAAATTTTGGCTTTTAAATACCATTCCCTAATAAAAGGAACAGACTCCTTGGAGAAAGCTATTCCTAGAACTAGTGTAGGAACTACTCAAGATGAGCTTGGAGCATCATATAGTGCCAAAATGCAGGGAAGTGTTCAAAAATTAAAAAATGGCCCATGTCAATAGGATCTCAAAACCAATATGAAAGCATTCCCATGATAAAAATAGAAACATTTAGGAACAAATAATTAAATAAATAAATAACATAATATAATATTACATTATAACCCAAAGCATAAAATAAACATCCAAGTCCACAGGAAACAAAAGACAAGTCTGTCTTTATGAACAATTCCAAATAATTTATAAACAAAGAGTATTCAATTTTTGCATGTTTAAAAGTTTTATGATTAAAGTTATAAAACAAACATAATCTTCCATTTGAAAAAATTCTTTTATATCCTTCCAAAATATTTGCTAAGAGTTTATAAGTTTTCAACCTAATTATACTATAGAGCTATGTTTTAAAAAAGCAACATGGTATTGGCATCAAAACAGACATGAAGACCAATAAAATAGAAGACAGACAGACAAACTCACATAGATACAGTCATCTGATATTCGACCAAAGGTACCAAAAAATGTTAGAGAAAAGATTGCCTCTTTAACAATCAATGCTGGGAAAACTGGATACCCATACATAGAAAAAGAAAACTAGATCCATATCTTTCACCATGTACAAAAGTCAATTTGAAGTGGATCAAAAACCTAGGAATTAGACCAGAAATGGTGAAACTGCTAGAAGAAAACATAGGGTCCAACATGCCAACATATTGGCACATGGGAACTGATTTTCTCTTTTTAAATTCTTTTTGAAGTTGTGGATAGGCAGCATGCATTTATTTTATTTTTATGCAGTGTTAAGGACCAAACCCAGTGCCTCACGAATCCTAGGCATGCACTAGGCTACTGAGCTACAGCCCCACCCTGGCACTAACTTTATTAACAAGACCTCTAAATCTCAGCATATAAAACTAAGAATCAGTAAGTGGGATGGCATCAAATTAAAAAACTTCTGCACAGCAAAGGAGCTGTACTCCATTTGTGTTCAATGATTCAATAAGTAAATAAAAAAAAAAAAAAAAAAAAAGAAAGACAGTAGAATGAATCTGACATAATATTCCCATGTACGTATATGAAAACAACACAGGGAATTCCACCATCATGTACATCCAAAAGAATGGGATCCTAACTAGAATAAGATATATTTCATGCTTGTATAATTATATTGAAATGGATTCTGCTGTCATGTATAACTAAAAAGAACAAATAAATTTAAGAAAATAAAAAAGGAATAAAAGAGGAGACAAAAATAAATAAATAAATAAATAAATAAATAAATAAATAAAAAAAAAAAAAAAACATGAAACCTACAGAATGGGAGAAAATCTTTACCAGCGACTCCCCTGATGGGGGATTAATATACAGAATATATAAAGAACACCAAAACCAAACAACCCAATTAACAAATGGATAAAACCACTAAGCAGACATTTCTCAGAAGAACTAAAAATGCCTAACAAACACATGAAAAAAATGTTCAACATCTCTAGTAATCAGGGATATCAAATCAAAACTACATTGGAATTTCATCTCACTCCAGCTACACTGGCAATCATCAAGAACACAAATAATAATAAATGTTGTCAAGGATGTGGGGGGAAGGTGGACTCACACATTGTTGGTGAGACTGCAAATTAGTACAACAACTTTGGAAAGCAGTATGGAGATGCCACAAAAGACTAAAAATGGAACCACCACATGACACAGCTAACCTACTCCTTGGTATTCATTCCAAAGAACTAAAATCAGCATGGGGATACAAGCACAGGGATGTTTATAGCAGTGCAATTCACAATAACCAAGTTATGGAACCAGATCAGGTGTCCATCAACAGAAGACTAGATTAAGAAAATGTGGCATATACACACAATGGAGTTTTACTCAGCCATAAAAAAGAATGAAATCATGGCATTTTCTGATAAATGGATAGAACTGGAGAATATCATGCTACGTGAAATAAACCAGATTGAGAAAGTCAATGGTCAAATATTTTCTCTCATATGTAGATGCTAAAGCAAAATACGGGGAGAAAGGGGGTGAGGGATCCCATGAAAAATAGATGAGTGGAGTAGAGGAATTGGACTGAAGGTGAGGGAGGAGGGATGGGTAAAGGGAGGAACTATGGAGTGAAATTGAGCAAATTAGGCTATGTACCTACAGTGAATTTCCCTTTTACATGTATCTATAAAATACCAATTTGAAAAGCAACTTAATAGAAGGAAGTCCAGTAGAGTTGAGGAAGGGAAACAGGGAGGAGGAGGAGGGGAGAGAGAGAGAGGAAGGACTGAAGTACTGAGCACTGAAATGGAGCAAGTTATATTCCATGCATGTGTATGTCAAAATGAACCCCAATAGTATGTATAACGATAATGCACTAATTAAAATCAGTACCTGCCCGAACTCATGCAGAGAAGTTGGTCTTTTAAGGAGCATATTTTGAATATTATATTGGTTTCATGAGCATCTCCTCCCCCATCTGATATGGGGATGGTCCAGAGAAAACTGAATGAAAATTATTTAAGTAACAATGTGAATTACTAGGAAGACTTTATCTGATCCAACCAAAAAGAGCAGAGTATTGGGACCCAAATAATTTTGGATGATTTTCTGTGAAACATGAGTCAAGTTACATAACCTCATGAAGGCACAGCTTCCTCATATATAAAATTACAGTAATTGTAGTGTTGACTTTGTAGTTCAATTAGATCATGCAGTGATTCTTTGCATGTATTTGATGCTCATAGTAACAATATTAAACATACACTGAATGATTACATGAGGCACAGAAGAACTATATTTACTAAATCATATAGACTTCTTCATTAAACTATCACCTTAATTACTTTCTAAACTTTCAATAAATAAACAATTGTCAGTCCTAAAATGTTATTGCATATCACCATGATGTGAGTTAACTTTGCTTTTCTCAGGAAGATGCATAACACAAATCTTTAAAGATAAATGCTTCAAATTACAGTTGTTTTCATTGAACCATATATAATTTTCAATTTGTAACTGTTTTTTTTTTTTTTTTTTTGGTACCAGGGATTGGGCCCAGAGATGCTTAACCATAGAACTTCATCTCCAGCCCTTTTTAATTTTTAAAAATTTTGAGACAGAGTCTCACTAAGTTGCTGAGGCTGGCTTTGAACTTGCAATCCTCCTGCCTCAACCTCCCAATTTGTAAAATTTTGATACTTACTATCTCTATTATATTTAATTATATGAATATCTACAAGATCATTCAACATGGTATGTTATTTAGTGATTTAAAAAGTATAAAACTGAATCGCTTCTATTTTACTTCAGTGATATGAGCACCTTCCATCTTTCCTGCAGGAGACATTATATTTACCCAGAAGAACACTAGGCTATGCTGTGGAGTTCTGGGTTATGATTTTAGTTTTCTAAAACTTAAAAATGCCATGTCACCTCTCAGGGACTCGGATTCCTCTTCAGTCACAAGAAAACAAATACCACATGAATCGACTTATTTGAAGTACCTAAAATAGTCAAGTCCATGGAATCAAAGAGTCGGATGATGATCACCAGGGTTGGGGAGGGGGAAGAGGGAAGTTACTAACCCATGAGCATAAAGCCTGAGTTAAGAGAGAGGAGGAGCTCTAGGATGCTCTGGAGACTGCGTTGTAATTGACAGTATGTGCTGTACCTAAAAATTGGTTAAGAGGGTCGATACCATGCTAGCTATCTTACCACAATAAAATAAGATTTCCGAAAAGAAGAAAAAGAATGCAGTGTACCATCTCAGCACAGATTCCCTGGAAACAGACTCCAAAGACAGATGACTGCGTGCCGCAAGCAAACTGCAGGATCTTTGCTTCCTCACCCTAGGTAGAGCTTGTGCCTGTGCAGTTCTGGGATCTGGGATCATGCCTGGGAATCAGACTCCACTGGGGCGTGCTGTGAGCTGCACTCAGCTAGTTCAGCTGGTATTCCCAGCAGTTGTGCTATGGGGGCCAGATCCAGAGGTGAGCACGTGATGGGAGCACCACAGCACTTACCACATGGGTGCTTCCATTTCTGTGAATCTGGAGCACATTTTAGCCAAGGACAAGTCAGCATTGCTCTGGAGGCACTTAGATGTCCTCCTAGGACCATGTGCAGTGAACTCTTGGACTCCCGCTAGATGAAAATGAGAGTGCTGTATATGGTGGGATTGTCTGAATTCATTAACAGACCCATGCATCTCTCGCAGGAGGAAACTATCCCATAAAACCCTGGGCTAGAGGCAATCCCGAAATAGCTCTACCTTGCAGGGACTTGATTTCGGTGCTCATCTAGTCCCCAGGCTGCACCTGTCATTTTGGGTATGATAGCCTTAACATTTTTAGCTAAAGTCTCCTCTTGCAGCATCACAGGTGATTTATGAGGGTGGACTTTTTTATATGGACATATTGAAGACCTGTCAGATGGTGTTGATTAAGCGCTCAGGCTCAAGAGGCAGCCTGCCAAGGTTGAAACAAGACGGTGAAGCATACCACCTTGGAGTCTGTCTGCAATTTACCAACTTCTCTGGGCTTCAGTTCAGTTTCCTAATAAATAAAATAGGGGCGATGGTGAGGGTGTTGATAGCAATAGTTACAGTATTTACCCCATAGTGTTGTTTTGAATATTACATGAGATTAGTTCATACAAGGTATCTAGCAAAATCTGGAACGTGGTAGACACGGCAAACATTAGCTATTAGCTGGCTCTAGGTAAATAGATGTACATATATACAAGCAAATATGTCTTTATGTATTGTAGCTTAATTATATTCTAGAAGTAAATTTATTTGCACACAGGGATCCACAATCCCAGTTAAGGTGTTTAAAAGCATTCTGGAACTAGAGACTCAAGAGATTAAAAGTGGAGCCTCAGACAACTGAGGATACGCCTGCAGACTCTTCTCGAACTACTGCACTGAAACAGAATTCAACATGGCATAGGAGAGGAATCTGAGAGCCCAAAGGAGAGACAGCCTTGCTGGCTGGGGTGTTCTGATGAAATTGGAGTGAGGAGACGATGGCTAGGCTGTGCTTTCTAGGGTGGAACTTTAGTTTTCTATCACTGACATAAATTTCCTCCAACTGTGTGGCTTAAAACAATATAAATTTATTGGCTTAGGATTGCAGAAGTCAGAAAGTGGAAGTTTCTATCTTCCAACTCAAGGACCCTTGTTATTACATTGGTCGATATAGATAATCCAGGATTATCTCCATGTTATAAGAAAAAAGTCAGCCAATTGGCAACCTTAATACTGTCCACAGCCCAAATTGCCCTTTGTCATAACAGGTTCTGCTCACCACTGGAGGCTGTTAACCTAAGGACCAAAATCGGGGAGAAAGTAAAAACACAAAGCTGAGGACTGGGAAAAAAATGGAATAAATAGTGATACAAAAGGAGAACACACACACACACACACACACACACACACACACACACAAACACACACTATCCTGCATAGCAAGAATCTCCTAGGTCAGTTGCATACATTTTTTCCAAGTAGGTTGATATTTTCCAAATGCTTTCTTGTTTTTTTTTTTTTATGAGAGTTGTGGAATATAATAAAATGATCTGATCATCTGATTGTTTGCAGAATAAATGGGAAAACTGAGGCACAGTTTCATCTCTGCTGGCACAGAGTTTGTCTAGTTCTATTGGCATTTACCTGCAAACCTCACATCCATTGCAACTGTTCTTACTTCTTGCTGGGGGAAAAAAGTCAGCTTTTATGTCCCTACTAAAGTCAATCTAAACAGGGAAAAAGGGAGAGAGAAAAACAAGAGAGCAGGGAGGTAGTACTGGTTGTATTTGAGCTTACTCTACTACACTTTTTACTTTAATAAGGAATTGTAAGGTGAAAAGCAGTAGATAATTATTGCTTTAAACAATCAATCAGGACATGGGGGTGTGTTAACTGAGAGTTCAAAAATGCTCCAAAAATCCCAATTCTTTAATATAACTGTGATTATTATAACTGTGATTAATATAACTGTGATAACTGTGATTAATAATTAGTGTGCATCTTTCCAGATTTTTAATAGATGCACACATGCACATAACATAATTAGGATCTGTCTCCTATCTGTCTGTCTATCGTTTTGCAGCATAGTGTGTATATACCTTACCACCCTATTCCTGGTTGGAGATGGCAGTTTAATTAGGAAACATTTACATCTGTCTGATATTTCATGCACATATCCTAGAAAAAGGCACACCTTTACATTGTTTTAGAATATGCTTTTATATACCTTAAGTTATTTAGGTAGTTTTAAAGTTTTCTTGTAAGAACAAGACCTCCTTTTTGGACTTATTCTTCCCATATTGTATTTTTCTTCTTGTGTTTTTATTAATGATCTCAAAGAAAATGAATCATGAACTGCACATAATTACCTACACAATCCTACACAATGTGGAACTGCAGAGCAGGTTTTCAAGAAAGTCCATTGCTCAGGGGTACTGGCCAAATTCTATACTATAGAATACTATATTCTATTCTATATTCACACACATACCAGTGTGTAACAATGAATCCCATCATGATGTACATCTATAATGCACCAATAAACAGTGTTGGAAACAAAGAAAGTCCATTGCTGCTGTATCTTCAATAATTTGAGGAACTTTAGGTCTCTCTGCCTTGGTCAGAGAGCCATCTCCAGCAGAGACATTCTATGAATTCTTGCCCCTTGCCACCACTACCAGCTTATATAACCTCTGATAAATCATTCACCCCTTTGGGTCACAAATGACTCATCTATAAGGAGATTGTGGAAGAAACTGATACTTTTCAAGCCTTGTTAGGAGCCCTGACATTCTATGGGGCAGTCCTAGAATGCAAGTTAAGGATGGGGGGAGTTATCAGAGGTTAGGTTCCTAATTTAGTTTGTTCATATTTTACAAATGAAAATAATATTTTATGGGTATGTGGGGTATTTTGTCCTATAATATGGGGTTTAATCCTTAAACAAAAATTTACTGATACCACTAAATAACCATTAGGATTCACTCTCTAAAACTCAACATTAACATCTTTGAGACACTCCAGAAATCTGTTTTTATGGACTAAACATAGAATATCTGTGGAATGAACTTAAATCTAAATTAATCTAAGTCCTAATCTATGCTCACTTTCATTATAAAAACATGGAAAGAATCTATGATTCTCTGTACTTGAGTAGACTCAGTTGCTTTTAACCTGGCAATTGTATTTTCAAAAAGCAAACATATATGAAAACACTTTAAAACTGATGGACATTTTCATTCCTGTAAAATTTTGTACCTCCTTGGGGAACTCCATCTTCTTTTTTTCTATCGACCATTTTCCAACCCATTCTACTTTCCAAAATAAGATTGATTTTCCCCAGTCATGGAAATCTACTAGCTCAAAACTCCCACAGCTAAATTTCTATATGTATTTTATAATTACTTTAAACTTGTGCTACACTAGAGATGTTGGGAAAAAAAGAAATATAGAGTAATTACCAAGAGCACAAGTAACAGGATGCCTGGCTGTGTGTGTATGTGTTTCTTGCTCTCCTGCAAATTCAGCTTGGGTAAGTAATCTCCACATATCCATTTTTCAGAATTTCTAAAATGTCTGTACGAGAGTTAAAAGTTATAGTTTATATGTTAATCACTTGGCACAGTGCCTAGTATATAGTAACCTACAATTGGCTGATAATATTTTAATGTATGTTGTTCTCTTTGTCACCCCCCAAAGTAAAACTTTACTACCCAGTTCCAAATTATAGATAGATAAATGCTTTATAAATTTTATTGCCATTATTGAAAAAGAGTAACTTGAAACTAATTAGGTTTTCCTACTTCCTATATTGCTTAATGAAATGTTAAAAATTCATGTAAGTGCATGGTTATTCTCATTGTTTAATCATGGAATATATAATCCAAACAAAATATTATCAATGCACAAAACACTATGGAGAAAATAGTAACAGTATTTTTGAAACACTAGAGCAGAGGGAACATATACAGAGTAATATAAGAACTCAAACCTTGCAGACCCCCGTAGTCAACATCGCTAACTGATAACATTCCTTGTCAAATATTCTGAATCACCTGCTATTCCTGCACAGGTGGGCAGGCAACCGCACAGCATCAACCAGGAATGCAAACAGGATGGGTTGTATTTACCACCCCTCCCACCGTAACATTATGGAGATAGGCTCAAAAATACATCAAGACTCTCAGAAGCTCTGTTTCCTCTAAATAAACATAATAAAGCATGAAAGCAACAAGTGATAAATGTTAAAAAGTTCCTATGACTAGGCCTTCTATAGGAAAATACTCCTAAAATGAATTGTCAGTATAATGAAGGAAGAAGGCTGAAAACTAAATGAGATATTAAATTTATTTTAAAAATCTAGATTCTACAAGAGTAATTTTTGCCAAAACAGAGAGTAATTACAAAGTGTTGAAGTCTCAGTAAAATACATATTAATCAAATTCAGAATTTGAATGTGCATATAAATTCATAACCAGTGTGGAATAAACATTTAATATTCAAAGATACAAAGTAAATTCCTAAATATTGTAGTTTTATTTAATTTTTCTCAAGTCCCAAATACAATTCTTATAAAATATATTCCAATTTAAATAAATTCAGAATGTAATTTCCTTTAAAGATGCATGTTTACTGCATATTTATCTAGTCACTAGATATTTACTGGAAAAGTATGAAAACAGAGAACCAGAAAAACCCAAGTAAAATAAATTGTATAGTCATTTTCAAATACAGAATCCTAGAATATGGGTGCAAACAACATCTGTAAGAATGAACTAATCCAACCCTCCTCAATCTCATCTTTATTTTTAACTTTGAACTAATATTTTCCTTTTATCCTTTAAAATTTTCTTATATGTAAGAAATGTAATAACTTCTTATACATATTAAATAAATAATATATATTTTTAGAAATCACCTGAGATCCTTTTAGACCAGGGTAAGACATAAATTTATTTGCCTTTTTTCCTCTTTTGCTTGTTAAAAGGCTTTGGCAACAACTGGTGCACCCTAACACATTAATTAGAAAGACAGAAATTAGGGGAAGCCCCTGTGGCCTGACTCCCTGTACAGTTCGGTTTTAGTCAATAGGAAACTTAATTAATCAGAGAAATCTTCATCCATAAAATAAAGCCACAAATCACAAAAGAATTATACTTTAATATAGAGTATGTTATATCCCTACATCTCTGGGCACACAAAGAATAATGTCATTATTTCAAAGAAAAATACATAAAAGTTTCCTGTATTGAACATATAAAGTATATTATACACACATGAAGAAACATCTTATGTAAGGCTACTTACAAATTTAGGAAAACAGGGTTAGAACCATAATATCAGTTAAAGTTGAATGAGTGCTAAGTTGAATATTGTGATTCATGCTGAGAATGGATGGAGCTTTCTATGATGCTTTGCCTGAGACTGCCTTCTTTAGGCCCTTAGTTTTGGAGTAGATTAATATGTGCTGCAAAGAGTATTGTGTTAAAATGCACTTGTTAGCTATTTGGTTAGATGAACACTAGCCAAGATCCACTGTAGTACTGTGTCATGTGTAGACTTGATCAAGATGTCTCCCAAAGGGTGGGTTGGCCATGGGACTAGTCCATAACAGAAGACCTCAAAGGAGCTGTGTTCTTTGGGAGATGGATTCAAAATGCTGTTTTATATTATATTGTCCACACCTAATGTTTATCACATGTCACATGTGATGTGTAAATTTAATTCCACAAGAGGGGCACCCAAAGAAGGTGAATGGCTGTGTGATATGCAGGGAATGAAGATATGTACACATATTTAAACATCTAGACAGAATCTGCATTTTCTTCCATGGAAACAGATTCCTTGAGTCCAATTCTACTCTCACAAAAATGTAATTTCAACTTCTCCTATGGACATTATAGACATTTTCTAAGGGTGAATCAGATCATCAATGATAGTAAAATATTACAGGTAACTCCAGGGACTCCTATGACATTGCTCCCTCTGTGTACAAGGTAACTACTTAACAGTCATGTTCAATCACTTAATTACTTGTACTCAGGTCTAGATTTCATACTTTAAGGAAAAGCAGAATATTATTTTCCACCATTTTTTTATGGGAATGTTTACTTGAGAATCATCCATTACTCTTAAAAACAGCATATGCATCTTTAAGTGTTACATGGGGAAAAAAATGCCAGAGGACAATGTCTTAATGAACCAACTTTCACAAATGAACAAATTTAAGAAAACTGAAAGAAATTCTGCCGCTAAACTGAACAGGTTGCATTTGCCAAATGTAAGCTATATTTTATTTCTCTGAAAATAATGTAATACCATTGTTCTTCTTTTCTTGCATTGATCATCATTTAAAATACACCCACATCATTTTTATTACTTCTAGACACCACCTGCTGAAACTTGATCCATTATGTGTGTAAGGACACAAATGAGAGTCAGAAATAAAATACACACCAATTAGAACACTTTAATTTTGTGAATATGTCTGCAGCCTATCATTTCAGTTACCTTGGATCATCTATAGTCCACACTTTTTGGCAGACTGTTAACTCAAGCATATAATAAAACTAATAAAACTAATAAAACTCTGAGGTGGCTTATTTTAGGAGGCGAGTTTCTTTATCACTGGGTATAGCTCTAAACTCACAGAATAGTAGATTCTACTAAAAATAACTTTTAGACTGCTCAATGTAGTAGCTACTAGCCATTTTCAGCTACTTAAATTTGTATTAATTAAAATTAAATGAGGCTCAATTACCAGTTCTTCCATGGCAGTGGACACCTTTCAAGCGTACCATGGTCACATGTAGCCTATGGCTACTATAGTACAATGCAGATGTACAATATTAACATTGTCAGTGGACAGCCTTAGAGATCTTACTGTTTCCAGATGTGATCTCAGACTATGTGGAAATCAGTTAAATTGTTTCTCCAAATTTAACTCTTTGTCTAAAGTCATCAAATGATTTATTTAAGGTGATATCATTATTAACAACTCAATTTAAAGGATCTGGCTGTGTGAATAACTGTTTCACTGTATATGTTTTTGTGACCCTTACTAATCAAACCCACACCAAGGTCCAAACTCAGGCAACAATGAATCTGTTTTGCCAGGATAGACTGAATTTGCATTTTCTAGTGTCCAAAGGAGCCATATATATTTAGTGTACTCTTACCTGGTTTGTTTAAATCCTACACACTTGTTAAACTTACTTATTTGTTCCAGTAGCTTTTTATGTCGATTCTTCAGACATTTCTACATAGATGATCATGCCATTTGGGATTATAGATACTTTTATACCCTCATTTCCAATCAGTGTGCTTTTTATATTTTTGTGTAGGATTAATTGTTTGGATAGAATCTCTAAGACAATATTAGCTAGAAGTTCTAAGAGTGAACATTTTATCTTACACTTGACCTTAGGGGAAAATATGCAATCTTTCATCATTAAGCATGATGTTAGTTATAGGTTATGCAATGCAGGAAATTGGTTTTGTTTTGTTGTTTTACTTTTTACAGAAGTCCTCTCGAAGGGTCTATATTTTTCCCAGGGATATTGAAAAGAAAGTCTCTTAGAGCTCATTAGTAAGTTCAGAAAGGTGGCTGGTAGAGGATAAAAAAATTTTCTTTTCTATATCCTAGTGATGAACATCTGGATACTCAAATTTAAAATACAGAACAATTTATAATTACCCAAAAAAATGAATATTTATATGTAAATAAAACACATATAAGACTTTACTGCTGAACACTATAAAATTCTGACAACATAAAAAAAAGAAGATCTAAATAAATGGAGACACATACCCTGGATTGGATGACAATATAGTAAAGACATAAACTTTCCTTAAAAATGATCGATAGGTTTACTATAATTGCTATCAAGATTCCACCAAGATAATTTTGTAGATGATAAAGATTACGCTAAGATTTTATGCAAATTCAAAACAATCTAATGAAAATAATTTTGAAAAATAAAAACAAAGTAGAAGAAATCAGCATGCCCACACTCAAGAAACATTATATAACTGCAATGACCAAGATTCAGTGGTATTAGTGGAAGGGCAGATACATAGATCCATGGATCACAGTGCAGAACCCAGAGACAGACCTACACAAATATGTTCAACTGATGCTTCATAAAGGAATGAATGCTATTCAATGGGCAAAGATAACTTTTCAACAAATGGTACTGAAACGACTGGATATCCTTAAGCCAAAAAAATGAACATTAACTTAAGTCTCACAACTCACACCAAAAATAATTCAAAATGGATTAAAGATGAAATTTAAAGCTATAATATTTTAGAAAAATTTAAGAGACCATGATTAGTATCTAGGGCAAGACAGACTCTCAGACTTGATTCAAAAAGCACTTATCAATGAAAACTTATTGGAAAAAATTGATAATTTATCCAATTAAAATTTTTACTTTACAAAAAACTTTATTCAGCAGACAAAAAGAATGACTACAAAGTAAACATTTAGAATCAAAATAAAATCTAATGAGGAAAAAAAATAGTCCAAAACATGAAGACAATATAGAAACAGCAAATAAACATATGAAAATATATTCAACCAAACTCACAATGAGATATCATTACAGACATACCACAAATCTAAAATAAAAAATAGAGCTGATACCAAATACTGATGAGACCATATAGAAAACAAATTAGTTATTGCTGATAGGGCATAAAATGTGACAGCCACTCTGGAAAACAAGTTTGGAAGTTTCTTCAAACACTACGGGTATGACTACTTACATAATTTATTGATTGTATACCCCAGCATTTATTCCACAGAAATGAGGTCTTATGATCCTACAAAAACATATGTGAACATGTATAACAGCTTTATTCGTAATAGGCTCAAACTGGAAACACCTCTGGCATCCTTCAATGGATAGATGATTGAAGACGTGGTGTTAGATCTGCTTCACTAAGTACTGTTCAACAATAGGATGGGAAAAATACCGACACATACAACTTGGGTGGATCTCCACAGAATTACACTCAGGAAAAAAAAAAAAGCCAATCCCAGAGATTACATACCCTGTAATTCGATGTTTGCATTATTTTTATTTTTTAATTTTGTTGTTTCTCTGGTTGTACACGAAGTACAGTCACACCATCCATGCAATCATACATGTACACAGGGCAATGATGTCCAACTCATTCTGTATTATTTATATGGCAAACTACAGAAAATGAGAACAGATAGGTTCCCATCAGGATTCAGGATAGGGTGGGTGCAAGAGAGAAGTGAGCGTGTTTCTATACAAGGACACGGGGAAGGGCCACTGTGGTGGTGAAGACCTTTGACTGTATCTGCGTCTGTGTCCTGGGTACAAGGCCAGCCTATGGCTTTGCAAGATGTTACCACTGTGGACACTGGGTAAAGGGCGCAGGGCATGTCTCTGATTATTTCTTACAACTGCCTGTGATTTTATAACTATATCAAATAAAAGTGCAAAATGAAAATAAAAACTTTTGAAACCTGGAAAATTCTCTAAAATAATTGATGAAATTGAAAAAAAAATATATCACTACAGATGTTAAAGGCTTTAAAACACTAACAAAATTATGTAGAAACTGTGCCAGTCACTGACAAGCAGATGAATAAATTTCTCAAGAATGTCACTGAAGAACTTTTAAGAAATTATTTTTTAATTTTTACAGACTGAATTTTGATTCATTGTACACAAATAGGGTACAACTTTTCATTTCTGTGGTTGTACACAATGCACATTCACACCATTCATGTAATCATTTAGTCTCTTATTTCTTAAAGGAATTGTGTTCATTATTAAAAAACATACAGTGAGGAAATTTCAGGTTCACATGGCTTCACGGGAAAAGTGTCTAAAACAAGAGGGGAAAAAACATACTAATATTTAATGTTTTCAGACAACAGTAAAAAAATTCATCCAAATATTTAATGAGGATACCATAAGACTAAAGGTACAAAAGTAGAAGAAAAATAATATTCTTGCTAATATTTCTAAAATATAAAACTAGTGTGATTCAACTCAGCAAACTAAGAATAGGAAGGAAATTCCTAAGTCTGATAAATGTGCCCCATTTGTATATAATGAATCAAAATGCAGTCTGTAAAAATAAAAAAGACATCCAGAAAATTCAGCACACCTTATAGTTATTAAGATAGTAAAAAACTTCCCCTCAGAGAAGAAATGAATGATTCTTAGTGTCAACAGTTTTTAAGCAAATGTACTAGAAATTATAACCAGTGCAATAAAGCAAGAAAAGTGGACTGTATTATTGGAATGGAAGAAATAAAACTGGTATTAGTCACATGAGAAAATTAATGTAGATAGAAAATTAGAAGGAATTTAGAAACAAACATTAGAATTAATTAATGACTAGAAAGGTCACTAAAATAATGTCAATACACAATAATCAAGTTTACTTCTATCTGTTAGAACCACAATTAGAAATACAAATACTTCTAATTTCCTAAGGATAAAGCAAAAGAAACACCTTGGTTGATTCCAGATTAATTGAAAGTCGTTAAATATTTATATATTTGGGAGACTAATTATAAAATAGGTTCTCTCCTTTGCTATTTAACATAATGAAAATAGATTTAAACTTTTGCGAAAATTAAGGAGCTTATTCTAAATTTCATCTGTAAACAAAACTAAAAGCCAAACAAGAAAAGCAATGATAGTAATTACTCAAATTGGAAAGTCTTTCCTTTTTGGGGGGGTATCAGGGATTGAACCCAGGAATGCTTCACCACTGAGCTACATCCCCAGTCCTTTTCTATCTTATTTTGAGACAGGGTCTCTCAAGGTTGCTTCAAGCCTCTCTAAATTACTGAGGCTGGCTTTGAACTCAGGATCCTCCCACCTCAGCCTCCTGAACCATTGGGATTACAGATGTGCACTGCTGTGCCAGGCAGAAAGTCTTACTCTTAATATTTAAAGATAAATAATAAAACAATGGTGATAAAGACATGGGATACCATATATAAAGACCTATTAACAAGATTTGGTAACTGACAATGTGGAATTGTGGCACATGTCTAGACAAACAACACACAAACAAATCCAGTGTCCACAAGCCAAAGAAGAGGGTATTCAAGAAACATTGCTAGGTTGTGGATCTCTATGCTGAAAATAAACAAGGTATATTCACCTTTATCTTGCTGTGTATTTCATCTACACAAAGCAGTTCCTGGTAGGGTGCAAATCCAAAATGAAGATAATGAAGATTTCGTAGGAAAATCTAGAATATTTCTGTGAATATAAAAGAGTAAAGACTTCTTAATCTAGTCAAAAAAAATTCTGAAGAAAAAAATGGTAAATGGGGCAATGTTTAAGAACGATCTATCTAAAGACATCTTAAGAGACTACAAGGATGGGTGTTCTACAAGGGAGGGAGTGTTCTTAAAAGCCTGTGTGAGGGGAGAGCTCTGTGCAGTACTGCAGAAGAGTACTCCAGGGCCTGGGGTCCCCTATTTGGTTTTATTTTGCAAGAAGAACTTCAGTTCAGACTGTGCTGTGTACCCAGTATCCTGAACTGGCTGTATCAACCCAATCACTGTATCAGAATCCCCTGAATGGGGATGCCCCAATATGCCTTGTGGCACCCCAGCTATGAAGATCCAGTGGGCTTCTTTCCAGGGTCCCTCAGCTGAGACTCCATTGGCCCTGTACAGCTTTCCTGGGGTTTGGGGCCCGCTTTGTGCTAAACCTAGCCTCCTGCTGTTCCTTGCTGCCTATCTGCTCTCTGTAAGAAATGAACCTGCTTGGTATAACTTGTGTGTGTGTGTATTCTGTCTCTCCAACTCATGTATAAGTCAGTAGTCAGCACACAGTGAACCTGTTTCACAAGAATATAAAGAATTCCTACACATAATGAGAAAAAGAAGAGAAAAAAAAAACAGAAAAAGAGAGTCAGGAAGGATCTTTTAAATGACCAATAAACATGAAAAATGCTCAATTTCATTCATTATCAGGTAAATGCATATTCAAACTGAAATACTTTACATCTGAGTTCTACCAGATTGACTTGATGAGGGAAAGAAAAAAGAGTTGGCAAGATTTTGAATAAACCAAGACCGCCATACACTGCTCAGAGTGCACATTCGTGCAGAAGACATCCCCTGGAATATTTATAGCATCACTTTCTTAATTCCCCTAAACCTAAAAACATCTAAATGCCTATCTATAGATTGGGTTTTTAAAAATGTGGCATATGCAAAAAACACTACAGAGCAACAAAATGAATCATCCACATTAATATAGATGAACCTCACAAATACACTGTTGAGCAAAAGAAGTCAGAAACTGAAGAATGTCTGCTCTATCTTCCACTCATTAAAAGGATAGAAACCAGCAAAATGGATCTCTACTCTTGGAAGTTAAGGTAGTAGTTAGTTACCATTGGGAGATAGTGTTTATGGGGGTCACATGGAACATTCTAGAATGCTGGTAATGTCTTGTTCCTTGGTGTGGAAGCTAGATTTGGATTGTAACTGTATGTTAACCTGCACACTCATGCAGTACATATTTTTTCTGTGCACACTGTCTATCAAGAAAATAATTTTAAAAACCAACTTAAAACTGTGCATCATGATTTTAAAAAGCTTTAAATCAGGATTAAATGGAAAATGAAAATATTTTCAAATACATGAAAATCAAGACATTTTTCTCATATTTTTCTTCACTCTCATTATGTGTGTGATTTAGCTATGAGTATATTTTTAAAATACAAGGTTTGTTATGTTTAGGTCTCTATATCTTACGGTCTAACTATAATCGACCATGGGGCATTCTTATATATCTAGGTAAAGGTTACAGAAACTGCTGTCTTCCGAGTTGTCGTATGTTCTTTCTCATACCAAATTACAACAGAGATTTCTCTTTGATTGACTTTTCTCAGAATTCCTGCAGCCAGTTTCCAGCACCATCTCACATCTGGCACAGATACGAATCCTCTGCTTTATTTCCGAAGCACAATAGACATGAGTTAGTTTCTTATGAGTTTTCTGGCTTTATTGAAGTTTTTCATGTAATGGAGCGAGTTTAGAGAATGAAATGGAAAGGAAAAAAAGAATCTTAAAAGTTGTATCAGGAATCCTTTGTTCCTAAAATCCACCAGCTCCTTTCAAAAGGGGAGTTTTAGGTTCACAAAATTTTGAGCATAAGGTACAGAGATTTTTTCCATGTATTCTATATGCGTACACACACACCCGGCCTCCCAACTCATTCATAACCAAAGAACTTATATTGATGCATTATTATTTTTTTTTTTTTGGCACCAGGGATTGAACTCAGGGACACTTGGCCACTGAGCCACATCCCCAGCCCTATTTTGTATTTTATTTAGAGACAGGGTCTCACTGAGTTGCTTAGGGCCTCACTAAGTTGCTGAGGCTGGCTTTGAACTCACGATCCTCCTGACTCAGCCTCCCAAGTTGCTTGAATTACAGGCGTGTACCACCACGCCCAGCTTATTGATGCATTATTGTCAGCTAAAATCCATAGTTTGCATTAGAGTTTACTATGGGTGATGTACTCTATGGGTTTTGGAAATTTGTAATGACGAGTATCCACCGTGAGAGCATCATACAGAACAGTCTCACTGCCCTCCAAATTCTCTGTGTTCCACTACTCCTTCCTTTCTTCCCCTGCTAAGTCATGGCAACCACTGATCATATTTCTGTCTTCATCATTTTGCCTTTTCTGGAAACTTATATAGTTGGAATATTAAAGTGTGTAGCTTTTCCAGGATGACTTCTTTCTCTCAGCAACGTGCATTTCAGTTTCCTCCATGGCTTGAAATTTTGTTTCCTTTGTGTGCTGAATAATATTCCGATGTCTGTATATACCATACTTTATTTATCCATTCCTGATTGTTTTTGAGTTTGGGCAATTATGAAAAAAATGTTCCATTAATAACTGTGTATAGGTTTTTGTGTGGAAATAAATTTTCAATTTGGGTAAATATTGAGGAGTATGATTGGTGGATGTTAAGAATATTTTGATTTTTGTAAACTTAAAACTGACCTCCAAAATGACTACACCTTTTTGTGTTTCCATAAGTAACAAATGTTTCTATTGCCCTAGCATTAGCAATATCCATTGACAACCACCCATGCCAGTCTTCAAATACAACCAGGATGGTTTATGAGTGGAGCATGGACCTTACAATACACACATTCAGTGCTATAAATATCCCTCTAAACACTGCTTGTACTGCATCCCACCTATTTTGAAAAGTGGTCTTCCCATTTTTATTTTATTCAAAACCCTTCCAAACTGAGATTTCTTCTCTGATTCATGTATTGTTTAGAAGTACTTTGTTTAATCTTCAATATTTTATGATTTTTCCAGCTATCTTTCCCTTAATTAATTTCTGGTTAAATTCCATTGTGTTCTGAGACCGGACACATTATGACTTCTATTCTTTCAAATGTGTTAAGACACGCTTTATAACACAATGTGGTATATCTTGGGAAAATGTTCTATGTGAACCTAAGATTCTATTCTGCTGTTGTTTGATGAAGTGGTTGATAGATGTAAATGATGTTTAGTTGATGGATGGTGTTTGGAGTTATGTCCTAACTGATTTTTTGCCTCTTCTTTTAGAAGATGAAAAAAAATTTTTGGATCATTGTTTCAGAGGTCTCAGTCCATAGATGGCCAACTCCATTGCTCTGGGCCCAAGGTGAAGCATCATAGCAGAAGGGCGTGGTGGAGGACAGCAGCTCAGGACATGGCAGCAGGAAGCAGGGAGTAAGCTCTACTCACCAAGGACAGAACATATACTCCAAAGGCACTCCCCAGTGTCCAGTATACACCAGCCTCACACTAGTTTTCTACAGTTGCCATATAATTAGTTCCTGTCAGATTAATCCATTGATTAGGTTATAACACCTGTCATAATCTAGTCATTTCACCTCTGAACATTCTTGCAATGTCACACATGAGATACAGGGAGGCACCTCATTTCTAAACAATAACATTCTACTCCCGGCCCCTAAAACCTCATGCCCATCTCACAGTGCAAAATATATTTAGTCCTCAGTAGTAATTTTAAGGGTTTCCATAATACTCAAAAGCCTAAGTTCAAAATCTCATCTGAAACTCAAGGCAAACTCATGGGATATTTTCCCTTATAAATACCAAAAGCAAGTTACATATATCCAATAGATAATGACACAGAGTAACATTTCCATTCCATAAGGGAGAAATTAGGACACAGAACGAAGGGATGGGACAAAGCAAGACCAAAATTCAGTTGGGCCAACATGTCTTGAAGCTTCACATTTCACATCTGAATCACAGAGTACTGTGATGCTTTTTCCAAAGGGCTTGTGTATCTCTGTCCCAGGGGCCTTGCTGACTGCAGCCCACATGCCTCTCTCCTGGCTGGTCTCTGAGTGATTCCTGCACTTGCTTCCGCAGACGTTCCATGATACTAGCATCTTTATCTTAAGAGCCTCCACTGCAGCTCTGGCTTCCTTCTCACATCTTCATGCATCTCCCTCTCAGGGACAGCCAACAGGGATTCTGACCCTGTTATGCTTTTCTTGGTCTCCCAGGTTTCCCTTTGAAATCTTGGTAGAAGCCTCCATGACCCTCTAATTCCAGCTTCTTGCATTTCTGCAGAACCAGCACCATGTGGTTGACACCAAGATCTGACACCACACTGAGCCTCTTGGGACCATGGCTGCAGCAGCCTCTGAGTGCCTGGGCAGCTGAGTATGCAAAACATCTTTCTAGTGCCCCCTGTGCAAGCAGGATGGTCTCTTCTCCAAAGAATTTTTACTTTTATGCTCTTAAGCCTGAAATGGGAATGGTCTTGCCAATTCCTGAGATGTCCTCAAGTTATCTTTTCTATTGTTTATGGGATAAGTACTTAGCATTTCTTTAATGGCTGTAATTCCTTTAACAATCACACCTTCTTTTTTTTAAATATGTATATATGGGGTTTTTTTGTACACAAGTGGGGTACAACTTTTCATTTCTATGGTTGTGCACAATGTAGATTCACATGATTCATGTAATCTTACATATATAGGGTAATACTGTCTGTCTCAAGTTACTATCTTTCCTTCCCCCACCCTTTCACATCCCATTTTCCTCTGCACCATCCAAAGTTCCTCCTTTCTTCACTAGTCCCTCCCACTACCACTCCTCCTCCCACCCCATTATGTATCATTATTCACTTGTCAGAGAAAACATTTGGCCTTTGGTTTTGGGGGCTTGGCTTGTTTCACTTATCATGATTTTCTCCAACTCCACCCATTTACCAGCAAATGCCATAATTTTATTCTTCGTTATGGCTAAGTAATATTCCATTGAAACCACACCTTCTTTAGCACCAGTTTTACTTGAATTTTTCTGGTCAAATTGCAAGAGTTTCAAATCATTCTGATCTGCTTTCTGCTCCTGATTATCACAGTATACATGGCTAAAATCCACCAGCAACATTCATGCTCCCTTCCTGAATACTGTGCTGCCTTGAAATTTCCTTGGCCAGGCTAATAAGTCCATCACCTTTAAACTCAGCCTCACAAAAATTTTCAGGACTTGGACAAAATGTAGATAACTCCTTTGCCAGAACGTAGCATGGATGGCCTCCATTCCTCTAGTTTTCAATAGATTCCTCCTTCTCCTCTGAAACCTCATGAACCCAGAATTTACGGTCTGCTGTTCTATTGGCATTATGGCCGTTTGAGCCCCCACCATTATCATGCATTAAGCTTTGCACACAATATTCTAAAGCTTTTCCTGCTTGCGTCTCTAAACTTTTCAAAATTATTACCAACAACAAACCAGCTCCAAAGACTTCTGAACCACATGGTTAGATAACTCCCAGCAATGACCTCACTCCTCACTACCAATTTGTTTCAGCCAGGGATTTTTTGGTTTTTGTTTGTGTGTGTGTGTGTGTGTGTGTGTGTGTGTGTGTGTGTCACTGTGAATGAACGAAAGACCTGACAAGAACAATTAGAGGAGGAAACATTTATTTTGGTACTTGCAGTTCCAGAGGTCTTAGTCCACAGATGCCCAACTCCATACCTCTGGGCCCAAAGTAAGACAGAACATGGCAGAAGAGCATGATGGAGGAAATCAGCTCAGGATATGGCAACAGGAAAGAGAGCTGGATCTATTTGTTTCTGACAGAGGGGTGTTCGAATCTCCAACTATAATGGTGAATTCATTTATTTCTCATTGTAGATTTACAAAATTTGTGTCACATCTTTTGATGTTTCTTGGTTAGGTGTATAGACATTAAGGATTATGTCTTCTTAGATAATTGGCCCCTTTAATGTCTCACCATGCAATGTCCCTGTTTGTCCATGGTAAATTTTCTTGCTATGAAGTCAATTTTGTCTGAAATACGACCACGCCTACTTTGTGTTTGATGTTGGCATAGTAGATCTTTTGCCATTCATTTACTCTTACTTAGTGATATGCCTTTTTATTTAAGGTGGTTTCTTGCAGAGAATATGTAGTTGGGTCTTGTTCTTTTATCCACTCTAGCAATCTTTCTCTTTTATTTTTTAAAGAATATTTAATTAGATGATTATAATTTTACATAGTATCTGGATTCATTTGACAAAATCATATACTCAAGGAATTTTATTTCACCCACTTTTCATTCACCCACTTTTCCTCCTCCCCGCTCTTCTCCCTCCTGTATTTTACTGATCTTCCTTTAACTCCTTTATTTTTGATTGGTACTTTCTACATATACATAAAGGTACAATTCCCTTTGATACATTTATATATGTATATTAACATGATTTTTTACAATTCATTCCACATTTCCTCCTCTTTTCCCTCCTTTATCTACTCCACTGATCTTCTTTATACCTTTATGATATTTGATCTCTTCAACCACATTCTTCTTTTCCTTATTTTGCTCTGTGGTCCACATATTAGAGAAAACATTTGGACCTTGATTTTCTGAGTCTGGTTTATTTTATTTAGCATGATTTTCTCCATTTCCATCCATTTTACTGGCAAATAGCACCATTTCATTCTTCCTGTGGCTGATTAACACTCCATTGTGTGTGTGTGTGTGTGTGTGTGTGTGTGTATACATATATATAACATTTTTTTGATTCATTCCTCTATTGATGGATATCTGGATTGATTCCAGTCAGAGTGGCAATTATCAAGAACACAAATAGTAATAAACACTGGAAAGAATGTGATGTGAGGGAAAAGGTAAACTTGAATGTTGTTGATGGAACTGCAAATTAGTATAATCATTCTGGAAAGCAGTATGGAGATTCCTAAAAAAAAGAAAAAATAGGAATGAAACCACTACATGACCTAGCTATCCCACTCCTCAGTTTTTATCCAAAAGAACTAAATCAGCATACTATAATGATTTAGCCATTCAGTGTTTATAACAGCACAATTGGAAGAGCCAAGCTATGGAATCTTTCTCTTTTTATTGCTGAATTTAGAACAATAACATTCAAAGTGATCATTGATGTAGTTAGATTAATATCTACCATATTTTTACTGTTCTCTGTTGCCTTTGTTCTTCCTGTTTTTGTCTCTCATCTCTTACTGCCGTTTATGGTTTTAATTGTGCATTTTGTAAGATTTAGTATATCTCGTTTCTTAGCATATGAGTTATGCTTTTTTCTTAGTGGTTGCTCTTAGTTAGCAAAATATATTTGCAACTAATCCACATCTAGTTTCAAATAAAACTGCCATTTTATAGGTGGTACAAGTACCTTATAATAATAATCCTTATTCTTCCTTCAAGCCCATTTTATTACTGCTGCCATTCATCTCATTTATACATAAACATGTGTATTAAACAAGTATATTAAGCATAATCAAAAACATTGTTGCCATCATTATTTTGAGCAAATTTTGCTGTTAGATCAATTAAGAGTAAGAACAAAATATTTTATTTTGCCTTCATTTATTCCTTCTATGCTCTTCCTTTCTTTATGAAGATCTGAGTTTCTGACCTTCATCATATTCCTTTTCTTTGAAAATTTTGTAATATTTTTTAAATAATAGGCTCACTGGCAAGTAGTCTTTCAATTTTTGTTCTTCTTAGAAAGTATTTCTTCTTTGCTTTTAAAAGAAAGTTTCACAGGGTGCAGAGCTCCACGTTGGTTCTTTTCCTTTCAATTCTATAAATATTTTCCTCTACTCTTTTCTTGCTTGCATGGTTTCCGGGGAAAAGTCAGATATAATCTTTACCTTTGTTCCTCTACAGACAAAGTGATTTTCCCACTACCTATTTTTGTTTTCAATTTTTTTCTTTGCTTTTTTTATCTTCTAAGTTTCAATATAATATGTTTTAGAATAGTTCTTTAGGAATTTATCCTGTTTGTTGTCCTCTAAGACTCCTAGGCCTGGAGTTTATTTTATGACATCAATTTGGAAAAGGAATTAGTCATTATTACCTCAAACATTTCTTCCATTCCTATCTTTCTTCTCACTCTTACATTTATACTATGCATATGTTATATTTTTTATATCTGTTCCATAGTCCTTAGGTATTATGCTAGACTAGAAAATGGAATTCCATTGGCTAATTTTAATAGATGTTTAAAGAAAATTTAAAGCCCACAATATGGAACAAGAGTACAGAGCCCATACCATAAATAATAAGGTATATTTTTTAAAAAATCAGTGATATTGAAAAGGTAAACAAAAAACAACTCCCCCAAAACTCCATCTTGTATTAGCTTTGAAGAATAATTTAATTCTACATTTTCTTCACCTCTCTCAACCAAGTCTTTTCTTTCACAAACAAAAGGCCCACTAAGATGCTGAATCCCATAATGTCACTGAGTTCTGTTAAAGTACAAGAAAACCAATATAAAAAAACATTTTAAAAAGCAAATTTTTTTTCCCGCCATGACCATAAATAAGGAAAAAAAATAATCCACAAAGTCCCCATGATAAACAAGCTAAAAAAACAATTATTGAATGAGTTTTGTTGGGATAAATACTGAATTTGTCTTCTCACAAGAATATTGACTTTTAAAAAATTCCAATTAAAAAACTATTGCTGAAGTATTGAAAATAGTAAAATTTTAATAATACATAAGGATATATAAGAATTGCTAGGACCTCCATCTTCATGAAAGTATATTAGAATGCCTTTTTCCCCAAGCCCTATCAATAAGGAAACTATCAAGAACTTATATGAAGCACAACTGAGAAGCAAGGGAATTTGTTCAGTTAGTCCATAAAGAAATGTCTAAATGTGTCTAAATAAGATTACTAAATTATGTATGAGACCAGCTGTCTAAGTTGCAATAAATTATATCATCAATATTTTCTGGTTAACCTCTAACTTTAAAGAGCTATAACCTATGTGTTCATTTATCAGTTTGCATTGTTATTCAAATATACTGTAACCACAGTGTTATACCTCCAAGAGTTTCAGATGAGAGACAAGTAGAATTTGCATAAAATTCTCTGATGTAATATCATAGGCAGTCATTACTTTGCCTCATTCAAGATGCAGCTTCATAGGTTTTCTGCACCAGAATATTTTTTGGGTTCAGGGAGATGAAGTAAAAACTCCTATCCTTTGCACAGCCACACTGAAGGTTTGCTTACAGTCCACCACTCAGACAGACCAGGTACAGCATGCTAAAAGAATTTCTTAGGTACAAAATCAGTATACAGCAGCCCCAGACGACCCTCATTTATCTTCCAGGTAGTAAATTTCATCGGTATGTTTAAAGGAGGTCAAAACTGCCTGAGGTGTCTCTAAGGAGGAGGAAACAGAGTCGCAGACCCATTGCTAACCCAATCTTCCCCATGTGGACTACAAAGAGTGCTTCCATGAATATCATAGCAGGTTTGTATTGTGTATTTGGAAACATAAATGCATACATGCTTATATATACCCATATATAGGTGTATATAGAGATGCACACACACATACATACACACATATATATCTTAAAGGTAAATTCATGGCTTTCATACAAATATAAAAAGAACACATACCAAAAATTCATACAACTCACTAATTAATCAGCAAATCTCAACATCTTCAATTGTTTCAAAGGAGAATTCAAATAACATACCTATCTACAGGCAACCAGGAATGCTGAACAGCATTTATAATTAAATGCTAAACTGGTAAACAATAACTGGACAGTAATCAGTTGCTTTCCACAAGACTAAATTCATTAGCATTCCTGGGAAAATAATACATCATAGCACTATACATTTCCTGCAACCTACAGAGTTATAAAATAGCTCAAAAAACAATGAATTAGAAAACCCAGAAGGTTAGGATAGACAATAAAACCTAGCAATTTTCTATGTGGGTGTATGTGCATTTCAAAATGCTTTACAAATTTTCCTGACTATGGACATTTTTGTCAGGCATTTACCTAGCAATAGATTTGCTGGATCAGGGGTATTCATGTTTTCTGGTTTAATAGATACTGTCAGATATCTTTTTCCCAAGTGACTATGCCAATTTACACACTCACCAACCATGTAGAAATCTTTTCGTGCTCTTGAAAATTACAGAGTCCTGACCCTAGTTCCAGTCTGCAGAGAATGAATTTTCTTTTTAAAGAGTCCCCTTTATAGTTTTCATACATTCTAAATTTTAGACCTATGATCTATGATATAATAAATAATACATATGGTCTTTATCCCTGGTTCCAGACACAGAGTTTCAAAATCCTTATAATTTCTTTAGTGATAGTGGTTTCTTTTTCATGCTAATGAGGTGACTTATGGTGGACTCATACCAAGCTTCAGCTTGAGGACTGGTCACCAGAAAGACCAACCACATTATTAAAGGGTTGGAACTTTGAGCCATCCTGACCCCAAGGAGGGGAGGGCACTGAAGATTGAATTTAACTGTGTCCCTTGTGATAGAGCCATCATGCCTTCACAACTTCTGTAGTTTAGAACTTGAATGTCCCCACAGGTCCATGTGCTAATGGATTGCTAGTGGAATCTTTGAGATGTTAGGCCAAGTGGGAGGTCTTGAGGTCATTTGGTGTGTGTTCTTCAAGGAGGTCTCTGGGACCCTAGCCCTCTCCTTGCTCCCTTTCTGTCCAGGAGACAGGCAGTTTGGCTCGAGCACACACTCATGCCATGATGTGCTATCTCAGTACAAGCCCCAAGCGATGGGGACCAATCATTCATGAATGAGCAGGTCCAAGACTATGAGTCAAAATAACTCTTCTTTTATAAGTCAATTATCTGAGTGGCAGAGAGCTAACACAATAACAAAAGCCTAATAAAACCTCTGGACTCTTAGTGGAGCTTCTTTGTTGGTGAACACATGGAATCATGCCTTGGACCAGGAAGGTGGCATGCCGTACCCTGACAGAGCTCTCGGCTCCCTCCCAGAACATACTTTCTAGGTATCCTTTATATGAAAATTGTAATTATGACTATGCATTTTTCAGTGAGTTCTGTAAGTTATTCTTGCAAGTTATTGAGCTTGAAGGGTGTCATAGGAAATCCTAAATTGGTAGCCAATTGGTCAGAAGAACAAGTTGTTTCTTTCTGTAGAGCATTTGTGGCTAGCGTCTGAAGTAAAGCCAGTTTTATAAAGGACTGGACCCTTGAATCTGTGGAGTCTGACAGTAATCTGAGTAGTTAGTGTTAGCATTGAACTGTGGCATGTAATTCTTGTTATACCAGTTGGGGTAGAAACAGATATCGCCTTAATACATGAGTGAGTCACGTTATTCGTTTGGGATTTACTACCCCCAAATTTGAAGATATGAACATAGGAATAAGGAAGATAGAATAAATTAAACATCTGGGCTTCCACACAAAGAAATTAACAGAATCATGGCAAAAGCATCAAATCAGGAGGGGGTGTGCAGAGAAGAAAAGAGAGAGACGAAAATCTTTGCACATTTTTTGTGTGATTATGTGGGAGATGTTAAGTAAGTTTAACTGTCATTCAAAAAATAATAATGATAGAAAAACACCTTTCAACTGACAAGCTGAAGGAATAATGAATTATTAAAACAAAAAGCAACCCAATGAAGCAAAGACTGTTTCCTCCAAGGCAGAAGTTACTGTATTGGTATTAGGATTAACTTCTGTTTATTATTCATCATGGATTATTAGTCTAGAAGATACTCGATTTTTATTACTTTACATCATAAAAGTGTTACTCCTCAAAATTAATCTATAGAAACATATTAGAAATATGATTACCTAAGAACAAATAATTTAAGGAGAAAATACACACATGCACACAGAGGAAATGAAGAAATTCTGAAATATAATGAGACTATTCATTGGCCCCCAAACTTCCTAAGAAATTGACCTTAAGATATTTATTCCCAGGAATGAAAAAACTGGAATATATCTCATTTGTGTATGTTCTTCTAAGTCACTGAAAGATATCTCTGAGGTAAATTTAGCTAACAATTTAACCTAAATTATCTTATATGATTTCTACCTTTCCCCTAGTGGTATCTTATCATTTCAATCCTGGTTTTAATAGTGTAATTATATTTATGGTTTTTTATTATATAGCCTCTCGGAATCCCTTTGGGTGTAGGCAGTTGTAAATAAACAAAGAACAAATAGAAAAACTTCAGAATGATGATGAATTATTCTTAGTTAGAATTTGAAAACTAAGGTCTTTAGAAAGAGAAACCAATAAACGAAGTAGAGAGAAGGGGGGAAATGAGCTGAAAAGTCAGTAGCAAAGTTTCAAATACTCAAAACAGATTTTTAAGGTTTGATATGATCACTGAGTCATGTTTTTTTTTTTTTCTAGAAATTCAGAACAGAGTACTTCCTGCTCCTTGGAAATCTCTCTCCTGCCCTTGCCAGATGTGATTAGCAATCTCTGATTCATCATAAATTGATGTGATACCAGCCAAGCAACAAAGTCAGTTCTGTTCCTACTGAGGAATCCTGCTCTTGAATTAACCTCCTATATTTCTAACCATTAAATACTTGCTATGTCATACCTACTTCTAGAACATAAATATAAGGCTTAACATGTCCAAAATGAAACAAATATTCAGTGAAAACTTTCAACAGCTCAGTCTTTCAACAAAATTGTTAGTGGCATAGAATCTGGTCTCTTCTCAAATCCCTTAACATGCTTCATTAGAGCTGGGAAAGGTCTCGCTGCCTCTGTGTTGGAAGCTTCCAGAATGATGCCTGGCTGTACCCAAAATGTGGGACACTGACTGGCTAAAACAGGAAATGGCCCAGCTCTAGCCTGGGTCTTCAGTGCTTGAGTAAATCACTCTGAAAGCAAGGGGCACCCTGGAGCTGATGTTCTGGTCCCGCAGAAGGCCCTATCTTTACATGGGAGGGACCTCACTGTTAGAAGGATGTGTGTGGGGCTGGGGATGTAGCTCAGTTGGTAGAGTGCTTGCCTTGCAAGCACAAGGCCCTGGGTTCAATCCCCAGCACTGCCAAAAAATAAAAAAAAAGACTATATAGAAGGATGCACCTGCTGCAGGAAAGGGCATCTTCTAGTTGGGGAGAATGGACCGCCATCGTGTGGCCACTGACAGTGGCACGGGCCTCTTGGATAGGATTAAAAGCACAGTGGTGGAGCAGCCACTTGAAGTATGATTTGCATCTCATTTCCTGACAGTAAGAAGAGTGTTCTAGGAAATTCATAAATGTTCAACTTCTAGCACTTCTACTCTACAGAAAAAAGATTTACATTCTCATCTCTGGAGAATTCAATTGGCCCACTAGGAAAAAAAAAAACAATCTTAAAGGAACCAATATTAGCATTCACCAATAAGCATGCACAAACAAAATAGTGTCTTCCAATATCAGAATGACACTTGGCTTCATTACCTCAAATTATGTAATTCGGAGAAGGGGGAAGAATTAAGAAAAACTTTTGGACTATAAAGTTTGGTTTTAATCCTTGTTCACCAGAAGAGCTTGAGAAATTTCCACAATGAAAAGAAGTGAAGAAAGTAGGGGTATGGGGAAATGAACTTAATAATAACCAAGGCAAACTGAGGAAGGTAAAGGCGAGAGAGGCAGCTGATGTCCAACATGCAGGGTGACTCGATTTGCTGTAGGTCCATTATTTTACTGTAAACTGTTTTAAAACTCCTGGGTTTGTGCTATTCATTCTTCCCTTTGCAGAGAACTTTTGCATTTTCTTTTTAATAAGAAAGTTCACCTTCATTTTCAGACAGGTATACCGTTTCTGAATAATTAAAGACATCTAAATATATCACAGAAACCTCATTGTTTGAGGATTCTGGCCAACTCTTAGCAACTTCAATATCAAACTCAGGAAAAGAGGAGGCTGGATTGCCCCAGGCTAAGTTGAAGAAACCCAGAAGGCTGTTTGCAAGGCCACTGCACAGGGCCAGAAGGTCAGAAGGCAGTCTGGGCAAAACTTCAATGAAACAAAGAGGGGAAGAATCTTTTAAATGCTGGAATGAGAGAGCAAACATAGGTTACCTGTGTTTGCTGATCGGCTTTACCTGAAGGATAAGCAGACTTCTTCCTATCTTTGTGACAGAAGGAAGTTTCACAACTCACAGTAAGGCACCCAGCAAAGGTAGGGCCCTACCCTCCCATAGACACTGCAAGAGAGGGCTGTCTTCCTTGATGTGCATTCAAGGGATGGGTTGTAAAACTGGCAAGAGGCCATCTCAAAGGGGCAAAGAAAAATGTGTACATTCTGCAAAGTCAAGAATATAAGAAAATGTAGGTCAAGGCCCTAGAGTCTTAAAGAAACCTGTGTCAAGTTTAGTTAAGCTGAGGGTAATGTCAAGTCCATCTCAGTCAATATGTCGAGGTCTCTTAAAACATGCTGAATCAGAGGGGGCAATGTGGTAGAGTTCTCCAGTAAAGCAGAACCAGAAAGATGTCACATCTGTATCTGTATCTACACCAATGTCCAGTGATCTATCTAGACTTACAGACACAAAGATTTAGATAAACAGAGATCTGTAGATAGGAGAGTAGAGAGATTCATCTAATGGAACTGGGCCATCCAGTGGTATGGGCTAGCAAGCTTGAAATTTACAGAGCAGCCTGGCATGCTGGGACCAGGGTGAAGCTGGTTTCCAGCTTAAGTCAGATCTGCAGGAAGTCAGTTGATAGAATTCCCTCTTAAGAGCCTTCGACTGATTGAAGGTCCATCCACATTTGGAAGGGAAGTACTGCTCTCCTCAAAGTTACTGAGATAAATAGGGTCAAAATAACTTTAGAGGAATACCTGAATTGGTCATCTCTCACATATTTACCGTGGTCTAGCCAAGGTGATACATAAAATTAACCATGGTGGGCTGTGAGCTTGGGAGAGAGAAGGCCCCTCAGAAAGGGGTTCTGGAATCCTGATGCTGTCCTTCTAGAAAAAGAACATCTCTGAGAGACAATGCTATATAGTTTTGTTGAATAAATCTGTTGCCTAATGGGGGAAAAGTCAGAGTACTTGACATAGACTAGGTTCTTGTAAGAATTTAGGGTTTCCAAGAAGCAGAAACAGTCATAATTTTTCTTTTCTGGATAATGAAGATTGCTTTGAAATATGTGAGTATCAGAGGAGCCCCTGAAGGCAAAGAGGACATTGCTTTTTAAAGTAAAGGATCCAATTTGGAAAGTGGGGAACTGCTTTCCATGGCCACGTGAGTGAGAAGACTCTGACCTTCTGATGATAACAGGGTATGATTTCTATAACTGCAGGGGACCCAGCACACAATCAAAGAGGCAGAGAGATTTGCAATTTACATTTGCACTGTGATGTGGCCAAAAAATGAGATGTGGAAGTACAGCTTTTCTTTGAGTTAGTCCGTGCAGGAAAAGCTACAATGTATGATAAGAATGAGATGTCGTTAGCCTTAGAAATGATAACTTTAGATATTGTGTAGTACTCAATACTTTGGGAGAGTAGGAGATAGGAGAACAAAATAGAAAGATGCATTCAAGCACTAAATAGAGATGTTAAGAAAGCTTGCAGCAGATGAATTTGTTATTCACCTGATGTGTTGCTATCTCTCAGATCATTGGATACACCTTAAATTGCAAATTGCTTCTTTCTAGATATTGGTATTTTTTTTTTCCCTCTAGGTGGGGGAGTAAAGATAATATTGGCTCTCTACCCAAGACCCTGGTTTTCAACTTCCCAAGTCATATATAAAGTTATTTTAATCTGTTTCCAGTTTCCTTTTCCTGAGTCTTTATTATGCTAAACTGTTCAGCTCCAAGAGTCTACTAATGAATGGCAACCTTTAACAGGAAGGAAATTAAACCAATCTGAGATACAGATTTATGGAATCTTATTTGCTATTTAATCATTTTTTCAAAGATCAAAAATCTGCATAAAACATTGAATAATTACCGTAGTTTTCAGAGCCCACACCCCAGCTTCCCTTTCCTCTCTACCCCTTTGGATACTTTTATTCTTATGGAATGCCAAAATGTGATTTCATAAATATTGCATTATTTTTCCCTACCCACTAAGAATACTAAAAATTTAGTTATTTGAGATTGTAAAAATGCCTGTTGGCCCTGTTCCCTAGATTCTAAGACCTTACCAATGGTATGTTACTTTCATAGAATTAATGACATTTCAGGGAGAAAAATTATCACATGAAAATAGATTGTAGGACCAAATCTAATATTAAGGTCTTCAAACCCAGAGGATATATTGGTTTTGAATGTGTAACTTACACTGCAAATCAGGAAGTTGCACATAGAGCGAGATTTCTAGCCTCTCTAAATACTCAGAAGAACTGGTTACCCCGCCCCTGGCCACAGTTGCTCCAGATGAGGAGGCAGCCCCCGCACTGCCTCTCATCCTGCATTCACCCTGCCTTGCTCTGCTGTGTGGTCTGCGTTGGCCCTGTGAGGTTTCAGTATGTGATTTCAGGCTTAGAGGGACCAGAGTTCTATATTCAAGTGATTCTTAGAACACTTCATGTTAAAACACCTTGTGAGAGAGGCGCCCATCCATATTCCTGCATGGACAGAACCAAAGCAACAGGTGTGTAACTGCAGAAGGAGGCAAGTCAATGTGGATTGAGTACTGGAATTCAAAAGCAGAGAGATGGAACCCTGGAGAAATTCAGAGAGAAGGGATGTAGCAAAAATGCAGGGTGCCCCAGCATCACTGCTAAGGGAAGGGGACCCTCCCCTCCCAGAAGTCAAAAGAGGAAGACAGTATCAGAGCTTGATGCAAAATCCTACATCCTGTAGAGCTACCGCTTAAATAAATGAGTGTGCTGGAGTCTCCATCACAGGTTGGTGATAAAGAAGGATTTCTCTGCATCTCCAGGCATACTCTCAGGTGCTACATCCAAGAGCCAATTTGAGAAGGGTCCTATTGTCTGAAACTGTACTACTTAAGGCATCAGAACCCCCAGACTAATTAGATCTCTGGGACCCCCACGGACATGCCACAGCATTGGCTGGGTGGGAGATGGCCTCACAAGACAGTTTTGGGTGCATCTGACTAATCTGTCCTCTGAGACATTGGACAGGATCAGTCTTGTATGGTTGCACATGGGGTCCAGGACTAAAGACGCTGGATTTGAGCATGAGAGAGTGGCATATTGCACAGTTCCCAAAGCCACTGTGATGTTTTGGATGTAAGGTGTCCCCCAAAAGCTCAAGTGTGAGACAATGAAAGAAGGTACAGAGGAGAAATGAAAATGATTGAGTGGTCAGAGTGTTGACCCAATCAGTGTATCAATCCCCTGATAAAGATTAATTGGCAGCTGAGTGGTGGGTGTGGCTGGAGGAGGTGGGAATTGAGTGTGGCTATGGGGGCATATATTTTATATCTGGAGAGAGAAGCCTCTCTCTGCTCTCTGATCATCATGTGAGCTGCTTCCCTCTGCCACACTCTTCTGCCATGATGTTCAACCTCACCTCAAGCCCCAGGGAATGGAGCCAGATGTCGATGGATTGAGATCTCTGAAACCATGAGCCCTCAAATAAACTCCTCCTCCTCTACCTTTGTGCTGGTTGAGTCATTTAGTCACAGCAGCAAAAAAGCTGACTGAAACAGCCCCTAGCAAACAAATTGGTGGTGTCTCATTGTCACCACCCCATGGAAGCATCTGGGAACCCAACATGCCTTTGGTTTTTGCCCCATCCCCAAGTACATAGCCTAAGGAGCTCTGGAGAGAATATATGCCTGGCAGGACCTTCCATTGTTACTTCTTAGAGGGGAGGGATTTGTCTGGGCATCAGCATCTGCCAGGCACCTGGTTGTACCACCTGAAAGTTCTGGAGAAAGCATGTACCCATCATGGCCCTCATTCCACCATGCCTTGTTTGGCAGGAAGGATACCCAAGACCTTTTCATTTGCCCCAGCAAGTTTTGTCTCAATTTTTATCTTATTTTATATTTTTAAATTTTCTTCTCTATTTTCATCTTTTTTTCTCTTTTTTCTTTCTTTTCTTCAGTGAGGAAGAACAAGTCTTGGGTCTATGTCCATTGGACAGGGGCAGTCACTGAGTTAGACTGAGACAAAAAGTGCCTTGCCCCTGTCAAACTCTGAGCAACACTTCCACTTAAAAAATAGAGAAGTCACAAGTTCCAGCTGCTGACCTGATTGATCCCAGGCAGCTACAACTAAGAAGAATCTGAGGTCCAACTCCAGACATACCCCCCCAGAGTAGCAGCAGAAAGGGAACATACAACAGCTGCTGAAACTGCATCTACATGACTCCTTTACATTGATTGCACCTTGTCAGTCAAGTGAAAGTGAGTCCCACAGAGGGGGAGCTATGAGTCCAGCTCCCACCCCTTCCTTTGATGCATCCAGATCTGCACCCATCTGCAACCAGAAGAAAAGAGTTCAAGCCCTTCACTATGGTAATGGAATAACCAGCATCAGAACTGCTTTCAAATGGCAGAGCCAATATCAAGAGCATCTGTGTAAATCCCTTTAACCTCATAGGGCCACCACTCTCTAGCAAGAGTAGTTATATTGACAAAATAGACTAAGACAACATCAGTGAGAAGAGCCCAAAAAAAAAGTCCCTATGACATGATGAAGGTAACAATTCATTAAAGAGATAAACAATTAGAAATACATATGTATTGTATACATATGTACATATGTACTAAATGTTGGAGCTCCCAATTTACACAACTAGCATTACTGACCATAACAGGAGAGTTAGGCTCCAATACAGTAATAGTGGGGGACTGCAATACCTCCATTCTTCCCAAGAGAGAGATGATCCAGACCAAAAAAAAAAAAAAAGAGCCGAAGAAACATCAGAGCAAAATTACATGATTGATCAAATAAACTTAACATTTATAGAATATTACATCCAAGAGCTACAAAATACATTTATTTTTATCAGGGTACAGAATATTTCCCAATACATACTACATATTAAGTCATAAAGCAAGCCTTAACGAATTCAAAACAATTGAAATAATAAGCTGCATCTACTCTAATCAAAATGAAAATAAAGTAGATATCAGCAGCAAGAGAAACTATTAAAACTATGCAAACACATGGATATTGAACAAAACACATCTGAGTGTGAGTGTATCATTAAAGAATTCAGAGATGAAATTTTAAGAATACCTTGAATCCAATGAAAATAGAAACACAAGATATCAAAAAAAAAAAAAAAAAAACAAAAAAAAAAAAAAAAAAAAAAAGAAACCTGATGATGCATGTCAAGGTTTTTAGAAAATCAAGGATAAGACAAAACCAAAATTAGTACAAGAAAAGAAGTAATGAAGATCACAGCAGAAATAAATGAAGTAGGGACTAAAAGATCAAATAGGATCCATGAAACACAGTGTGGGTGCTTTGAAATGGTAAAGAAAATGGACAAACCCTCAACTAAATTAACTAAAAGAAATAAAGAATACCCAAATAAATAAAGTTAGAAATGAAAAAGAAGAAAAAAAGGCATTATAACTGATACCACAGAAATTCACAGGATTGTTAGGAAATATTTTGAGAAAATATATGGCAATCAATTGGAAAACAGAAGAAATGGAAAAATTTCTAGATACATATGACCTCTGAAAATTGAACCAAAAAGGTATTTAAAAACCTATATATATTGATAACAAGTATTGAGTTTGAAGAATAAAAAGTCCCCCAACAAAGTAAAGCCCAGAATTGGAAGGCTTCACTGCTGAATTTGACAAAACGCTTGAAGAACTAACACCAATGATACTCAATTTTTCTATAAAATAGAAAGAGAAGGAATCACTCCAAACTTACTCTACAAAATCAGTATTGCCCTGCTACTAAAACCTGACATGGATATAGTAACAATAAAAGAAAACAACAGATTAATATCCTTGACGTACACACATCCAAAAATCCTCAACGAAATACTTGCAAATCAAATCAAAAGCACATTACAAAGATTATACAGCATGATCAATTCACTTTCATTCTAGAGATGCAAGGATGATTCCACATATGTAAATCAGTCAACATAATATAGCACATAAATAGAGCCAAGGATCAAAATCACATAATCATCTCAATGGATGCAGAAAAAAACATTTGACAAAATTCAACATCCTTTCATGATAAAAACACTGAATAAATTAGGAAGGAATAGGAAGATAATACCTCAATGTAATAAAGGCTAAATATAACATACCCAGTAAATTATTTTTTTCTAATGCTAGGAACAAGACAATAGTGTCTATTCTTACCATTCTTACTGAATATAGTACTAGAAATTCTAGCCAGAGCAATCAAGCAAGAGAAAGAAATAAAAGGCATATGAATAGGAAAGGAGAAAGTCAAATTATCCTTGTGTGCAGATGACATGATTCTACACATGGAAAATCCTACAGGCTCCATCAAAAGATTTTTAGCACTGAGACAAATTCAACAAAATAGTAGGATATAAAACCAGCATACAAAGGTCAGTAGTTTTTCTACTTCCCAATAATGAATTCACCAAGAAAGAAATCAGGAAAGGAATCCCATTCACAAGAGCCACACACAAAACTAAAATACCTAGGAATAAAGCTAACTACATCTGTGAAAGATCTCTATAATGAAAAATTACAAAACACTAAGAAAATGGAAACTACACTAGAAGGTAGAAAGACCTCCCAGGTTCATGCATTGGGGGAAATAACATCATTAAAGTGGCCATATGTCCTAAAGCCATCTACAGATTCAGCAGGATCTCCTTCAAAATACCAATGACATTCTTTCCAGAACTAGAGAAAACAATCCTAAAACCTACGTGGAAGCAGAAAATTTCCCCCAAGAGTCAAAGAAATCCCGACTAAGCAAAAAGCAATGATGGATTGTGTAGCGAGGAGGGGTGGGGAGGGAGCAGGGGGAAGGAAAGATAATGGAATGAGATAAACATCATTACCCTATGGACATGTATGATTGCACAAATGGTGTGACTCTACATTGTGTACAACCAGAGAAATGTAAAGTTGCACCCCATTTGTGGACAATGAATAAAAAAGAAAAAGTAAAATAAATAAAGCAATGATGAAGGCACCATGATACATGATTTGAAAACAGCCATAGTAACCAAAGCAGCAGGGTATTCACATAAAACAGATCCACAGACCAACAGAAGAGAATAGAGGACCCAGAAATAAATCCAAGTATCTTCAGCTCCCTGATTCTCCACAAAGTGGCACATCCTGGGTAAAGGACAGCCACTTCACCAAATGGTTCTGGGAAAAATGGATGTTCCCATGCAGAATACTGAGACTACACCCTCATCTCTCACCCTGTACAAAAATCAACTCAAAATGTATCAAAGATCATAATGTAAAACCTGGAACTTTGGGACTTCTCGAAGAAAACATAGGGAAACAATTCAAGATCTTGGCACCGGAACAATTTCCTGGATAGGACTCCAATAGCTCAGGAAGCAAATGCAGGAATCAACAGATGGGAATGCACCAAACTGAAAAGCTTCCAGACAGCAAAGGAAACATTCAATAGAGTGAAGACACAACCACACCATGGGGAAAGCCTTTGTCAGTGATTCATCTGACAGAGAACTAAGGAACTCAAAAAACTTAACATCAGAAAAACAAAAAATAAATTTTGTTTTTAAAACAATGGACAAATGATCTGAACTGACACCTCTCAAAATCAAAAAGTAAAATAAAATAGGTCAATAAATATATGAAAAAGTGCTCAGTATATTTAGGTACCAGGGATTTGCAAATCAAATCACAATGAGATTTCATCCCCCCACAGTTAGAGTGGCTATTAAGAAAAATAAATGAATAAATAAATAAGTAAATAAATAACACATGCGAGTGAAGATGTGCTTGTGGAAATGCCAATTAGCACAACCTCCGTAGAATACTATATGGAGACGCTGGAAAAAACTAAAGGTAGAACTACCATATGATCCAGTTATCCACTTCTTGTTATATAGCTGAAGGAAACAAAGTCAGCATGTAAAAGAGATCCCTGCATACCCACATTTTTGAGGCCATCTTCACCATAGCCAAGATACAAAATCAGCCTCAATGCCAGTCAACAGATGAAACTATGGTGTATATTACATAATGGAATAATATTCAGCCATAAAAAAGAACAAAATCCTGTCATTTGTAGGAAAAATGTACTGGAGAACACCATGTTAAAGGGAAATAAGGCAAACGAGGCAGACACAGAAAGACTCATAACACATTTTCTCTTATATGTGAAAATCAAAATTAAAAATTTAGATAAATTGAGGGTAGAATAATGATTATTGGGGACTTTGAGGGGAAGAATGAGGAAGGAAAGAGGGAGAAAATGGGTAGATAGAAATGATAAATTTCATGGCCCAAGTGTACATGAGATATCACAATGAATCCCTTCCATTTGTATATTTAAATTGTGTCGATTATAATAATTTTTTAAATCTTGTATAATTTTGAAATGATCTTTCTTCATCCCTTTTTCTCAACTATGGCTGTCATAGGAAGGTGTATAAGTTGACTCTGGCTGCTGTAACAAAAGATCACAGACTGATTGACTTAAGATAGCAGAAATATATTGTCTCACATTTCTGGAAGCCAGAAGTCTGAAATAAAGGTGTTGGCAAGGCTGTGTGTACCAAAACCTCTGGGAGGAAATGTTGCTGGTCTCTTCCAGCTTATGGAAACTCCAGGCTCTCCTTGGCTGGGGTTTGCATTATACCAACAAGCTTTCTGTTAGTTACACGGTCCTCTCCTAATTCTTGTGTCTCTCCTTTGAGTGTTTCTTACAAGGACCCTTGTGATTGGATTTAGGCCCCACCCAGATAATCCAGGATTATCTCATAACAAGATCCCAGCTTAATTAATTTATAATAACCCTTTTCCCCAAAAGGGTCACATTTACGGTTTCTGGCACTAAAAACACTCACGTTTTTTAAAGACAGTTACCATTCCACCCACAACAGAGATGTTTGATATTTTTGATCACTTTGCAGTCACTTGACCTTGAAAAACATTTGTTTTTAAGGATACGAAAATGTTCAATTTGTAAAATTTTCAAATTATACCAACTTATGATCCTGTATGATATCTACTTAACAACTTCTAAGAATCTCTTCCACATCAGCATCTAGAGACATGCTAAGAAAAATGTTCAGAAGAGAGCTACGCCATAATAACAAAATCAGGACACAATTCAATCACCAGAGGATCAGGAAAATAAATACATAAATGCAAACATTGCTCCAAGAGCAAAAATAGATACAGTTTTGCAAAACAACCAAAAAAATAGTCCTATAGGCAAGTCACAAAGAGGTATGTATTATGATTTATTTCTAAGAATCTCACAAGCACACAACTGTAATATTAAATATAAATTTAAATATAAATGTATATTAAATAAAAATATAAATTGCTATGATTGGAATACAGTCTGCCCCACTGTAGCTGAGGCTTGGTCCCCCGTTCAGCTGTTGGGAAGTGGGACCCTGTGGGAGGTGATGGGCCATGGGGATGGGGCTCCCCTGATTGCATTAATGCCTTTTTTACAAGGTGATTTCTTGCTCTCATGGGTCGGGATTGGTTAGCAGAAGGAAGGGTTGTTGTAAAGGGCAGCTGTCCATCACCCATCGTGTTACTTCCTCTGCACGTACCCACCTCCCCTTCCACTGTCTGCCATCAGTTAAAGCATTGTGAAGCCATCACCAGAAACCAAGTAGATGCTGGCACTTTGCTCCTGGTCTTGCCAACCTCAGAACTATGACTCATATATAATAAACCTCTCTTCTTTGTAAATTACCTAGTTCAGGGATTTTGTTAACAGAACAGAAGATGAACTAAAAAATAATTTGAGCATCTGTGCATACATGACAAAACTGTGAAGTGAAGCAAGCTAAGAACAACAGAAGGGATCGATAGGATGTGTAGAATTCAAAGGTTCCAGTGCCTTTGAACAGGGAAGGGGCCACCCAGGTGTTTTATTTGTTATTACTTGAATACTTTACAAAGAGGCTATGTTGATGTATTCGTTCGATACATTTAACACGCACATTTATGTGTATATACTTATATATGTGTATATTTATGTATATGTTTATTTAGATGATGAGTGTATGACACCTAATTTGTAGAAGCATCAATTTGTGATGGCTGATTTATATCGAGTGTGGGCTATGACTCCCCGTTGAAATTGCTTCCTTTAGTCCTTGTTTATATAACTCACAAATTGAATTGCTCTGGAAATAGACTCTCTCCAACTTAATTTTGTTGGGAATAAACACTTTTGACAATATTGCATGACATTACTTTTTCAAGATCAATCTACTAGATATCTTTCTCCATAATTGTATACAAGGAAATTTTTTCCTTTACAATAGCCCTTGCCTAGGAGATATTAGATGAAAACACTTTCACTAAAATCATCCTAATCAGATAGTATTGTTAAAGAATCTTCAACTTTTGGTGACTCTCTGTGAAATAATAAGAGAGATTTGGTGTCTGTCCCCAGTGTGTGGTACCATGTTCCTTTGGAATCTTTGAAGTGATGTGTCTTTCCATGTGGAAATGAGATAGCAGAGGAATGGGGGCTCCTGGAAAGCCCTGGGATGGGGGGCTTGTTGCCTGGGAAACCATCCATGGAACTAGAGGTCTGTGATTTTCAATATCTACCTCCCACTCCCCAGGGAAGAGGCACTAAAGGTTGAGTTGATTGCCAAGCCAATGATTTAATCAATCATGCCAGCATAATGAAGCCTCCCCCAAAATCCAAAAGGGGGGTGCAAGACCCTGCAGGTTTCCGAATGCACCTGGTGCTCGGAGTGTGATCCGAGCACCAGGTGCATTCGGAAACCTTCTGTCCCAAATGCAGGACAGAAGCTCCTATTCTCAGGATCCTTCTCACTCAGGAGCCTCTTCCCTTCTGGCTGATCCTTTTGATCCTTTAAAATATCCTTGTGATAAATTGTCAATAGTGAATAAAATGTTTACCTGAGATTTGTGGTTATTCTAGCAGATGACCGAATCCCAGAAGGGGGTCTTGAGAAGCCCCAAGGTACAGCCAAATTTTAGAGGCCTAGCCTTGAATTTGGCATCTGAAGGGGAAATGGGGACAGTCCTGTAGGACTGAGCCCCTAACCTGTGGGATCTGACAAACTCCAGGTAGTGTCACAATTTAATTAAAGTACAGAACACTCAGTTAGTGCCAGTGTGGGAAATCTCTCCTGTCTAGCCACAGAAGTGTTCTGTGCTGAGTTAACAGCAGGTGAAAAGTTGGTTTCTTTTCTACGATACACATCCATCCCATGTTCTAGACTAGCTTGAACCTAACTGAAGACTTTCCAGACCAAAGACAAATAGGATTTGTCTTAATCCATCATGAACAGACCTCTGGATGCATCCTCCCTGTTCAGACAGCTGGCTTTCAACATGGAATCAGAATGCTCACCACAAACTCCCCTTCCCAACTGTGGAAGCCTATGATGGTCCCCTCCAGTAACACCTCAGTGAAATTCTTCACTGGCTTGTTGTTAAAGCTGACAAATAACAAATCCAGATTTAAAAAGTGAAATTGGTTGGCTTTCATACTGGCTCCTGTTGCTTTTGTAGTACTTTCGAAACCTGTGTTTAGGATGTCTATTTAATTCAAAATAATTTAGATCTGAAAATAAACTTAGAAGAATGAAGCTGAGTGTTTCCATTGACTTTTTCATCACTGGGACCAAAAGACCCAATGAGACCAACTTAGAGGAAGAAGGTTTGTTTTGGCTCATGGTTTTAGAGGTTCAGTCCATGAACCTCTGGGCCCGAGGTGAGGCAAAACATCATGGCAGAAGGGTGTGCAGAAGGAAAGCAGCTCAGGACATGGCCACTAGGAAGCAGACAGAGTCTGCTCACCAGGGACAAAACACAATGCCCAAAGACACATCCCCAGTGACCTAGCTCCTCCAGTCACACCCTGTCTGCCTACAGTAACCACCCAGTTAATCCTTTCAAGTGGATTAATCCACTGATTAGGTTATACCATTCAATCTAATCATTTCATGTCTGAAAATTCTTGCATTATCTCATACTTGAGTTTTTGGAGGACACTTCATATCTAAACCATAACACTGAAGTTATATTCAGCCAGATATTTTATTTGATATGAGTTATTTTGATTACAAAATTGTTATCATTCTTTTTTACACATTTTTTTAGGATAGTTGTCCCATCTCTGATATTTTTAGATTATAACAAATTCAGAAACTGAATTTTCCTTTTATGTATATTTCTTTTACTTTCTGTGCTCATGACTATAATACCAGTGGTTTTAAGGTAAGGTTTATTGCTTGTTGCAGTCCTTTTTAAAATTCCTTGGTCTAACTTTTGTTGCCTCCTTCAATATACAATGTATCCATCACAAATGCATCCAACTGAGCATGATTATATCAAAGTATCAAGCACTTGGAAAGTGCTTTTCTGTCTACCTGCCTCCATCTCCAAAAGAAAAGAAATGGCAGTAGTGTTTTCACAGACTCACTGTGGGATCAGTGAGTGAGAATGTGGTGAGCGAAGGATTTAAGTTAAATTTCCTTAACAAACGGGTAATCCATCCTCAATCCAAATTGGTTGAACACTACAACCATCATTGTTTCCATTTCATTTAATGCCCATAAAAATGAATTCATTTGAATCCAACAACTACAGGCTCAGAATATTTGCAGTGCAATTTTGCTGGACTGGAAGACTGATCTCTTCCTCTTTCTCTTTTGTATTCACATTTTATTAAAGAACACTTACACAGGAAATTGTTTCAAATTCCATCACAACTTGAACTATTTTGAAATTTCTTGCAATTCTAAGCTTACATACTCGGTTTACACAGCTATCAGCAATACTTGCATATGGTTATTTTAACATAAGTATTTTTGCCATTACCATATATTTTTATGATACTATCCAGCGGATACACAATATTACATCAACTTGATTAAGTGTAGTTTCCTTCACCCTTTTTTCATCATGGGAAATTTAAGTTGTTTCTACTTAAAACAAATGATTAAAATTCACCTGTGGTTTAATAGTTGTGCAAATGCATTTTTCTCCATTGTCATTTATTTTAGAAGGGGTAAGTTTAATATGATGGTGGTTGGTTCTGGGTCAAATACTATGTTTTCCTAATGACTTTTGTTAAGAATTTCCAAAGGTATATGCATATGCACACATTTGCATATTCACATTTCCTAATGATTTGGATATAACTTATAGATGTCACATCCCATCTTTCCACAAATTCAATGATTATTTCATAAGCAATTGGATTTTTTTGTGCTTTCATCATAGCATTTTAATCAAAATCAAGATACCTAACATTAATACAATGGTTTTAATTATTCCACAGTACATATTCAAATTCTGCTATATTTCCTAATAACATCTTTATAATTGTTTTTCCTTGGTCACTGTCCAATCTGGAATCACATTTAGTTGTTATATACCTTTATTCTCTTTCAATATGGAATACTCTTCGGCCCTTTTGATGTTGTTGTTTTTCAAGACCTCAAGATTGTTTTGAAGCGCAGTCCAATTATTTTGCAAAATGTCATTCAACTTATATTTGCCTAGTGTCTCCTCAACGCTCAACCTGGGTTATGCATTTTTAGCAGGAATGCCATAGACTTGAAGCTGTATTCCTCTCATGGCATGATTTTAGGAGATGTAAGAAGTCAATTTTCCCCTTTATTGGTGATCACTTCATTAGGTGTTGTCGGCCAGGATTCTTCTTTCTAAAGTTACTATTTTTTTTCTGTTGTGATTAATAAGTAATTTGAAAGAGATACTTTGAAATTATGCAAATATTCTGTTCCTCATTAAAATTTTACCCGGTATTTTTAGTATCTATTAATAATTCTTGCCTGAATCAATCATGACTATGATGTTTGCAGGAAGGTGGTTTTATAATAAATCATTAGTTCTTTATTTACTAGTTGGTCTGCCACCATACACAGAGTTTTCTCTTTTCCACCATTAACTTATTTATATGAGTGTAGACTCATATTTGCTTATTTTATTCTGTAAATATTTGGCTAACATCATTGTTTTGATGCTCACATTGTTCCAGATTTTTGCCAGAGGAAGTCCCTACAAGCTGGCTTCTGACATGTTCTCATGTTAAACACTGTTTCAATTTTTTGTACAAAAATATTGCAGGCTTACTTGGTACTTTCCCTACCCCAACACATAAATCAGCTATTTGCCCAAGAATCTCTGATGTCTTCAGTGAATCATGGCTCATAGAAATCAAGATCAGGGTGTTAGGTGTGCTTGTCATAGGATGTAAATGCTTCTGGGTCTTATTGAAATGCACAGAACATGAAAATAAATATAAATATAAGCAGCACTATATTAGATCTAGCATGAGTATATTAGAAATCATAATACCACACCAATTTTTCCAATTTTAATTCACCATGATAGACTATACTGTGGTCTTTTTACTTACTAAAAATTACACTGGAATTTCTATTTATTATTTATATACTCTAATTAATTAGTTAATATATATTTATTTTTTCATTATACAAATACCCTGAAAATAAGTTTCCAAAAACTCCCCGTCAGCTCCCAACACACTTCATTTAATAACAGTTTTTTTACAACTTGTTACAATGTTTAGATTCATTCCTGAATAGGATGAATTCCTCTTTAATACAATAACATTTAAAACCCACATTTTGTTATTTTGACATAATTCTTTATATTCATAAAGCATAGTAAAACTTAGTTACATAGGTTATTGAAAACTGGATTATAGATTAATAATAGGAAGTTTGCAGTGTAAATGTGAAATTATGAACACAAAACATAATAAGAGGGATCAACTTCCAGAATGACAGAGCCCAGCACACTTTCTAACAAAACAATCATTTAACTGGAGGAAATTATTAAAAATTCCTGTAAGTTCTCTGGAAATTGAACTGAGGGCGTACTGCAAATGGAATAAGATTTATTTAAGAAAAACTACCAAATCTTGGTGAGTACAATAAAAATCCACTGCATTTGAGCCCCAACCTATTCCCTCTCCTGTCCCCCAATTCCTGGGGGACTCTATGCTGTGCAGCTGAAGACACAGGGCTTCTTCTGCCAGCTCAGCCTTGTCATCAAGCCTCCCTCATTTCCTTCAGCTCTTCACTGCAGAGGGTCTGTTTGGAAGGCGTGGCTGAGCACAGGCTCCCCTCTCCTGCATGGGATGGGGACTCCACTCCAAGCAGAGTAGGCCAAGAATACTTGGAACTGATTATCCTTGCGCCATCTTGCTCTTAAGGCAGGATTTCAAGATTGGAGGAAAAAGTCAGGAAGAACAGGTGCTACTGATCACCTCACACCTGCTTTTAAGAGAAAGGTGTCACAATGGAAGAAGTATTCACAGATCTATTCTTGATATACAGATGGGAAGCACTGCCTGATAGGACTGACTTTATTTGGAAAGAAATATGGGAAAATCCCATGCATAAGGAGATTGTCAAAACTACGGTTTGGAGAACGATTAAGGAGGAGTAGAGTAGAGAGTATGTGGCTCCATGGTCATTATCACCACAAACGAAATGGCAGAGCACCTAGAGGTAAGTAAAGAGGACCAAGGAAAGAGATAGCCAATGAGAGCCACCCCCACTTCACAGGAACAGGGCTCTAAAGTGCCGGGTTGTGTCCACTCAGATGCAATTAGAACATAATGTGACATAGACTTAAATATAGTCACCAAGTCACGCACAGATCCATCAACAAAGGGCAGAAGCTCACTGTCATTAGGGAATTAAGTGCAGCATCTGACTCAAACATTGACTGAAAAATAAACAACCCTGACCCAGAGGCAACTCCAAGGAAGCTGAGCATAAAAATAAATCACAACTACTCCTGGGAGCCTAAAGTGCTGTGTGCATGTACAAACCTTCCAGGAAAGACTGGAGAGGGAAATCCAAGCTACTAGTCCCTGGATGAACATGGAGAGGGGATGGGGACTGAACTTTTCAAAGTATAACAGCAGCCTCCAAGCCTTAAACTGATCTTATAGTAAAAGCTAAAAGGTAGCTAGCCAAGCTAGCCGAGAAGACTTAAGCACAACTTTCAAGCATAGCATGATCTATGCTGCTCAAGACGTGAAGCCAAGGTAGCTTTATAACACCAAAACCTTGCAGAGATAACCTAGCATACTTATTTTTTTTTAATCAGAGCATGGACATCAGAGGTTACGACCTGCAGGAAAATAGATATCACAGAGGTAGCTATGACAGTCATTAAAGTAATATAAGAAAGACCAAGTAAAGAATAAGGACAACATCAAAACCCCGGGGGCATGAACAAGCCATATCCAGAGTTGCTAAAATATATTATCTAGGATGTCTATATTTTAGATAATCATGAGCCACACAAAAAGCAGGGAAGTAGGACTCAGAAATAAGAGAAAAGTAGGTAAGAGAAACTGCCTTTGAGAAGCCACAGGTAGTAGACACCGCCAAGGAAGCCTTCACAGCTGCTGTTGTGTGTTAAAAAGAAAAAAAGAAAATCATATCCAAAGAACTGAAGATATAATGGCGATGTCTCCTCAAATGGAAAAATAATAAAGAAACAGAACTTTATAAAGAGAAGAAAGGAAACTTTTGGAGTTGAAAAGTATAACAAGTGAAATTAAAAACTCCCTAAAAGAACTTGACAGTACATTTGAGCTGTCAGAAGAAAGAGCTACTGAACTTCAAGAGGTAAAACTGAAATCTGAATAACACAGAGAGAAAAGAATAAGGGAAAACAGACTCAGAGATAGGTGGGTGGTCACCAAGTCCACTTATCCTAGTGCCATCAGAAGATTAAGTGGCGGGAAAAATATGCAAAGAAATAATAACCAAAAACTTTTCAAATTGGGTGAAAAGCATAAATGAGTACAGCCAAGATTCTTAACAAACTCTAGATAGGATAAACATAGTTATCCATACCTAAACATATCACAGTCAAAATGCTGAAAGCCTGAGATAAAGATTAAATCTTGAAAGCAGTAAGAGAAAATCAGTTTCTCACACACAAGAGAATCACAATGAAATTGATAATGGATTTCCCACTGGAGAAATGGAGGCCAGAAGTTACCTGTTATGTCACATCCAAAGTGCCAAAAGGAAAAAAACTGTCATTCAAGAGTTCTATACACAGCTAAACTTTTTCTTTCAAAAATGAAGGAGAGATTTTGACATCAGAGACAAACAAGAGCCACAGGGATCTATTATATGACTTGACCCACCTGACAAATAATGTGTTATACACATATCGAAGTTACTTAGTAAACTCCAAATGTCTAACCATAAAAAATTATAGGTAAGCAAGGTAAGGGATTTGTTAATTAGCTTGATTTAACCATCTGGTACTTAAAAGAAATTCTTCAAGGCAAAGCAAATGGCCCTAGAGAGTAATTCTAATTGGCATGAGAAGTCAGAGTTCTGGTACAGTGAAGATGTCGAGAAACGCAAAAGGGAACATATTAAACCCATTGGAACCTTGATTACATTGGAAAAGTCCATTTATTGTTTCCATATTATATTGGTTAGAATTCAACCTCAGGTTCTGCACACACTCTGGAGGAAGAAATTATATAGATCATGAGCATTAAGGGGGAACAAGTTATTGAATGTCAATTAAGGTGTGACCATCACAGAGAATAGAAAGTCAAAACTGAGTGCTATTTAAGATATTCTATTGTTCCTGATTCTTACTGCTATGAAGTTTTAGATGAAGAAGATGACATCATACATTTGCCCAGGGTATTACGGGAAACTGCAATATCCAATATGAGCAGCCCTGAGGCTTGCAATGTAGCAGAGTACTTGTTTAGATATGGATTTTGTTATTAAGATGATGCAAATGTCTTTGAGAATCAGGGTCCCCCATGTGAAAAATCCTGAGTAACTACTGAATGAAATCAATTTGTTGCCAGAAGGAATCACGTAAGTTTGGATGGAAAATAAACAGAATTATTTACAACAATGAGCAAAGATTGTCTTTTAGGAGTAAGAAAATCCAATAAATTAAGCATGTAAAAAATTGTTGGAGGCCTCTTTAGACAATCCATTTAATCAGAAAGGAATATTTTGGTTTTCTCTGAAAAGGAATGTGCTGTGGATATGACCAAATCAGTTTGGGATCTAAATGGAAATATCTCTAATGCATGATCCTTTGGAAAGACTGTGTCCAAAGATGCATTTGATTGTGCTAATACACACACAGATACACGGGCCTGTGGGTGCACATGGACACACAGCCTAAAATAATCCAAAAGTTGCCTTTTTAATCCATTTAGAAGTTGCAACAATAGATGAAAATCCCACCCTTGACTGGATTCCTGCTGGCTGACCTTCAATTCTCCTTTATTGAACAAAAGCCTTCTGAGTGTTCTCTTATCCCACTTGATAAAAAGCAGTTGCTTCTCCCAACACTACTTGTCTTGGATGGCTTCTATGATTATTGCTTCTCAACTGATTTCAGGTTATAGTTTTCTAAGTATTTTTATCATAGAGTAGAATGAATAACCTGGTTTGCCTTTACTATACTAAAGCTACATATATTAATTTTCTTTACAACAGACCCCATCTTCTACGTGTCATTATTTATAATGGTCAGGTTGGGCCAGGTGTGGTAATAAATAAACCCAAACCTCAGTGGCTTAGGACAACAGAATTCCATTTCCCCTATCACCGGCAGCAGGTGGCTCTGTACTACACAGTCGAGCAGGGAAACGAGCTGATGAGGCAGCCATCATTTCCAATATTTCCCAAGGGAAAAAAGATCTCTTGAGGGTCTCAAATCAACAATCAAACGCTCCTTCCAAGGAGACACAAGTCTCTTTTGCTTACACAGATCATCATAAGTCTTATGAGTTCGGGAAAGCACAAGGGGTTTAGAAATTACAATCCTCCCTGTGCCCCAAGCAAAAAGGCAGAAATATTTTGTGATCATCATTCATGACCATCATAAAAATAATCATCAGGATTTGAGAAAAAATGACCACTTGACAAAACTTTTTTTCCTATGAAAGTGAAGACTATTAGGCCCGAACATTCATGTTCCGACATACACAGCAGGAGAACGATGTCACACTAAAGCTTGCAGAAACTGGAGTGAAACCTAAGTGACGATACAGTAGAAGTAATGTATTTCTGTTTCAATCTAAAGGTAATATTTCCCAGTCCCTCTGCTGGACAACATAATAATATCACAACATAATCACAACATGATAATATCTTATGTCATTTTGCAAAATTCTCTTTCAAGTATTGAGATTAATCATAACATTTTCTTTTCATTAACTGAAATGCTTGCTGCCTCATGCTTGTGAAGTCTGCCAGACAATTAGCAAATGAGAGAGTTGAACAGGTTTTAAAACCATTTAATAATATAACCTTAAACATGATTGATTTTTATTAACGTAGCTTCAGACAGCAAAATGCAAAAATTGGCAGAATTAAAAGTCACTAGCGGATGGTAGTATAGGGGTTAAAATCAGGCAGTCTCACATCCACCTCAATGCTTTTGATTATGAATGCCATTTATTTTGATGCACCAAAGTCAAGTGCAAAAATTAATTACAAAATGTAATAAAAAATCAAAGACTTACATCCATCATAGCAAAAGAAAAATTTGGAGAGGTAACTAAATACAAAAACTCATGGTATTCTTTAATGGAGCAAGGTGTTAGTGCATAGATAATCAAAGAGAAAAAATAAGAGAATACTGAGCTCAGACACATACTCAGGTGTGTGTGGAGACCTGGTTTGCAAAACAAAAAAAGAGCAGTCTTACAAATCACCAGGAAGAGATGGCTTTTTATTAAATGCTAATGGGAAAATTGAGCATGCATAGGAAAAAATACATCCTTTGCTTATATTACATCCCAAAGTCAAGCCCAAATATACTAAACACCCGAATGAGTAAAGCTAATCTAAAATGTCTAGAAAATATATAGGTAATTATCCTTAGGACATCAGAGTAAAGAAGATTTTTCTTAAACAAAGTAGTATGATTATAAAGGAAATACCGCTACATCTATGCATTAAAATAAATCATAAACAGATTCAAAACACAAGACTCAGACAAGGAGTATCTTTATAGCTTATTCGGGCACCAGTATAAAGAAATCCTAAAAATCAATAATGCACAAAATATGTATGAGCGGTTCACCTGAAAGCAATGAACACATGGAAAGAAAATGTTCAACCTCACTGGTAATCAGGAAAAATGCAAATTCAAGCCAATATTTCAGTCTCACACAAGAGAAACAGTAGTATATTTTGAGGAAATGGATCTTAAGAAAGAATCAACAGATTGTGTTGTTAATGGCTAATATGACAAGAGAGATAAATACATATTCTGCTTTGATATTATTTGCAGGCTCCTTTTTGGCTTCTTTCACTACATCAGTTTTTACTATAAATAGTTCAGGGACGGACAGCAAAGGGGATATAATCAAAGCACGCCAGAAAATAATGTGTGCTGCAGTCTTAAAGGAATTTAGAGGCTTGGAGCATCATTGAGCTGACAACCCTGCAGAAAACACAACCTACACAAGAAATGTAGCCTGAAGGAAAGACACCCCTGCATATAATTTAACAAGGTGCTAATTAGATGAGCAACAACAAGAGAAGAGCCAAGAAGATACTTTTGGAGATTTTTTTAAAACTCTGAATGGATAAGATAAAATGCTAAGTCTTCCTATTTGAAGTCAGAATGTTTGGTTATAGAGTGTTGCACAACCTACCCCTGTCAATGCAATAATTCATTAGTACTGGTCATCGTGATGTGGGTTGACAGAGTTTGTGCTTGGGGTCTGTTGTGCTTGGGGTCTGTTATAGCTGACATCAGACAGTGACTGGAATTGGAAACTCACATCAGACACCTCAGCTGGGATAGCTGAAATGCAAAGGGCTGACAAACCATCTTCTCTTCCTCTGCAAGCTTTCTGTGAGGCGAGTTTGGACTAACAAGCTAGCAAAGCATGGTCATTATGCTGTGGTGTCTGAACTGGCGCTATCTATCAGATGTGGCTCACGACTTGGTTTCCGCCAGGGCAAGACTGAGGTGAGTCTTCCATCTTTCTATGACTAACACCCAAAATCAAGTCAGTTGCATTGAACAAGTCAAGCAAGCCACTGGGAATGGCCCAGATTCAAGAGGCTGAATGGATAGAGGTCATTGATGTCAGCAGCAGCAAGTGGGTACAGGGAAGGAAGGGCATGTGGCTGTCTTCACAGACTACCCACCACCCAAGATTATTTCTAAACTCCTGGATTCCTCACCATGGGTTATAGAAGGATTAGGAAGGAATCAGCCTCTTCCTTCACTACCTCATTCACAGAGCAATGCTGCAGAGTGGGTCAGCACTTCAAGCTTTTATCCCAAGGCCAGGCAGGGACACAGGCTGGGACTAACAAGAAGTCTTCACCCCAGTGATACATGAGAAAGAGACTGCGTTATCACTGTATTCCCCGAATTATCCATCCTATGGCAGAAGTAGTCACCTGGCTCTTTCCGCAGATTATTGGAATCACTGAATGTCAATCAAACTTAATACCTGGGCTCAGATCAATTCTGTGGAATCAAGCTGATTAAATGATCCTCTAAAATTAGTACATGCTTGAAGAAATTTCATCCTTGGTATTTCTTATATCATGTGGACTTTGCTTTCCTTAAGTCAGATAAAACACTGGTTTGTTTCACTGAAAAGCCATTAATAGGTCCAAGTGTGTATTTCATTTTGAAATTTCATATTGTTTTATCTTTTTATTGCTGTGGTCTTCCAAGTGAAGAGCTAACTATGATTTCGAGCTACAACTACATGGTGTTAACTCTAATAATAATTACTCGTAACTGTTTTAGGGGAGACTTGATTTTATAAATTTCTTGTTTAAATGTCTCCCCAAACCCCACAAGTTCTTCAACATCTATGATTTTCCTTATCTGCATAAATATCATTTTATAATTTGTCATCTCTAAATTAAAATAATTTCTAAGTTCTCTTAGGAAATTGGCCTCTCTTGTAAGAAAGTATTCATAACTGCAATTCAGGAAAGACTTTCTGCCCTCAGAACTATTCTTTTCCTCATGAAATTCAAGCTTTATACTAAATGTTTAGCTATCCAGTTTAGCATTTATACATTTCCATCTTCTAGTTCTGACTTCTGTCACCAAGAAAGTCTGAATTAAAAATATTTTGTATTGCTTAATTTTTCTTTTTTTTTTTTTTTTTGGTGCAACTCAGGGATCTGTTCTCTACCTTATAAAAGACTATGCTGTATTTCTTTCCTGATTATCACTGATTATCTAGTTCTATTTTCTAATTCTTCCCTCCTCAGTTCAAAAATGTGAATCTCAAACACTATAAAATGGCATGCAAAGTATCTAAGTGCCGTAAGATATTTTGCTCTACTCTGTCTGCAGAGACCTACATTTCCCTGCAAGAACAAAAGTCCAAATGATCATCCAGTGTCTTCGTGGGTTAAGAAATTCAACGTTATTTCTCAAAGCTGTAATGAAACAAATCTTTATTCCTCCATCTTTCACCTGTATTTCCTAAAATGCAATCTGAACACTCGTTTTTTAATCCTATTCTATCAAATTACTTTTCACAATGGTTGAACAAACACTCCCAGGAGATTGGATGAGTTCCTGTTGCTCCCCATCCTTCTGAACAGTTGATTTGGCCCAATTTTTAAGATGCTATCCTAGTACTAATTGTGATGAATAGGAATTTCCAATCAGATGTAGTGAATTTACCAATGCTCCCCTTTATTCTCTATGCTGGAAGCAGCCTGTCTTCATTTTTGATATAGGAAAAAATCAAATCGATATCTTGATATCAAAATTTTACACAGTTGGCCTTGCAATTGTCTATAAATAGTATTTGGCATCCGACTGCTATATTTGGTTACTTGTGGGACTGCAAGAAGTCATATTTTTGGGATCATCCAATGTCATTCAAACCTTTGCAAATGACTCAACTCTCTTAACCTACCCACACCACCCTAACCCATACCAAACCATAGATGGATCAGTTCATTCCAGAACAGTCCTGAAACATGCAAAGGTAATTCAGCAACATCATGGGGGAAATAATGCATCTTTGTCTCAAAGTCCTTGCAGGGGCTTTGTGTTTTTGTTCTTTTCAGAAAGAAGTGCAGCATCTTTACTTTCAAAATTTGCATTTGGGGAGTACCGATTGATGGAAGTTGCCATAGAAACGACCACAACAACAAGAGGCACAGTTTTGGGTGAAGAAATTATTTACCTTAAAACCCCATCCACTGCTTTCTTATTGTACAGGAAAACAAAGTCACTCCTCAGAGTGAGTTTTCTATTTCAGAAGCACACAGAGGCTTCTGACCTCCTTTGTTTCCTCCTTGGGGGAGTCAATCTTTTTCAGGCATCTTGAGGCTTAATTTAAGTCAGCGTCCTGTGTCCTCAACTTGTTCCTCCTCCGCAGATTCCCAATCACTTGAGAGAAATATCAGAATGAGGTCTTAGAAATTATGTGACTGACTAGAGTACGCTGTTGTCTGTGTTTGAGGGGAAGATACCCACAACATCTCCCAAGGCAAGTAATTATCACCAATAATGTTTATCCTTAGTGTATTCAGAGTTAACAGAGAAATCAAAGCAGAAGAAGCAGAAGAGACATTTGTAAATACCTCACTTATTTTTCCCTTAAAAAAAAAAAAGAAGCCTCTTCCTTCCCAGGTAGTATTTTTAAGCTTACCAACTTTTTCACAATCCTAACTCTATAACTTTGTCTCCATGACCACCTCATAAATATCTTAAGAACTGTGTCCAATGTTTAAACAGTGTCTATACTTATTTGAAAATATACTGTTTGTTCATAACAAATTAATGTGTTTAATATATTCATATACTAGAATATATTCATATACTAGAATACATTCATATGATCTTTATTATTTATAAAATAAATATATATATATTTTAAATGCATATATTTTAATGCACGAACTTATTTTATATATGTTACTACTTCTGATATTTAAAAATGTAATTATTTATTCAAGTTTCTTCCAGAAATGATTTATCACAATTTTCAAAAGAGTATGAGATTAATGGTATGTATAGTGAGAGGTTGTAATGGGATTAATGAGAATTATTATATATTGAACTAATGGTAAGAAAGTTGAGGGGTAAAAATCAGTTAAAGATAAAATAAACAATTCAAAATGGAATCTGGTCCATTTAACATGGGGAGGGGCAGTTAAACTGACTCTCTTCTCTCTATCCATCAGGGAGTATGGGCAGCACCTTGGCCTCCAGCTTGGCCTCATCCTAAGGATGCCAAGGCAATGCTCGGAAACTCCTCCGTGGGCATCACAAAGCAGACCCTATGTAAAGCACTCAACTTTTTCAACAACACTTTATGCTAAATTATGTATGTTTCACCTTGTATGTTTAAAGTTAAACATACAATTAAAACTGCAATGGCAATGGTGGAAAATAGTGTTTTGAGGGAAAGGATCCCAAGATGGTGTCAGAATGCTGGGGTGGTGGCTCATTCCTCCTCTGTGTAAATATAAAGACAGAAGTTAGACCATTCAGGGAGATAGATTAACTCACTTCAGATCTAAATGTCATTTCACTCAACTAGAATTCTTCATAACATTACTTTAAGAAAAGCTGAATCTCCAAGGATCCCAAGGGGCTCATGGGGCCCAAAATTCAGAGCGGGAGCCCACTGCCGTTTGCTGATCATGGAGTCACTCATCCTCTGTGTTCCTGGAAGAACAGACCCTGAGCTGCATGGTCCCTGCTGAGACAGGTTCCTGCCTGGCTGCCGAGATCAACAGCCCCTGGAAGTCTCATTTTGCTGCCCAGGACTGACCAATGAACCACCACCCCCCATCACATGGAAACGTCAGCCAGTCAGGAACAGGCACCTCTCCAAGCCCTCTTATCTCTTCTTGAATTATTTTCTAGTGAATTTTGTTGACAGCAAGTTTCAATGAATTAAATTATATTTACTGATAGTTATTCTATGCTTTGTAAGAAGATTCTTCCAGCCAGCCCTGAGAATTTCACTGTCAGAAGACCCTGACAAAATCACAAGTTATGTATAAAGCTTTCTCCCTGCAGAACCTACAAGTTTCCCTCTCCCTCCCTTTCCCATCCTCCCCCTCCCCCCAACAGGATCAAAGCCTCAAAACTCTATACCACAGGGAATAGCTTAGAAAAACCTCAAGACAAATGCACAAAAGCTATAAATCTCTGAGTAAGGACCTAAACAATAACAAAGTTTAAAAATAAATATCTTCATGTATTTAAGATCAACTTTATAGAAAATATATGCTAGGCTTGGGATGCCTGCAGGACAGATTGTTTGTTAGCACACCTTTCTGGAGAAGTAAAATTTACCTTGCCAAGCAAAAAAGAAAGAAAGAAAGAAAGAAAGAAAGAAAGAAAGAAAGAAAGAAAGAAAGAAAGAAAGAAAATATATGCTAGGTGTTTAGTTCTTAGACTCCAGATTTCAAGAATCACTAAAATTTGTGTGTGCATGTGACACATTTAACATATTTATTGAGCACTTAATATGATATAGGGATGTTCCTAGGTGTCTCGAATGCTTTTGATATCAATGAAAACAGAACTCCAAACAAAATGTTTATTTTTGGCTCACTCTGCCCTATCCCCTAGGCTACAAATTTCTTTTTTAATCATTAAATATCTTAGAGAACACTTTCCAGTTATATCTAACAGGATGGCATGACATAGTTTCATCAAACAGACGGAGAGTTGCTAGGTTACACTCACATTCTCAGTTCAAAATGCTCCTGTCTCTATTATCCCTAGCAGAAAAAATCCTCAAAATTATGTCATTTCCTATTAGCTCTCATATAAGTACACATATGTCCTGACTCTCTTCACAACTTATTTTCATAATTTTTATCAGAATATAAGAAGCAGTAGAAAGGAGCAAGGAGATTACATTTCCATGCTAACCTGATATCATTTTAAAGATTCCACAAAAGATAATGGTTGAGCAAAAATATGCAAAGTTTAAATATAGAAATAATCTTAGGTTGGAAGATGAATTTAGTGATCCATGTATTCTATCTCTGTATCTATCGGTACTTACCAATGAGGATAGTAATTTGAAATATTGATGCTTTTGTTGTTGAGCGATGTGTTTATCTGTATTCCAAGAACCTGCTATTTTCATATTGTTCCTTATAGAATTGATAAAGATAAAACACAGATGCATCCGGTATGCCAAATGCACTTATGTTTTTCCCAGATATCTTTGTCTCTTAGCTATTTTCCTAATTCACTTTAGGGAGGCTTCTTTGCTTACTTCATGCAACAAATGGACTTGTTTTTTTTTTTTTCTTCTTCTCTGAATCGATCACCTCCTGCTCACAATGCAACATATGGCGTTTTCAAATTGCCAGGCCTATGGAATCTACACTTTTAATTATAAACCTCAACCCCTTCCAATGAGTGTAAGTTCCCACCAGGATTCAGCTTATGCTGTACTTATGCTCAGGGCCACTGGTCCCCCACACCTTTCACCATGGTGAAATGTCCTTCCTGGTTTTTGTCTCAGTATGTCCCCTTGGTCTCCAGACTCCCTGCCAAATGTCAGCGTGGGGCAGAGCCTGCACGAGTTGCTACAGGTGTGGAAGGCATAATTTCACGGGCAGACCCAGGTCATATTCAATGGTCTAATCACTTGGGGACCAATTTGGCAGTAATCGCAGGTCCTTGTGTTATTGTACGATATCCCTTTTTTGTTGTCTTGACCTACCGAGCAGTTGGATGTTTGTACTATTCACTTGGAGTCATTATCTTCTCAGTGAATGTATTCACCTTCCAAGTCACAGGGAAAATAACCGTCAAGACAGGCAGAAGGCCCAAGTCAGAATGCACATGCTTTGTCCATATACTTTTATTGGACGCTGCATCTGTATTAGTTATTCATTGCTACATAACAATTTATGACACATTTAATGTCTAAAGAAATGTGTTTCTTATCCTACAGGTTTTATAAGTCAGGAATCTGGGCACAGTGTATCTGGGCCCCCTCCTTCAGGGTTTCCCATGAGACTACATTCAACTACCAACACTGACGTGGTCTCCTGTGAGGACTTAACTGGAAAAGGCCCAGCTTCTGAGCTTCCAGAGTGGTCACCATCAGGAGTCCAACCCTCTGGGCTGTTGGGTTGAGGGCCTTGGTTCCCAGCCAGTTGCTAGATGCTGCTCTCAGTTCCTTGCTATTCAGATCTCCCTAACAAAGCAACTTGCTTGCCAAAGCCAGCAAGGGGAAGCCACGACTACTCAGATGGAAGTCGCTATGATATGTAGACTAATCACAGAGGTGACAGCCCATCACCTCTGCCATATCCTGTTGGTTCAAAACAAATGAGGGATAGCACAGGGATTGTATGTGGAAGAGCAACCACAGGAGGCCATCCAAGAAGCCACCTACCGCAGTGACATTATAGAAAAACCCAACATCACAGACATCCATGTCCACCACCAGCTTATGGGAGCTCTGTCTGTGGGCAAGTGGCTGTTTTCAGACAGGAGAACATCTGTTTCTAGGGAGGCACCACACACAGCCTGGGCCTTACTCAAAACTACAAGCTTTTATCTTTCAGGCAGCATTACAGAGCTGGCTACTGCCAGTCCAGTTTTTTCTAAATTGACTTGGCTGAGGCAAGAATTAGATTTCAGAGAGAATCTTTTCACATAATGGCCTTTTAGATATTATATGAAAGGGTAACCATGGCCTTGTAATTTATTCTTCCGTCCTTAGGGATCCCTAAAGAAGTTTTGACCTTGACCAGAATTCTTCACAAATATCGACTGATGGAATATACTAGCTACAAGATAAATGAGGGTCTGGAAAGGGTGTGCTCTGCACTGATTACTTATCTAGAACTGATTTCAGCATTAAGTCCTGATTCATTTAGATTGTTTATGTTAAATCATGGGCTGTGCTCAAGTGTGGACATTATACATTTTACCAAAAGGAGGCCATGTACACAGTGGAATTCCAGAACTCAGCAATCTTCCTGGTTAACTTGCCCCATGGAATGGACAGACCCCAAAATCAAATGTGTCTGGTGTGGAAAAGGAAGTTCAGAAATTGTATCCATGGGTTTGGAGTCTCCCAGATGCGCCGTGTGTAACTGTTCCTGTCTCACATCCATTGATGATTATGCATAAGCCTGATGCTGAACCATCCTTCTGGAGCAATAGGAAAAACAGTGAAGACAAGTTTAGATTGGGTAAGTGACAGTTAGTGGGATGCATTTTTTATGACAGCTTTGAGATATAATCAACACATGATAAAGTGCACATGCAGAGGGCTTTGTATCAAAATCCCTCAAAATCACCACAAGCAAGATGATGGACACACATCATTTGGTAGTGCTGGCCCAAACAATCATAGATGTCATGATGTAGGGTGCTCTCCAAATTTGGACTCCATATGGGTTATATTTCTACACAGGGATCAAAAAAGTACTTCAGAGGCAGTAACTACAGATGTTATGAGTGAAATTAACTGGGGGGGAAATGCTGACACTATCTAAAAGAAGGTGAGACTGCTGGGCTTGGGGCACACCTGTAACCCCAGCTACTGGGGAGGCCCAGGATGGAGGATCACAAGTTTGAGGCTAGCCTAGACAACTGAGCAGGATCCCACTTCTAAATAAATTAGTAAAAAAAGAAAAAGGGCTAGAAATGTAGTGGTAAAATGCCATGGGTTCCATTGTCAGTACCTGAGGAAAAAAAGGAAAAACAGGTAAGAAGTGAGACTAAGAAAGGAAATCGTAAAGGGAGCAAAGAGTGCTGCCCAGCCTGTTCCACTGGAATGGCTTCTTCGTTGTTGGAAAACAAAATGGAAAGGGGTGAATGGATAAGATCATTAAAAGGTATTCGTGGCATAATTTTGAGATGAGAGATATTTTTTAAAAAATTATATCTGGCAATGACATCCACAAACCTTTAAAATTCCCCTCAAATTCACTGCAGATAGCTTAGCATGGATATGCACAGATCTAATTATAAGGGACACAATTTAGAATGGAAAAGACTTCAACAGGGCTGACTTCAACAAATCTCTCAGAATCATAATTTTTGGGTAAGTTACATAAGATTTTGGGATCTGCTCACCCAGCCTTCAGTGGAGGGATCCAAGAAACTTAGGAAATGGTATGGTCCAGGGACAATAACTAAAATATCTGGATTCATTAACTCTGGACACACAGGCTCCCATAACCTACATGGGGAAGAGGTGCTCTAAGAGGTCTAAACAAAACTTGGAGGACATGGAGAGGCTGTGGTGGACCCCACAAATGTAAGAGTTGCACTCTGATTTGGAAAATATGAGCAGAGAAAGTGTTCTCTGGCTTTCCCTCCTCTACCTATAAGCATCATTGGGATGGACACCATCCCAACAGCCACGTGTGAATGCAGGCTGCACCCCTATGTTTTTCATTTCTATTTTTTCACTAGCCAGGGCCTCGTGCATGCTAGGCAAGTGCACGACCCCTGAGCCACATCCCTACCTACCCCTCCATCCTTAAATTCTGTGCAGTCCATGTTCCACCCTCCACCTGATTTCAATTGAAATGCTAAATGAGAATCTCTGCAATTGCCCATGAACTCCCCTGTAGGAAATACTAAATAATACAGAATTCCAGGAAGTGTAAGATAATATTAATATTAGCATTAATGGTTGAAACAGGGATATGGATCTTTACTTCTTTTCTCTGTTTCAAATTAGCAAATGAAAATGATACATATTTATGGTATACAATGTGATATTTTGGTATGCACTGGGTTATTTATTAGCATAGCCATAATGGGAAAGGGAAAGAGTGTGGAGGTTCCTCAAAAAGTCAAAAATAGAATTATCATGTGATTTATGAATTTCACTTTCAGGTATATCCAAAGGAAATAAAACCAGTATGGCAAAGATATATCAGCATTCCCGTGTTCAGTAGCCAAGAAATTGAATCAACCTATGTGTCCATCAATGGATTAGTGAATACAATTAAGACTTAAAGAGAAAGGAAATCACGCATTCTCTATGGCTTTTTTTTTTTTTTTTTTTTTTTTTTTTTTTGGTTTTCAGTACCAGGAATTGAAACCGAGCCTGGAACATGCTAGGCAGGTGCTCTACCACTGAGCTAAATCCCAGCCCGGTTAATTTTCCTTTTAAAAGTCAACATGCAAAACAGATGATTTGCAGATACAGATAATGGAGGATTGAGAAGAAAGGCACAGGCCAAAGGAGATCAGTCTTCACATGAACTCAGACTAGGCTTTTTTTTTTTTTTTTTTTTGCATCTATTTCAGAAGTCAGTTAAGATCAGTTTGTGTTCGTGTGGAACTGTCTCTAGATCATGTTAACAGTGCCCAAAAAGAGTATTTCAATTAACCATTATCACAACTAATGAAGCTGCACTTGACCTTGAAAACCAATAGGAGTAAGTCGATAACGTCAATGATATCATAACTGCCTCATCAGACAAAGAAGAACAGGAGAATTCGGAGACTGGCTACCTATCTGTTGATGCAGCATGACAGAGAAACCCTGCTGAAACTCAAGACCCACCCCAGACCATGAGAACATGGGAAAGAACATGAGCCAGAACCATGAGAGGCTAAGAAATAATTTATAACCTGATCTTGGCTCTGAAGCTAAGCCCAGAGACTGGAGAAACTCTGACTTAGGGCAAAATCACATCTCCCATTTGGGGATATTGTTAGTCCTGTTCACAAAGTCACCAGAAAGAATGCTGAGATTGAATTGTGCCCTGACAGAAACAAGCAAATAAAAGATTTATAAAGGGCTGTCAATCAGGCAGCACCCCCTGAAGCCTGACGACCTGAATCCACAAACGATTGCAGAGGTGTCGGCAGCTGGAACACACACAGGCTAGAGCCCTTGGCAGAAATCAATACTGCTGCTCAGTGGAGGAGGCAGAGATTTGGGGCTTGAAAGTGGTCCGATGCTGCGGCTCAACACAGCCCTTTGGAAACTTAATCGGGAGCTTGTAGTTGGGCGCTGGCAGACTTCGCTCCCACCTCAAGAAAACCAGATAATTCCAGATCAGAAACACAAGCCATGACTTGGGGGAAGTGAGGAAGCATTCATACTGAGAACACACCCCCGTGGAACTCAGCGGTAAAAGGAAATGATGTATCCAAGACTAACTTTATAGCTCATAAAGATGTACAATCCCTGAGTGTCGATTAATTATGAACACAGAGTACACTTTACCTGGGGTTCCAGATTTCCTCACTGCATTTGGAGCCAATGGGAAACCTCACCCCACCCCAGGGATCTCCCTGCGGCAGCTGCCTAGTTGTCTGACCCTTAAATCTTCTCTTGGCTGTGCAAAGTGACTCTCTCTGCATTTACTGATTGGACTCCCCAAAGCTGGCTTAGCCGTTGGATTTCATGAAGCTGTTTAGAACTCAGAGGTTACCTTTTTTGCATATGGTAAATCCTTGGTTGGAGAAGGAGACATAGCATTTCCAGGAGTTTTACATCATCCTGAAAAAGACTCACTAAGCCCAGTACAGACAGTAGAGGGAGCTAAGTTTCAGGAGACCGGCCCTGGCTGGTGATCAATTGGAGAGCCGATGAAGCAACCCAAGAAGGGAGAGTCTGCATTACTAGACTCATCAAACACCCAGCTTGCCAGCAACTCTGGGAAAGAGCATTCGCCCTTACTCAGGGGATGTTTTAATAATAACAAAATCAGACGTACTTAGCAGATATTGGTGCAAGTGGCAAGATGTCACTAGAACAGAGCAGTCCAACAAGGTGGCTGCTATACTACATATGACCCTTGAGCATGTGAAATGGGGCCAGTCCAAATAATATGTTTCATAAGTGTAGAATATATACAGGATTTCAAAGACAGCACGGAAAACGTGTAAAATATCGCATTCATAGTTTCATTTTGGTTAGAGGCCGAAACAATATTATTTTGGATATACTTCAGTAAATAAATTAAACTATTAAAATGAACTCATAAATGCACCCACTTCTCATACGTTTTTAGTGTGCATCCCAGAAAGTTTTAAATCACATATGTACTGTGCAAAATATTTCTCCATCACACTCCTCTAGAATGCTTACAAATAACCTGATGATTTATGGGCTTCAAGTAGCCTGAATAAGGAAGATAGGCATGCAGCCAAAACCAGGTTAAATAAAAATCAATATATATAAGCTGATGGACCCCCAAATTGGCTTCCTCCCCTTGCTAACTTTTCCTACTGGTCTACTCTTGTTACTATAAAACCAAATGCTTTCCAAAGCGGAAAGAGACTTGGGCAGGGATGTCGGTTAGTTGTAGTATTTCTAGAAATGTTATGGAATAAGGACTGTGCCACCTACTTCCTGTCTCCATCATGAGTGAAGCTTCACACTAGGTAAGATGTGTTGCATGTGAATCCAGAACATTCTTTGAAAAGGAAAGGAAAAGGGAAAGGGAAAAGGAAAGGGAAAGGGAAAGGGAAAGGGAAAGGAAAGGAAAGGAAAGGAAAGGAAGGGAGGCTGGCTCTAAGCAGGGCAATATTCAAAATATTTAGCAACTATTTGAAAGGAATCTCATTTTGATTTTACATCAAATGCGAGTACTGATCAAGCAAAAGAGCAGCACACCCTTGAAACCATGAATGATCATGCCTGGACTATCAGTCGAGAACAGGCAATCCCTCCAGTGGAAGACAGACACCTTGAAGTTATGGTAAGCTCATATTTTAAAATCAAGACACACACATTGATTGATCATTAGGAATTTTGCAAAACTAGTTTAAAAAAAAACAAGAAGATGAAACAAGTTTCGAAAAATGTTCAGGCCACAAGGGGAAACAAAAAATAAAAATAAAAAAGGAAGAAAGAAATTTAATATCCAATCATGAAAACTAGATGAAAGTTAATTGAATGCAAGTCCAAATAACTTCATTTCCTTCACTAAAACAGAATACTAAGGACTAATATTGATGTAAACATCAGAGAAGACATAGTGAAGTTATAAATGGGTGTATTTTCAATGTCAAACTGTAACAGAAAATTAAAAGAGATTATTGACATATCACTACAGTTTTAACTTTCATATCAGAAACAAGTTTCCTCTCGTGTGTGTTAATTTAGACATTTGAATACATTTATTTAACAAATTTTTATCAATAGCCAACTACTGCTAGTCTGGCTCTTTTCACTTGAGAAACATCAGTGAACAAATAAAATGAAATCTGTTTGCAAGAATTTCTATTATGCAGGCAAAAATGAACAAAACTGAGATCTTATTTTATGAGTTTATTATTACAATTTCCAAATCATAATTATTTTGTGATTTTCAAACATGGTTATGGGGAAATCTAAATAAAACATGTGGTTTTTCTTCCAAAATAAGAAAAACCTAAGTTGACAGTTCTATTAGTTTCCTCAGGCTGCGGTTACAAAACACCACAAACTGGAAAGCTTTAAACAATAGAAATTTATTCTCTCACAGTGTGGAAGGCTAGAAGTCCCAAATCAAGGTATTCAGGGGGCTGTGATCCTTCTGCAGGCTCCAGGGGACCCTCCCATGCCTCTTCCAGCTCCTACCTTCCCTCCAAGTCTACATCGGTCTCTCTTCTCTTCTTACAAAAACACCAGTCACTTTAGATGACATCACATCCTAAGTCATCATGACATCATCTTCATTGATCACAACTGTAAAGACCCTATTTCTGGATGAGGTTGCATTCACAGATACTGGGGGCTAGGACCATCTTTTGGGGGAACACAATTCATTCTGTGACAACTTTGATAGTAATCCTAAACCAGCTGGCTGTGTTAAAGGTCTTCAAGACCAGCCCCAATTCAGTGATCATTAGGAGCAGAGGACAGATGGTCAGGTCTATCACAGTGAAAGACTACACAGCGCAATCAACAAACACAAGGTTCATGGGGAGAATCTGCAGGAAATGGGATACAAACTCCCAAGAGCCCCTTCAGTGGAGCTGCACAAGCTGTCCTGAATTCCTCCACACCAAGTTGTGACATCTACCAGGAAGGCTCAGTAGAGTCTCAGTGCACAGGACCTTTATTTGGGACTGGTCATATAGACTTACTCTGTCTCACATGTACCAAAACTCCAGACTCCAAGAAGGAAAGCAGGTACAACCTAAACCAGATCGTGTACACAGATGAGACACATGAGCCCGCTATCATTGCGGGTCAAGGAGTACCAGCAGAGGGAGTTCCCCATCAGCTGAGTTCCCCGATGCCCCCCAAGGCCCAGCCCTGCATGCAGGCTCTTCCAAGGAGAATAACAGCAGGCCTGCTCTTTCAGATTCTTTTCTGCAAACCAGTGAAAGGAGAAAAGTCCAAAGTTATTGTGAAGAAAGTGTTTCCCCTCTGAAAAGCCAGTTGGGTCATTTGGCCAAGTCAATCTAATGCTCAAATCATAAACTCTTCCATGAAATAGAGCATGTTAGAAAAGAACTAATTTAGATTGAGACACTGTATGAAAGATTAATCAACAATGGTGGTCTTTATCATTCTATTATTTGTTTCACTCATGTATTTATTATTATTACTACTATTACTTATTGCTATTAAACACTTTTATTGGGGGTTCCTTTTCATGAATTTGTTTCATATCAAGTCCTATTCAGAACTGCCAAACTCTAGCTTACATATTTTGTAAATAAAAGCTATAAAAGCACAACAATGTAAATCATGTGTTCTCAGTGGGGGCAGCATTACATTCATGGCATGAAAATGTTTTTTTACAGAGAAAATAACCCTATCGTTCATATATATGAAGCATAGATCTAATACAGTATACATATAGTCATATAAATAGCTATAGTATTAAAATTCCATGTGGAGAGGCAATATCTCTTTACCTCTTTTTTCTACCACATTCTACCCACAAGGACTCTAACTGAGCTGTTACTAATCGTTATCTCTGGCCAGTGGAATAAGGGGCATGGAAGAGAAGATTTGATTTCTATACTTTGTTCTTTTTATACAATAATGCAATAAACACAAATTTATTTTGACAGGCTCAAAGAATCAGCAAAATACACACCCATTTGTCTTGAAGAGGGATGCATTTAAGTTACACACATGGTGGAAACTTAGGGCTTCAGAATCAAATCAATGAATCCATTTGTGGTGGGAAAAAAATCAATAAAGAGTTTCCTAGTCACGGGAAAAGATTCAGTAAAGGAAAGGAAAAACCCAAGATTCATTGCTATGAAGTGAGGTGGTATTTTTAAAGAAATATTTGTCAAATATCATCAATTTAAAAAAAGTCCTTAGGATAGGCTTCACAGATGAGGCTAGAATTTTGTCTGATACATAAAGAACAAACCCCCCACACACACACACACAGGCACAGAGCAACTCTTGAGAAATTGGCTGGTGGAAATAAGAATTCCAGTTTGCAGGTAATTGATGAGCAGGGAAAACTTTTTATGAATCATATTTTGTATTAACAAAATAATATTCATAATGCTACTTCATTTAACCACCAGATAGCATTGAGATCTAAGGCATCGTTCAACATCTCCCCAAGTAGCAGCAACAAAACTCAAGGAATTATAAGGGCCTGGATTTCTTTTCGGATTGTCTGATTTAAGGGAATTTTTAATTTATAATAAGATCCTCGTGGCAGAAAAGGTTATGGGCCTTATCATTAAAAAGTAAGATAGACAATAATAAATGGGATTGCTTCAAATAAATCACTCACTGGAAACAAACCTGAGTAGAGTTAAGTCCATTTCATCTTTTAAGTTCAAGGAGGGCCTTGGGAATATACTACAGCTAAGAGAATTATCACAAAGCTTATGTATTGCAGGGCCCATACTCCAAATTATCCTGTTTAGAAGCTCTTTCAGATTAATTCATTCTAAAATAATCACACCCATATACTTAGCATTTTTATAATATTTGGTTCAGTTAAATACATATATTCCTAAATACTGGTTTAACCTACACTTATATATCTGGGACTATATTATTCCTACAATTAAATCTTTAGTCCCTCTAAGTGGAGAAAAGTGTTTGTATTACTAAAATAATTCTGAGCTTTTTCTTCCCCACGTCCAATGACTTTTCATATTGCACACTGAACACTAATTGTTCTACTTATGATCATTTTTATTTGTATTTTTCTCTTCCATGTAAAAACACATTTTATAATGCCAACATCATACCAACACCAATCAAAAAAGTGTATTAACAGACCACGGACCAATATTCCTCACATGTACAGAAACAAAAGCTCTTGACAGAAATTTAGAAAAGAGAATCTAGAACTCTATAAATTAAAATGCATCATGACAACTGGGTTTTATTTCAGGAATCTAAGCTTTGTTAACAGCCATGACAAACTGCTCAGCCAACTAGGAGTAAAAGGGAATTTCCTCAAGGAAAAAAGGACACTTTTATGGTTTAGATGTGAGGTGCCCACAACTTGCCCATGTTTCTGCAGGAATGTTCAGAGGTGAAGTGGCAGGACTATGGGATCTGCAAACTAATCAGTCCATTGCAGTTTCGAGGCAATGGCTAGGTGGTAACAGCAGGCAGGTGGGGCATGGCTGGCAGAGGCAGGACAACAGGGGCAAACCCTGAAAAGCTGCAGGCTGCATCTGCCCTGTGCTCTCTTCCCTCTCTCTGCCGCTGCACCCACCTGGCCACTTCCTGATGCCTTCCATGAGCTGGGCAACTTTCCTCTGCTGGGCCCTTCCCAGGGTATACAGCCTCACCTCAGGCACAGAGCAATGGAATCAGCCATCTATGCACAGAGACCTCTGAAACTACAAGTCCCCAATGAAGTTCCCTCCTGTAAGTTGTTCTTGTTGTGTATTTTGTTCACAGCAAAGAAAAGTTGACCAACAAAACACACCTAAGAAGAATCTACAGAAATACGCACTCAGCAGTAAACGGCTCCGTGAAATTTCCTTAAGATCTGTAACGATGTATGAGATATTTTAATAAGCAAGTCACAAAAGAAGATTCATAAATGCTAATAAATCGAACAAAATGATGAATATCTTTAATCATCAAGAAAATGCATATTCATGCAATAAAATTTCTGTAAGATAGTTGAAATTTGGAAGTCTTGCAATATTAAGTGCTCACAACCATGTGGAGAAACTGGAATCTCATACATCTCTTATGAGGATATGAAGTGGAAAACAGTTTGGCAATTCCTCATATACATGTTTGCTAGATGTCTAAACATATGCCTCTCCAGTTTTTTCCTCTAGGAATTTACCCAGGCAAAATGAAAACTCTTTTCTACCTAAAATTTCTACATAATCATTCACAGGAGTTTTATAGATCAAAATTGGAAATATTTCAAATATGTATGACTTGGTAAATGGATAAACTTCTGCATATCAATGCAATAGAATACAACTTAGCAATGAAAATAAATGGACTACTAATACACATAGTAACTTGGACCAAGAGCAAAAATATTATACTGGGAAAAAAGAAAGCAGACAAAAAAGTTCTTACCTTATGATTCTATTTATATAAAAATCTAGAATAAGAAAAACTGATGTGTAGTGTCAGCAATATGCTTACCTAAGGGGGAAGAGGCTGACTTTTAAATAGTAGAAGGTAGCATTTGGGGATAATAGAAATTTACTATATTTTGATCATGGTAATGGACACATTGGTGCATATATTTGTCAAAAACTTAACAAATATATTCAAAATTGATTGATTTCATTTTATGTAAATTAATACATCAATCAACTTGGTTTAAGATAATATGGATAGAAATGGGAGTAGATGCTAAATCAATGGATTAGATAGAGCTAACAACTCCTTCCATCCTGAAGATACCAAGAGGAAGAGACCCTACCTTAAAGGCATGAACTAGTCCACACCTATCAGTTAGTGTGACATTCAAGAAGGAGAATCAAAGAACAGACTGACTCTGATAATCAAACAAGTATTTTTGCACTTACAGATTTGGAAACTTGCTGTATCAGTATCAAGTGGGACAACTTGACCAAAGCTTATTACAAAGAATTTGTTAGCATAGCTTTTTAAATTTTTTTTCTCTCTCTCTCTCTTTTTTTTTTTTTTTTTTTTGCAGTGCTGGGGATTGAACCCAGGGCCTTGTGCTTGCGAGGCAAGTGCTCTACCAACTGAGCTATATCCCCAGCCCTTTTCTCTCATTTTTAATAGTAAATTTATGCATGGGAAAATATGTAAACTGGGAAGAAACAATGTTATTAATGCATTTGAAACTGTACCTGGTGGTTGTTAGGTCAAGCTAATTGGCATTTCCAGGTGAAGCCTCTGGTTTTCAAAGTTATTTCACACCTCACCTCTTTCCACTAACACTGCTCCTTCGGCCTGAAATTCTGCTACCTCTTCTCTGCTTGGTTGACTCCCACTCATTCTTCCAGACCTGATATGAAAACTCCTTCTTGAGGATCACCAGTGGGTTTCAATGAAGTGTTCATTATTAGACTTACCCATTGTGCCACGTTTTATTTCTTGAGAACACTTAACACATTTGGATTGTTTATATTTCTAAATGGTAATGTTAGCTTATTATCTGAGATTCCCCTATTCTAAGTTTTATGACCTCTTCTTTTTTAGTGTGTACAAATGCTGTTATTGGTTATTGGAATTGTATTGAACTTTTGGATCCCAGATATATGCAAAGTAGGGGCAAAATTTCCATACATCCAATAAGAAGTTCATCTTTTACATATGCTCTTTTTAAATGACTGTATGGCTTAATCTAAAAACAGGAAATTTTCAAAGTCAGGGACTTCAATTTTGTCCAATTCTGTAGGTATGGTTCCTAAAGAGTGCTGGGGGCAAATAGCTATAGCTACCAACAATGAAGCAAACTTTTCTTTTTAAAATGGTCACTTTTGAAGGATGATAGGAAAATGAGTCATTACCATGAAAAATGTCAAATAAAGGTAAAGAATCAAGGGTTCATTCTGTCTAACCCATATAAACTAACACTGGGTAATCAACTAGAACCAACAGACATACACAGAATACTCTACTCAAGAACAGCACATTCTCCAGACTAGTTCACATAGTAGTTCTTAAACCAATCCCAATAAATGTAAAAGCATCACAATCATACAAAGGATGTTTTCTGACCACAATACAGCTAAATTAGAGATCATTATCAGAAGTAAATGTGGAACATTCATAAAATGTGAAAATCAACAACACATTACTAAATAGCCAGTGGTTCAAGAATAAAAAGCACAGGGAAATGATGAAATGTAAAGATTAGTGAAAGAAGATGCATCTTTCCAAAATATCTGACATGCAGCTAAAGCAGTACTTAGAGGGAAATTCATGGCTAGGAACACCTTTATTAAAAATAAAAAAAAGGACTCAGATCAATAACCTAATTTTGCTCCTCCTAAAAAAATAGAAAAACAAAACTAGAACAGAAAGAGGACACTGAAACAACAGAATGAAGGAAATAATAAAGATTTGTGTCGAAATATAGGAAGCAAGGAATAAAATAAAGGAATAGGAAAGAAAAACCACAGTTGCTTCTTTGGACAGTTCAACTAAATTAGTAACTTACTGACTGACTGACCAAGAACCAAAGACCAAAACCTCAAGTTACTAAAAGCAGGAATGAAAGAAGGATCATTACTACAGACGTCACAGAAATACAAAGGGATACTATTAATAATTATATGCCAACAAACTTGTAACCTCAATGAAATGGACAAATCTTAAGAATGACACAGACAGACTCAAAGAAAAAATTGACTCAAGAAAGGAAATAGAAAATCTGATTGGACCTGTAACAAGAAAAGAGATTAGAAGTAAAATACTTGCTAGAAAAACATAGGAACAGAAGTTGTGTCTGGTGAAGCCTACAGAATGTTTTAAAAAGAACCAACAGAAATCCTTCACACACTCTTCCACAATTTAGGAGAAGAGAAACTTCCCATAGTTCATCCAATGAGGTCGGTCTTTTCCCCAAAACAAAACCACACCAAGACTTACACACACTACATACCATTTTCTCTCAAGAATACCGATGCTCAAATCCTCATCAAACACTAGCACCACCACCACCACCACAAAAACAACAACCAATACTAGCACAACAAGTTCAGGAATAAGCCAGAGATTATACAGAATGAGCAGGAGAATTTGTCTGAGAGATGTAAGGTTGACACATTATATGAAAGTCAATTATCATCGTATATATAAAGGATAAAAAACATACATAGTCATACCAATAAGCATCAAAAAAAGGCACTTGACAAAATCTGAACCTTTTTATGAGTTCAAAAAGAAAAAAGAAAAACCTATCAGCAATAGAAAGGGGTATCTAAGGTGTATCTAAGGAAAAGTCTATTTCCAAACTGTTCTTAATGATGAGTGACTGACAGCTTTCCCTCATTATCAGGAACAAATGAGCACATCAGTTCCCACCACTACTATTCATCAATCATCCCAGTGATTATTAATGGGGTGGGGTCTTTGGAAATGATGAAATTTTTCTAGTAATGGTTGACAACTATACAAATATATTAAAAATAATTTAATTATGTGCTTTAAAAAGTGACCTTTATGGCATTTGAATGATAAATTTCAATGAAATATAGAAGTACATAGGCCAGGCATGGTGGTATGTGCCTGTAGCCGCAGTTCTTGGGTAGATCACTTGAGCCCAGGAGTTCCAGACCAGTCTGGGCCAACAAAGCTTTACACTGTCTCAAAAGGAAAAATGGTACTAAAATTTAAATCATAATAACAAGACCAACATATTAACTTCAAACTCATAAATAAATAAATGAGCATTTATTCCCTAATATTTCAAAAAGGGAACAAGGCCTTTCCATGATATGATCCTATGATTGTCTTCCTGTGTAATTTTCTGGTAATCCACACCCCTAATACATCCTTTCAGAATCCCAGTTTTACATTATTTCAAATTGAGTGAGAAATTAAAGACATTTTTTAGATCATTCTGAGGGCAGAATCTGTCTAAATATTTTCCTGGTCTTTTGTAGTTGCCTCATCAACACCTAATTTGACAGTTATTTTAAAGCTACCCTTCTTGAGTCTCTCTCAAGCTTTTAATTTAGTTTAAATTGAACCACCAACTTTCTGTACTTTAAACTCATATTTAATCATAGTTTTTGGTATTTAATTAAAACATGTAGTGAGAGTGACAACTACATTTAACATAAGAAGTTTTGAAAGGCACCTTATTGGTTCTTGAAAAGCACATAAATAATTCAGCTGATATAAATGGAAGGACAAGAGAAGAAAAAGAAGAACAAAGTTAACAGGTGGTGGGAAAAAAAAAAAGTCTGACTGGTTCTGGGACACACATATGTCTAGGTGAGCTACAATAACTCTGGCTGTACCTAAACCTGGCACTGAAGTAGGGGTGGGTCTGGATATAAAGACAGATCATTTCATATGTCTATAGCAATGTAAGGGAGCACAGTCTGGGATGCAACAGAAGAATCTGACTAGGCTTTATTTACCCATGCATAAACCTGTGCACTCAATTGGGGTATCCTATAGTCCAGTTTCCATCACTCTTACTGCCAAGAAATGTTGATCACTAAAATGGAATGAACGTACGCAACCTCTTTAACATGGGGACCTACCTCTGGGTCTCCATTCCACTCAGCATGCATGGTTTTCTAAGTTCTCTCTGGAAGCAGGTTCAATAGCCTGGGTTGAAAGTCCATCCCTTTTACCTTCCAGCTTTGGAGATGGCTTTCCTCGTCTTCTACATGACTCTGATGTCAGATGCATTAGCAGAAAAATGGCCACCAAAGATGTCCACACCCCAATCTCCTGGGAATATACTGCCTTATAGAGCAAAAGGGACTGCAGATACAAGGAAGGGCAAGGACTCTGAGATGAGATGACTGTCCTGAATGATGACCCTGTACCCAGTTTAATGACATGGATTCTCAACAGCAGAACAAGGCAGATGGGGATGTGCACTAGATGCAAAACCAGAAGGACTTCACTTGACTTTAAAAATGAAGAAAGCCCTTAAGACACATCCTGTGCAGCCTCTAGAAGCCAAGACTGACTGTTGGTTAACAGCCAGCAAGGAAATGGGACCTCAATCCTACAGCCACACAAAACCAAATGCTGTTATCAATCTGAGTGAGCAAAGAACCCCACTGTGGCCCAGAGTCTCCAGAGCTGAACGTGGCCCTGGCCAAGGCTTAATTTTGGCTTTGCGAAGTCTGTACTGGACCTTTGATCTACAGAACTATATAACAGTGTACCTCTGGTGCTTTAAACCACTGTGTGCTGATTTGTTATGGCAGCAATACAAAATTAGTATAATTGACCTGTCTGCACAGAATGTGATCAATTTTAAGTTAGATAATCCATGTAAAAAGCCTATATAGAGCCTGGCACTTAACTCTTATTAGCTTTACCATTGTTCTTCTGCTAATCATGATCATCACAGGGCTGAAAACACAAGGCAGGGTTTTGCAGGGCTTCTGTCATCATCTTGTTTTTGATGCTGGGAACTGAACACAGGGCCTTGCACGTGCTGAGCATACACTCTACCACTGAGCTGCAACCTCAACCCCCTAAACATACTTTTAGTGGCAATAGTAAGATCTAATTTGTCTTGGAGAATTCATGCTAGTTAGCTGACACACTGTTGCTAAGTCCTGTAATTCTTTTGTGTATATAATGAAATAAGCAACTAAACAAAAGTGTAGGACTTTGCATTTTCACAAACTGTGGGTTTCGAGCTAAATAATTACCAGAACACTTGTCAGTAGCTAACTCTACCTGCCTAAAGTATACCTGAGGGAAAAGCAGGAGCAAAAATGAAAGGAATCTATCTGTTGCAATTGGGTCTCAGGTAGGCAAGGACATGGCCAACCACAGATTGAGCGATGGGAATCCTTACACAAAACTAGATACACTGCGACATTGACTAGCTGGGCCGTGACACAGTTGTTGTTGGAGATAAATTTTATGAATGACAAAATGTGAGGAAGCAAAACATATTTTGTACATTCATTGCTAATGTGATTGTGGTATTAGAAATATTAGGAGTTATTATTTTCCTCTCACTCTGCTCAATAAGGCTTTGTAGAAAAGATAAACAAGGAACAGTAAGAACAGCTCTGTGATCTCCTCTATAAATTTCTTACCAGTCAGTATTCAAATTGTTCCAAATTGAAGCCTGTTTGTGTTACCACATACAGAGACTACTCATCAGGGATTAGAGCAAAGGATATTAGAATAGAGAGAGGCTTTGAGAACTTGAATTGAATTACTAGACACCCTGTTACTAAGACATTTTTTGTCTAAGCTTCTATTTTCTTTGCTAGCAATGACATTCCCTGAGCTGCAGCAGCACAATTTTCACTGCTTTGGAAAATGATGTTGTATTTTTGTGAGTCAACTAGGTTTGGATAATGACTCAGTTGAAGTTTACAGACAAAACTTTTGATCTATTGAAAATCAAACATATAAGATAGGTGAAGACAAAATAAAGTTATGTTTATAAGATTCTATCATTTCAATTTAGGTATTACTTTATCCTTAAGCACTAGAGACTAGATAGGAAAAACATAATCTAGGGGCTCATGGGAATTGAGTTCATTTTTCTGTAGCAGACTCCAAGATGGCCCCGTGATCTGCACCTCACGTTCTCATTCTTTCAAAATGTTCTCCCCTTTAGTGTAGGTCAGACTTAGGACTAAATGCTTATCTGCAGAATACAGGAAACATCACTTGTTCTGTGTTATACAAGATTATAACACGTGACTTGCTAGGGGCTGCCATTTCCTTTGCCAGCTTTGAAGAAACCAGTGGCCATGTCATGAGTTGCTTGTGGAGAGGGCCACCCCATGAGCACAGCAGGAGGCCTCTGTCCATCAGCCAGCAAGCTACCATCACCTTCGGTCCAATAGCCTCTTGGACTGGATCCTGCCAACAACCACACAAGCTTAACAGGGATCCTGCCCAGGTTGAACCTCAGATGAGACTGATGTCCTGGATGACAGATTGAGTTTATCTTTGTTGGACCCTTGAAAGGGGACCCAATGAAACCTTGCCTGGACTCCAGATGCAAGAAATGGAGAGAATAAATGTGTATTGTGCTAAGCAAAGGCTAACTAATATACTAGATTTCACAATCAACCTTTTATCTGTGAAGGCTGAGTTTCTTAATTTAAGCAGTTGCTTCATATTTCTCAAGGTACTACATATTAAATCATAATGAAGTAGCATCAGTTGGTTCTTTATGACCATGCATATAGGACAAGTAGAAGTTTCTCACTCTAGGATGTATTGAGGCTATATGTGAAAAGTTAGCCATGTGCTCAACTTAGGTGCCCAAGTTATTTAATTTGCTCTAAAGAATTCTCACCCCTTTCTTCTTTCTTATCTCCACTCTGTCTAATCACTAAACTAAGCAAGTTCTCATTAAAAGTATTTGCTACAATACTTCTGGGTCTCAGTTCATATTCTTTTTTTTTTTTTTTTTTAAGGGTGCACCCAAGGAGTTTATTTGGGTAACCTGGGGGGACCCTGAAACTAGAAGAAGGTGTTGGGCCTCTTGGTGGTGAAGCGTGGCTTGTGCTGGCGACGCAGAACCCGATGGGGCAGCGGGAACTTGATCTTGGAGTCATGGAACTGCTTGACGGCTGGCCGCCGGCACTTGCTGGCTGCGATCTCCTCCACCTTCATTATTTGGATGGAGTGGGCCCGGGCGCGGTGCCGGGCGCCCATGTCTCGGTAGCACTGGGTGACGGCGCCCGCGGTGGTCAGGTCACGGTATTCCCGATACATGTTGTGGGTGCCCCTACGGGAATCATAGCGCAGCCAGATGCCGAAGTTCTTCACCCGCAGTGGGGACTTCTCAAACACCTGCCCACAGTAGACAATTTCCCCTGAAGATTTCTTCATTTTCTTCAGCTGAGATACAAAATACCAGAAGCGGGACTTGGCGACAACGTGATTAGGTGCAAAGATTCGCATTCGGTAGAAAGGTGGGGTGTGACATTTTGGGGTGGGCAGGCAGCGCCCCACCACCTTGTACTCTCGAAGCGTGCCCGAGGCCTTCATCGCACTCCTCAGTTCATATTCTTAAGTCCTGGTTCAGGTACTGATATCTCCCCTTTGACTCTACCAACTTCCCTCTGTCCTTTCTACACTTCACTCTCACTGTTGCTTCTCAACATTCATTTTTATCTGGTAGCACAATGACATTTCCTATACCACGATATGATCATGTCAATGATATTCTTTAAATACTTTCCAAAGGCTCAAAACTCTTCCGTATAATTCATGTTATACCCCAGATTTATAGATTTCTTATGACTAGCTAAAAGAAGCACATTTTGCTTTATTTAAAACAGGCATTATGTGTATATTTTATTCTCAGAATCCTGAATGTTTGATTCAAGACTAAAACAAATATAGCAGTTAATATTTTTTGAAGGAATATAGAAAATCATTAATAATATACTTTAAAAATAAACTCCTTCAAAAATGAGCCTCATATACATTTCGTACATTTATTTCCTGAGATTGATACCTATACATCATTAAACTTTTACACAATGGCTAACAGACATCTGTGGAGTTGCAGATATCCGCAAGATGATGGAAGAAGAGCTTTCTACCATCAACCTTCTGCAGAAGCATCAATCTTGATGACTACCCATGAATGAGGATGCCTCTGTGGGAGTCCAGTGAGAAGATATACCATACCACTATTGCAAGAAAATCCAACAATACATGCATGAAAAGAGCAAGAACAATTTCACTTTACTTGCATCACCCTTCCTGCAAGAGAGCACAACTCAGTGCTAGGAGAGACCCTATTGACCTGCTATCTCTTGCAAGTGGGAAGGCGATAAGATAGTGTATGAATGATCAGCTCCTCCAGTGAGAAATGCCCAAGAGACCCACTTCTTTTTTATTTTCTTTTTAATAGTTGTTGATGGATATTTATTTATTTATTTATTTATTTATTTATTTATTTATATGCAGTGCTAAGAATTGAACCCAGTGCCTCACACATGCCTGGCAAGCACTCTGCCACCGAGCTACAACTCCAGCCCAAGGTCCACTTATTTCTCACCTAATCTAGAGTGTTGAGGTGATCAACATGGCTGTGATTTAGGAAGGCTAGATACAGAGAAGAGAGTTTGCAGACCCTACTAATCACTCTATGACTCCATCAGGAGTTCTACTTATAAGCCACATGGCATTCCTTGCCTGTAGACTCTCCCAACTGGTCCATGGACATCTCAAATATTCCTTGCACCTCAAGACCCATCCCAAGCATGCCCCAGTGAATGGTAAGTGCGAGAATTTAGCACAGATAACTAGTTCAACTCTACAGGGTTGGAAGAAAACACACAAACTTTAACATTTAAGGACACTATCCTAAAAATAAACAATGGGAATTCAGCACCAATCTGTCATTGCAGGATCACGAGAAGGCATACAATTTTAAGAATCCCTTTCAGAGGGAACAAGACATATGGAAAAGGCACATCTAAACAAAAGGTTTGAGAGAGCATCAAAATTTCTAGCTAAGCTGTTTGGTGAAGGTGTTTCTCTCCTGAAACCAATCAGTAAAGACTGGAAGAGACTGCTGTTTCTTCACATTGGAAGAGAGCAATGCACAACGTCATGGAATGTGAAAAAAATCAAGATACATGTCACCACCAAATGAACACAAAAATATTTTACTAATTAGCTTCAAAGAAATGAAGATCTCCAAATTGTTGGACAAAATGATTCAAATTAATTCTTTTAACGACACTCAGCAAGCCATAAGAAAACACAAGCAACTCAACTAAAGCAGAATAACACACAATCAATTGAGAAATTCAGTTAAGTAATAGGTATCTTAAAAAAGAATCCAACAAAATTTCAAAGCTGGAGAATACAGTGAATAAAATTAAAAATGCAATGGAGATCATCAACAGCATCTGACAGCCTCCAAAAGCACCTAGAAGGTTAAAGAATAAAGCTCACACTTTTGGATACAGGGCCTTGATCATCACTAGGCCCCACATAAAAAGGATGTTGAGACTCTAGATGATGTTTTTATTGACAATTCTCCCTAAATATTCCTCCATAGAATATCATGCTAAGTGAGATAAGCCAATCCCCCCCAAAAAAAGGTCCAATGATCTCTCTGATAAGTGGATAATGATACATAACGGCAGATGGGAGGGAGGCAAGAATGGAGGAAGGATGGATTGAATAGAGGAAAAAGAGGGGTGGGGTAGGGGTGGGGGAGAGAAGGAAAAATAACAGAATGAGACAAACATCATTACACCATGTACATGTATGATTATGCAAATGTTAGACTCTACTTTGTGTACAACCAGAGAAACAACAGTTGTACCCCATTTGGGTACAATGAATCAAAATAAATTAAAAAATTCCTCCAGAGATATGGCTTCTGTGGTATATAACAACAGTAAGATTGGCAGCAGATTGGAAGTTGGAAATACATGTTTTAAAAATAAAGGAATTATGCTAGAACACTAAACATAGCATGGATTTAAATGTATCAGGTTCTGAAAATAAATTTTAAATTTAACAAAAATTTCCTGTCTTTCCAAAATTAAATTGCCCCTCTCGATGAGTCTCTAATGAAGATTGAATCTTAGTTGCAGACCCTTTCGATTTTTTTAATCTACAGGCATTTATTGACCTATTATTCTTAGTTCAGCCTCTAAGAAGAAAAGATCAAGGAACAGCAGATAATTGCATATAGACATTTCCATTAAAGTGTATCATGTAGGTCTTTTTGCAGCTGTTCATGGTCTGTTGACACTATGAGAGTAACTTGTGGAATTCCTGACTTTATGTAGAGCCATGCATATAATTTACTATTCATAGCTTAGAGTACTTAATTGAAATTATCAAATATTAAAATTCTTTTCATTTGCTTAAAATATATATTCCCAAAGTAATCCATACATTTCTAAAAATATAGTTTCAAAAAGCTTATCATGTAAAGCAAAATTCTTCGAACTTATCATTTCTCACTTAGTTCCATCTATTTTAATTATTTTTAATTTCAATTATTCTATATGTTATTCACATGACGTTAAACATTCATGCTGCAATTTAAAAAATTTCTTTTCTATACCCAAGATATTGAATGACAACATTCCTACTTTGTGTTTCACAGTCTATTGATTATATATCATCATAAACCACTGTAATTGGTGGAGACAGGGTAAAAGTATTTAGAGGAATCACAATGGAAAGATAAAATGGACTAAATCAGAGGTGTTCCAGTGATGTTGTGCTGACTCTCAAGGCAAGAGAACAACCTGGGGAAAGGTGTCAAGATGCCTGGACATTCATTGAGTCTGTATCTGAGAATGGGGAGAATCACATCCTTCCTCCCAGGGCTGTGATGAGCAGGTATTGAGCTCACCTGTGGCATCAGCCCTGTGGAACCATTCCTTTGCAACCACTGGAGCAAGAATATTCTCTCCTCTAATTTGCTACACTTTCTCTTAGTCTGTTGACAGTTCAGCGGGGAGAATGCAGCTGCTATTTGCAGCTTGGTTGTTTTCCCTTAGACAAAACTCCAGCCAAGAGAAAAATGTTAAGGAAGCAGAATATATTTTTGGTTCTTGTCCATATATTCAGGATTCTCATGTCATACGTCAAAAGAACCTGAATGACATTGCATTCCAAGCACCACAATCAGGGTCTCAAGAATTGTATCAGGAGAGTAGTCATCCATTTTTTTTTAAATCTATGTGAAAATTGGAAATTCTACAACTGCTTTTTGTTGTTGTGTATATTTTATTTACACACATTTGCATATATAATTGCTAAAGATAGTATTAATTATAATTAAGTTTTGCAATGGTATTGTGAGAAACACGTATATGAATATGGCCCACATTTGAGATTATCTAGTTGTCCAGGTGAGGATTCTGCAGGCATTTTGCCCTCCAACACAAAACCTGATTTCTCAACCTTGCCCAATGTAGTCATGATACTGTTATCCTTCCAGGAGCTTTGGCCAAAGTTTTCAATTATCATCTATAATCCTCTTTATTTTTGTTTTGATTTTTCTGTCACAAACCATGATCAATCCATCAATAGCACTTTGGGGCTGTCTACTTAAAATACATTCAGAATCCAACCACTGGTAGGTACTTCCACAATTGCTTTCTGGATCCAACACCATCACTCACTGCAGTTTGGCAACAGTGTGCTGTTCTCCCTCCTTCCATTCCCCCTTCCCTTAGGTCTGTTTTCCATACAGCATCCAGGGTGATATTTTATATTCTAAGTCAAGTCGTTTCAGGGAAAGAAAAATCAAAACCCTTATCATGACCTCCAGGACCAATGCAATCTGGTCACCCGCTGCCTTATGACATCACTTCCTACCACACTTGTTTACTCTGCTTAATCCAGATTTGCCTTCTTCCAAGATACACCAACCTACTCTTATTTTCTGATACCAATGAATAAAAAAAAAAAATCCTAACTCATATCTCGGGTCCTTTATCTTTCTTACCCTTTTCATTTTTCTCTAAAATTCATATTACTTCCTGTTCTTTCATGTACTTGTGTGTGTGTGTGCACGCGCGCACGCATGCTTGCACATCCCTTTTCTTAGTTTCCCATCTCAGAATATAAGTCACACAAGGGCAGAGAGTTTATTTTTGGTGTTTTTATTTATATATACATGTATTTGAATATTGGCTGGCAATGAGTCAGCATTTACAAATACTTGGTGAAACAATAAGTAAATGAATAACAGAAGTTGGTACTCAGAAAAGAGGTGCAGTTATTTGGGCTATATGTATGAATCAAAATGAGGTCAAATACAACCGTCCTATCTGGCACCATGCAGGTCACTATCAATTCAAGGAGAAAAGCTGAGTAAAGATGCAGGCTCATTGTGTATTCCTCTTAAACACCGTCCCAAGCCCATCTTCTCTTTGTGTTTGAAAGAGTGGTTTCGATCCAAGATCTTCTGGTAAGTGTGAGCCTGACACTTGAAAGTCTTCCCAGTCTGAGGACAGCAGGGGTGGGAGCACTAGAACCCATTCAGCCACCGTGGTTGATGGTTCTGCATGCACCCTGTTGTAACATGGAGGCCAAACCCCAATCGGGCAGAGGAGAGCAGTGGCAGGTTGGACAGTGAAGGTGAACAAGCCCAGCAGCTGGCCTGATGTTAGACCACCCTTACATGTCCTTGCAAATTCCACACAACCTCTTTCAGCCAAATTCACCATTTCCCAAAGGATCAGAGCAGGAGGCCCTGGTTATGCATCCTGGATCATTACTTCATCATTCAACCTACCACTGATGTATTGATGCTGGAGAATTTCACATATTCCCCAATCCATTCATTCATTTAATACAAATAATAGGCTTCTCTTAAAAGGCCTAATGCTTTTCTAAATTCTGGGCAGAGAACAAGAATTGAGCATGGTTTCTGCTCTCAAACCATACATAAATTGAAGTATGGGGAAAATGTTTCATAGTGTAACCAACATTGGCACCCACTGGACTCTCTTCTTACATCATACAACAGGGAAGGAGAGTTGTATTGTGCTTTTTTTTAAACAAACAAGTTGATGGTGCTGAAAAAGACTCAAGATATCTGCCTTCAGATGTCATATAATATCAGACCTAAATGTAAGAAAAGAGAAAAATATATATGGGTGCCTAATTTGTTTATTTTGTGACCATTTTGAATTGTGCCTATACTTACAAATGTAAGTAAATTTTAAGAAACTCTAGTTGGAACATTTTTTAAAGCAATAAGATGAGGTTCCTTTGTTGTAGCACATGTTTAAATGCTAGTTGATCATTGCAGGCTTTGTTTGAATGCATACTACACAATTCAATATTTTACAATTATTCTTATATGCTCTTATGTTGGCATATCACATGGGATTAGGGAAAAATTAGCTTGCTGCATTAAAAAGTGTAATATGTTTGAAAGATTTTTTTAATAAAATGGTATTTTTAAATGTTTATATAATCCCACAACATACTTGATGTTTTGTAAAAGAGTGTAATTTTTTGAAAAGTAAGTAAACCTACGACAAAGCAATATTCTTAGCATATTAACAGCAATAGCAATGTTCAGGGGAATTTTTAAAAGTGCCCCATAAAGATAATTACAGTGAAACATAACTCTAATTACTTCGTCTATTGGACTTTGTTCATTCAGTAATTCTTTTATTTATTTTATGAATTTTCTTGTATTCACTTACTATGAGTTAGATATTATGAAGTATCCTAACATCTTAAAGATATGTTTAATAAATATTTATTGAATCCATATTGGTTCTTCCAGTAATTCATCTCTAGGTTTTTTTAGTGTACAGAAAAGTTTCCAAAATAAATTGTCTCTCATTTGAGACCTGAAAGATATGCTTTGGAACAAAATTCACCACTGGTCTGATTTATGATGGATAATTGGACTTCTCTGTGGGGCAAGGGATGAAGCACAGGGTTCAGGTGTTCATTAATTGCCATCCTGAATTGTGATTACCAATGCTTTCCTTGGTGGAGACCACTCTACCACCTGCTATCTCAGGTGACCTTAGGGCACACAGGTGGTCAAAAGGCTACTCAAGGAAACTTTAAACCACACATTAGGGAACACTATCCCATAGCTGTATTCAGAAACTTGAAAGTTGGTTCTGGATGTTCAAATGGACAGAACATTCTCTCAGGCTTTAGAGCATCTGTCTGTTTAGTATCGTGTATCTCTTTCAACTATATCACACCTAGCATATCAATGCACTTCACCATTTCTAACTAAAAAGAAATCCTTTAACCCCACACCTCTCCAATTGACACTCCATCCTCGGCTTCCCTTTATGGGTGATCTCTTAAGAGGGTAGTTACACATGGCATCTCCATTTCCTTGTCAATCATGTATCATCCAATCTGGCTGCCAACTCACGGATCCATTTTGAAAAATCCAACTGGGCATTTTTCAGTCTTCATTTTATCGATCACCTCAACAACATCTGCTTCACTTTCTTCCATTCTCCTCCTGAAAAGTTCTCCTTTCTTGGCTTTGGTTACCTCCCTATTGTTCCTCCTGTAACCTGAAATACATTTCAGTATGTCTCTTTCAAGTTTCTCTTTTCACATGTTGCCTTCCATACTGAATTCCTTTTAACTCTTAATCTCTTCTTTTCCTTCCCTTCCTGGATGGTAGCAACCATTCTCATTGCTTTAAATACAATGGAAACGGCTCCCAATTTTAGATTCCTAACCTTGGTGAGCTCCAACTTTATTCAGTTAAATGCCTCATCACCAGTTAGATTTAGGTCCCTTGCAGAGAGCTCAGACTTCACCTACTAGGACTGACACTTTGATGTTTTTGATATTCTGATACTAATCTCAATAAAAACAAATTCCATCAACCCCTTGGTCAAGGGGCGAAAAGTCAGACTTCAGTCTTCACTCCCACTTCCCCATGCCTGATCAGAAAAACCTCATAGTCAACATCAAAAATATTTTTAATTACCCAATTGTCTTCTCCCTAAAGCCAATTTCCAGCTGTCCTCATCTCATGACCACTTCTGCTAGGTATACTCTGTAAGACTTATGCCTCTCCATCCCCAACACATCACACAGAATGAAATTTCACAGGAATGAGTTATACCATGTAGTTACTTAAACATCATTGTAAGCATCCCATTCCATCACTGGTGGAGTGACTTTCTTGGATATGGATGCAATTCAGGACTATAAAGCAATGAAGGTGAATCAGTGTCATCTGCAATGACATGGATATATCTCAGAAATATAATGTCTAGTGAAATAATCCCAAACCAAAATAGCCCTTACCTTGAAATCTCATTCATTTATTGCCAATGAAAGAACTAAACCAATGGTGATAGAAGTTCACAATAGAGGTTGCATGTGGATGGATATTGCTGCAAAAAACTGGAGTGGTGATGTCCTGGGACAGCCACCTGAATGCTTGATTTTATGAAAATTCACTCAACTATACAGCTATGATTTGTGCATCCTTTATGCAGGTTATGCCTCAATATAAAGTTAACTTTAAAAACCAAATAAAGAGAGATTGAGTCTTGTATTTTTTTGTTGTTGTTACTAACCACTGAGTGTGTTAAATCTAAGAAATAGAAATGGTAGCACTTTCTGCTAGGTAATTATTGTGTATTTAGAAAAATGCCTAATTATACATTCAACTGACACACTACAATGATTTCCGAAAGCCTTGGCTAATACAAAAAGTATGTGTTCTGAATAAATAATAGCCTGTTGTCAGAAAAGCAAACATCCAGGCCTCTGATTAAATAATGTTAATACAACTATGGTAAAGAAAAAAATTAAAAACATAAACAAAGTCTAGAAATACAATATTGCAAGTGCTATTCCGCTTCTCAGGTTGACAGGAACGGAAACACGACTCAGTTTGAATGGGAAAAGGAGCACAGAGGAGCCAGGAGAATCCATGTTTTACAAATCACATTTAAAATATGGGTGCTGTCCTTGTAACTGTGAGATTACTTAATACTCAGGGATGGAATTTTATCTCAGGTATCTAGACATAAAAGAGCTATGACACCAATTTCAGTTTTAGAACCTTGGAGTTACTTATATGCATATTTCCTATTTTTCATTTCCTGATCTTTTTTGAGAAATTCAACAACATATGTTTATGAATGAAAACTACTGAAACTAGTAAATAGAACATTTTCTGCTTGCAATAATTGCAAGCAATTAATTCAAAAAATTGTTTTTGAATTTGCAAGACAAAGTGATAATACTTTCAGAATAAAAACTATTCTTTGAATTATAAAATCTAAGATGAAACATAAAACAGAAATAACAAATGTTGTAGATTACAGCATTAATTATCTTCCTCTAACTTGAGAGATATACTTGCCTTAACTAAAGACTAAACTGAATTGAAACACTGAAGACTGTCCTTTGGATGTATGGTATGAAAATTATTAATATGATCAAGTAGTTCATTTGAAACCTAACTCATTCCTTACCCTTGAAAACTCAGCTTTACTAAATCATTAAAAGTTCCATGCACTAAAATCAGGAATAAAATCACAAATACATTTATTATAGATGTTTTCTGTTTTGCCACCTTTATTATTAAAATAAAAGATGTTGAATTTCTACACTAACATTGCTTCCCTTTTGTTCCTTTTTTATTATTTTTCATAAAGTTTTATGACAATTTTAGCAGAAAAATTAGAATCTTTACTAATTTTCTCTATAGAACTAGGCATTCAAGCATATTCCTAAAATATATTTGCATACAGCTTTTCATAGGTAAGATTTTGTAATATTTTAATGTTCCCAGTGGAGGAAAAGTCTCTAAAACAAATAGGAATTTCATTACCAGTGTAAAAACAACTTCATTTTTCTATTCTCAAATGATTACCTCCATTTTACAGCAGCTGATAAACATCAGCCGGAATGATGGTGGCGTGTGAGGATGGGGCCTGGGTGGAGTTGGGCAGATGGGTCTTTCAGTCCGTCATGAGCCTGGAGCACGACCCCTTCAAATTCCATTTCACGACTCACTTCATGTTCAGAGCTGAATTTGCATGAAAATCAAATTCATAAATTCAGCCATGGCTTTGATCAGGAATTTTGCGGTTGTTATTGTTCTTTCTGAATTGTTGTAGAAGTCATGGCAGATGGTAATGTTTCTTGAAATGTCTGTCAATACTCATCTCCTTTCTTCTCCACCAGGTACAGTACTAGGAAAGCATTAGTACCTTCACAGGAGTAGGATACCTGAGATCTTGCATGATCCTTGGCTGTAATTCTTTCATATATGAAAAAAGTAAAGCTCCCAACTCTGTCCCTCTTACTCCCAGTCCAGTGACCAGTGACCTTTCCAAAACACAATATGGTCTCCAAGAAGTGACTACTGAAGTCTGGGGAACACTGACATTACAAATTCTGCTACAGAAAATAAGAAAAATAAGACAATTCTCTCTCTCTCTCTCTCTCTCTCTCTCTCTCTCTCTCCCTCACACACACACACACACACACACACACACACAACACACATACAAGCACACACACTCTCACACACACTCACATATACATGCAACTTCTGTTATATATTCATACCTATCTATATTTGTAGCTACATATGCTATAAGAAAAAGAATGCAGTACTGTGGATTGAACCCAGGAGCATCCTACTATTTAGCTGCACCCCCAATCCTTTTTCTTCTTAATTGTTCAGATAGTCCCTCTATGTTGCCAAGGTTGGCCTTTAATCTAGCAACCCTCCTGCCCCAGCCTCCCAAGTAACTAGGATTATAGGTGTACATCATTATGCTCAGCTGCTGTTAAAAATTATAAAGAGAAATAAATGAACTTGTCCACAAATCCATTTGCTATATATATATGCATATATATATTCTTTATATATGATATATACTTATATATTTACATCTGACCCTATGGATGATACTTATGATTAGCTAGGAAAGCACTGACTGAGAACATGAAGTTTGAAAAGCAATAAACATTTGAATCCTAGATCTGCCACCTAACAGGTGTGGAGCTATGTGACCTTGAACATGTTATTTAACATTTTGGAGACTGGGCATTGGGGTGGTGGTTGTTATGTTTATCTATGGAATTGGCATGTGGATTAGACAAGCAAGTGTTTATAATTGCTTACCACGTCCATGCCTGATGCATGGCAGTTCAGAGAATTTATTCCATTTTTAAAAGAAATTTCCCACACACGCACGTACGCACAACAGCTCACACCACAGGCCCGGCAATGGACGAGTTGTTTCCTAAGCATAAGCATCCAACTCTCACCACATTTCCCTATGGTTGGTACAACCGAGCCTTGGTTATAGATGAGGGCACAAACTCTTAGGGGAATGGACTGGCCTATCCCACATCTACCGACCAAGACTGGTCCTGGTCTCACCCATGACACACCCCACAGGCAGGAAGACAACTTCAATTTAAGCCACACAAAGAGCTCTAATTTAAGGACTGTAAATGTATTCATCTCAACAGCCCTGTCTTTAAAATTAACCTCATTCTTACTAACTCCATTTTCCCCAAGAACACAAGAATGAGGACACATTTTTTTTTTTTTTTTTTTTTTTTTTTGCGGTGCTGGGGATTGAACCCAGGGCCTTGTGCTTGCAAGGCAAGCACTCTACCAACTGAGCTATATCCCCAGCCCAAGGACACAGTTTTAATAAGGCATGAATATTTCTGTGGTATTCTTCACCCAAATCTGTATTATATAATCATAAATTAATACAAAGACTCACATTCAGATCTGGTTTTTCTCCATCTAAGATATAACCTATAGTTATATTTTTAAATATTGACCACCAGAAGGAGAAATTAGACACCTGTTGCTGGAATTTAACCACATGCCCTGTTGTGATCTGATATCTCAATAACCATTAATAAATTTCTAGGCTAGGGCCCAAGGTTCTATTTAGTCCTGTAATTTAAAAAGCATCGCTTGCATTCAACATATAGGCAACTTGCCAAGAAAAGAAACAAAACTTGTCTTGATTTGTTTCCCAGCTGGCACTTTGGACTGAATGGCCAACTACCAAAGAACTGCCATTACTCAGTCACACAGCAAAACAAAATGAATTTCTTGTTTCGTGTATATGCTTCTTACTATTGAAAAATTATCCTAAGAATAAACTAATTGCCACCGTAAAACACAGTTTTATTGAACCCAGCATCCATCTGGAAACTCAGAGAGACAAATATAAAACTGCTGGCCTTAGGAATTTGGGATCTAATGCAACTATTGAAATATTACTGTTAACCTTTCCTTGTTGCACTTGTTTCAGTAGATAGTATTCAGTATCAGTGCAAATAATTTGCTTTTATTTAGGAACACAGTTCATTAAATGGGAAAATCTTTAAATAGCTGTGTTATATGTATGCCTATAGTATAAAACATTTGTTTGTATATATATGCATATATATACACACACATATATATATATTTATGAAATATTCTAGGCATCTAAAACACATTGCAAAGCCAATTAAAATCCACAACAAATCATTTCCTTCATGCAACTAAATTAAAGTTCCAAGCTGGGCATGATGGTGTCCACCTGTAATCCCAGTGAGGCAGGAGGATCTTGAATTCTAAGCCAGCTTTGGCAAAAAGCAAGGTGCTAAGCAACTCAGTGACACCCTGCCTCTAAATAAAATACAAAATAGGGGATGTGGCTCAGTGATCGGGTGTCCCTGAGTTCAATTCCTGGTACCCTGCCCCCCCTGAAAAAATCAAAGTGCCAGGTCATTTTTGTTAGGTGATTTATAAGTGTTGGTGTTATTTCAAACCAGGAAACTTACTTTTAAAAATGGAACTTGACATTGGATGAATGCAAGAGAACACTAAACTTGAGATATACCCATATTTAAAAAATTAAACTGTTGTGTGTAGTTTTTTTCTGGCTACCACTAGTTGACCTACTATTATTTTGAGAATTCAGCAGAGACATTTCTCTTGAAGATGTGCCAATTTGGAATTTATTAGCCCTTCCTATTCTTCACATGGTTCAACCTGAAGTTTAAAAAGGAAAACAACCTTAGAAAATTCTGTACCAACAGCTACTTTAAAGTGAATGAAATATGGTGGGATAGTTTTAATAATTTTCAAAAATTCTCACAACTCTACTAGAATATGGTACAGTGAAATACATTACATATGATCAACTGACTACTTCCATATGTCCATTTAACTCTTAAAATAATTACCTGAGCCATAAAGAGATCCAGTTTCAAAAATTCCACCTTATGATAATTCTGTTGGTAAACTGTGAGAGAAAAAAGCAGAGTGATTTGGGAATATCTTTGGTTTATAAGAAAAAAAATTATCAGATTCTTGAAATTTCTCATGAAAAATTATAAACACCTATGTATTTAGGCATCATCTCAAATTTAGAAGTTGACTATTGTTTCTCTACAGCTGATTATTGCTTAACCACCTTTATATTGTAAGGGCTTGGTTGCAATCATGAGTCGGTCAGTGGTTCACTAAACTCCTCTTTTATTCAAGCAAAACTTCCCCACTGGAAAGCTGTGTCGTTTGGATGAGCTTAATGTAAGTGGGTATTTTATTAACACTGATTATAACTAAATCTGACAAGTTGTGCTGACCTATGGAAATAAAATCAGAAAACTTCCATTTGATTCCTTCCAAAGGAATTGAAATCCTAATTTGAAGAAATGTTCCATTTATATCTACATACTGCTTGATGATTTATGACAGGGAGAACTTTCAGCTCAGAGAGAAAGTCCACTCTCTAGGAGTGATTATATAGTGAAAATGAAATTTCCTAACCTATTAAGACGAACCACATCAGGCATTATCCCTCACACCCATATCTCACTGCCTTCGTTTCAGTAACTACTGCTGCTGTTCTCTGCTTACTGAGGGGAAAAGAAGATAAAAAAATATTATTCCACAAGAGTGGAAGAAGATCTCATATTTATTAAGTTAAGATAAGAATCTGCTCAAAGAAGAGTAATTTAAATATTTATGTATAATGATGATTCTATTCTTGAATGATCTTGTATTTTGTTGCAAAAGATAGAGATGTGGATAGCACACTTCATTGACTGTTCAATTTCATTAGTGGTATTTCCCTATACAATAATTGGGAAACAAGACAGAAAAAGGATTTTGGAAGTTACATAATGAGAATCAAATGCCAGAAAGGCATGTGACGTTTCTCTAAGTTGCTAAGTAGCCTACAAGTATTTATAGGAATTCTCAGAACGGGCAAACTACATCACACACAACATGCCATAATTTTTTCATATTGTCATTTTTAGAGCCGACACTTACCTATTGCAATGGGATTACAAGTCAAGATAAGGAAACTAGTGTGTGCAATAAGAAAACTTTGGAAACATTATCTTGAATTACTCTTTCCAATAAAAGTAAGTTTTGATTATTTCTTTCTTTTGATTTCCAAGTTCCTGTTGAGGTTATAAAATGAAAAATTGCTCACATTGTAAAACTTTCTGTCTTTGCTGAAAGCTCTCCCTGTCATAAATCATACAGCTGTATGTAGATGCAAATGGAGCATTGCTTCAAATTAGGATTTCAATTCCTTTCACATTATAGCACTTGCCCAAGCGTGACTTTCAGAGATAGTTCTTTTCAAGAATCTCCAAATGTGACAGGCAGAGCACTATCAAGGAGCCGCCGTGTGTATATTCCACAGGAGTGTCAGTCAGCCGAGTGCTTATGATCATCAAGACTCAAGGTCAGAAGGGAACTTAAAACTCACTTAGTTCAACCATATGTTCTCATGCTTGAGACATCTCCAGAGAGAGGGTGGCTCTGGAGCTTGCTGCATGGGTTGTAACCCCAGCTCTTGCTTTTGGCCAGAGATCAGTTATTAACCTATATCAGTGCTTCACCTTCCTTGTGTGTAAAATGGAAAGGAGAGCAATAGGACCTCCCCAAAGCAGCCTAAGATTAGATGAGTTATTGCACAGAAAACATTTAGAACCCTCTGGTTCCCACTGACCCTTCCTCCCTTCCTGTAATGAATATCAAGTCTTAGCTGGGTCAGCTCAGGGAAGTCTAGTATACTTCTTCAGCACTGATTATTAATGTCTTTCTTCTAATGAGACCAAATCCAACACTTTGGACTTCTCCCTGTCCAATTCCATCCCTTAGAACTGGGCAGCAACATGCTTCATTAGGACTTTGCTTGAGTTAACGTCACATATTTGAACCAGATATGTTGAGTTGGAACTTGGGAATTCACTGGGGCTAGTAACCTAAATCATTTACTACCATGTTTTCTCATGGGTTCAAGGAGAGAAACAGAAGTGGATGTAATGTTCTAATAGTGGTGACCACTGTTGATCATCACGCTCTCATTCTACAGCACAAATGTTTCCATCATTGATGAAAATCTTCTAACACACACAGAGACACACACATCACCATGCCTACCACTCTACCATTGTTCATGTTGGAATGTTCTTCCTTGTTCTTTGATTACCACTACATCTCTTGGAGGAGTTGTAGGGTCAAATGTGTTTAAGTGCTTAGAACTCAATTAATGGTGATGTTGATCATGAGGATGAAGACAACGAAGAAGATACTGATTTCCATGCTAGGTTAAATACGCCCCAGTCACCTATCCTGGACAAACAGCTGGCTAAGAGCAGCATTGTGTATCACAGGCTACCATTGATTTTACATGGCTGCAAAGTTACTCTCGTGGCTACAGTCCTAAAATTATTTCCGTTGTGCATCAGTTCTCTTTCAGTACTTCCAATGAACAAACCATCTGAAGATTATGCTTCACCTATTTCATTGACGGGAAATGTCTTTGAGAGTTTCAACATGCTTTCAAGATCCAAAATTTTCCCTGATGTAGAAGCACTACAGCCAGTGTTCTGGACAAGACACTTTCATTTCTTAAGTTGTGATTGCTTATAAATGCTCACATTATTTTCCTTACTTTTCATGTTGAAAATAGAGATTCTTTCTATACAAGTTTCCTTCCTTGGAGTCACACTGCCCTTCATTTTAGGTATCATTTTTCATGTTACAGTTAACTGTTTCCCCTGAATTGTTTACCTTACATGTTTTCTAAGGGAAAACAAAGAATACTGATAAAACAAAGGATCCCATCATGCCTCACTAAAAGAATTAAGATAGCCTGATCACTATATTTTTGCTTCTACCATTCATCTCTTGTAATCTTAAAACAATTGTCAGCCATTATTCTACAACACAAATGTTTCCACCATTGATTAAAATCTTTTATCTTGCATGTGGGCACAAATACACCCATACTATTGTTCATCTTGAATATTCTTCCTTGTTTTTTGATTACCAGCTCAGACATTTGCTAGTTGTCCTATTTTGGTGACAAGATGATAAACTATACAGTACAGTATAAACTTTCTATCACTGGTATGCATTTGTTTTCAATAAAAGTATTTTAAAATTCAGGAAATAATTTGTTCTGGAATATGTTTTTCTCTGTACTTATCACCTAGCTCTCCTGGTTTTTATTTAGGTGCTTTTGAAGCTGACTACAGTAAGTTTCACCAGATGTAAACAATGATTACTTTTGGGGAAATGCTTTTTGATTAGTCCACTTTTTATGTCACCTGAATTTTATGAATTTATCATTAAAAATAATAGGAGATATCCTTTAATGGAAACTTTAAATGTTTTTAGATTTTTCAAAAACAAATATTGAAAAGTTACCGAGAAAGGGAAATAGAATGGATCTGCTAATTACACATCAAATCCTTCTAAAGATCATCAGATTAAAATTAAATAAGCAATTTTATATAATTTTTCAAATCCATCCATCTATTTGGCATATATGATAGACACCCAGATGGCATTGAAAAGAGGAATTTTTTTTAGTGCCATAATGATCTTCCTACCATAAAATTGAATCAAGAAATAAAAATATTCGTTATGTGGCACAAGAATTTATATAATTGTAAGGACTTTATGGAAATAGCTGCATAGTCAAATGTAAAAGGAACTGCTGTGTTTGCAAGTCTCAAGAGTAACTGGACCACACTAGCTTGAGCATTCTTGATATTTTTTCCATAGGCAAAAACAATTATGAAAATTCTTTTTATAGATTCTTACAGTAGGAAATACATTTTTAAAATGAAATACATTAAGTAAACACTCCATAGGCAGAGAAGGCCTGAGTGATGTTGAGTGTCTCTGCTCTGGCTTTCATTTAGAAAAACAGGAAAGAGGTAACATTATTTCAGTTTTTAATAGCTGGTTAACATTTGGCTTGTGTGAGTCTGCAGACAAACAATATCAGCTTCATCTCATCTAACTACATCTGACTTCAGGCAAGGACAAGAGAACCGATTCTCTCTGTGATGGTGGAATGCTAAATCAGCTCTTCAAACTGGTTTTCCAGGATATTAAACCATAAATATCCACTTACCTGCAGGTCAGTTTCCATTCAAGCTCGTTCACTAGCTCTGACCTGTCCTGCCTCCACATCTTCCCCTGAGGACCAGGAGATGTCAGACCTTACACTCAGCCCACATATCACAGAATTTAAAAACTGAATTTCCCCTTCACATCTAATAAATAACCCACCAGACAAAAAGATACATGCAAAGCCAAAGCAAACAAAAACAACACAAATTTTAAAAAGTAGTTTCAAATATTCAACTACTTATAGGGAAATAATCAATAATAATCATATATTCCTGTTTTTACTTTAGCATGAATGTGAAAATTCTATTCCAGAATCATCTGATAACCATAGCTGGGCTGCATTAAAAACAAAAGTAGAATAGAAAAACCTAATAAATTTTACAGGCTCTAAGTAAGCCACTTGGTAATGTCCTTGAATGTCTAACATATATAAACGTGTTCAATACCAGGGGCAGTAAAACGTTCGCCTCTTAGGTGTCTCACATAATTGAGTTCAAGTCGCTTCCTAACTCTAAGTCCTTGGCCACATCTCCCATTTGTTCAGAGTGAGTTCTCCCACCTTTACTTGGGGCAGAATAGTCTGTCTCCTTGTGATGATGAGGCCTGAATAGATAGTGGCTTTTCATTTCTAAATAAAATACCTGGAAATGAAAGTATGACGTCATAAATCTTCTTTCCAAATATGTGTGGACATTCCTAGTACTGGGTTTTCTGATGTCTGAACCCAAACCTAGAGGAGGCTGATAGCTCTTTAGGGTACTGAAGAACTGGCTCCTACAACTCAGGGTCGGCACACCTGAGTCTTCTACTTTGATCCACTGATTGAGCAGAATCCCTACAGTATGTTGTAGAAATCAGACCTCCCAGGATTCCTCATTTTAAATAGTTTTTACCTAAGTTTAAGAAAGAGCATGATGATACTTATATGTGGAATCTAAAAAAAAACCCAGACTCAGAGAGAAGAAGGTTGGTTACCAGGGACTGGGGTTGAGGAAAAGAGAAGATATTAGTCAAAGGTTACAAACTTTAAGTTGCGAGTAAGTTCTGAAGGTCTAATGTATGGCATAGTGATTATAATTTGCATGGTATCTAGAAATTTGCTAAGAGATCTCAAATGTTCTTAATAAAAAAAGCTTCCATTCCATGTATTAGTGAAAACATTTGACTTTTGGCTTTTTGGAACTGGTGTATTGCTTATATAATTATATCACAATGGATTCTGCTATCATGGATAACTAAAAAGAACCAATTAAAGAAGAAAAAGTTAATCTACCAAAAAAAAACAAGTAAAAAACGTAACTCTGAGGTGGTGGATGTGCAGTCAGCTTGGTGGTGGTGACATTCACAGGGATGGTGAATGTTAAAGGAGGGCAGATGGCCCTTACACAAAGGGAGGATGGGAACACCACCATTGTGCCCTGAGATTTCTGGCAACAATGAACTTCCTCCCAGAAGGACACCCGTGTGCCACCAAAGGCACTTCTGGTGATGGCCATGCTCAGCTCACCTCCCGCAACTCCTTCAACTTCCAGAGCCTCTAATGGTACAAATCCTCTGGGGGACCCAGTGCCCCATATTTACCCCCAAAAAAGTGTTTGCCTTCTAAGAGAATCAATAATTCTCTATTAACCTGTCAATATCAGCTCCAGAGGGCAGCTCACAGGGCTTCACAAATCAGAAGCACATTTCTATGTTGGAATTTCTTCACAAAGAGACTTCTAAGTGCAGCTGGCCCAAGTTCTTTAAAGGCTCTCCAGGGAACCAGCTTGGTGCATGGAGGGAGTAAAGCATCCAATCGTTCCTGCTGCCCATTGTCCTGGGCCCTGTGGTAAGAGGCAGGCCCAGCCCTCCAGCACTGGACTGAGGTAGAGGGCAGGGCCCTTTGTATTGGTCTGATCAAAGCCAGGTGCCTGACAAGTCAGTGTCCTCTTCCAGGTGCACCCCTTCCCCCTGGCTTTCTCCCCACTTCCTATACATCCTCTGGTCCTCTCCCAGATGCACCTAGAATGGACATTGAAGGGGAAAACAAATCTCTTTAAAACCCATCATGGGGGATCTAGTTAGATGTAGGAGAGGTACTGGTCACATTTATAGGCTAATCCGATGGAAGTTCAGCTAGAGCTGAATTGGACTACTCTATGCTTGTGTTTTAAAAAATTTGCTTAATGTTAATATAAATAATAATAGTTGATAGCTGTGCTATGTTTTGCAATTTCTAATAAAATTTTTATGATGGAAAAGCCATTATTACCTGCCTAATGTGTTAATCTACTCTCTCGATTTCCCCACACACCCAAGTAGCCTTTGCCAAATGATTAATCGTTTTTATGGTCACAATTAACCGTAATTGAGGCCAGGGAACTCAGGAGGAAATGAACAATCCCTAAAATGCAACCCTAAAGCCCATAAAGAGACAGGCACGCTGTGAGTACAGAGTCCACTTAGAGTCCTTGCATGTGGATCAAGACCGGTTTTGTGGTCGCCATTAAAAATGCAAGGCCACGGGCAGTCAGTCGCTTTCTTTCCTGACAAGGTTCATAGCAGATGAGTGCTGGAGCCAGCTTGCAACAGCTCACAAGAAAGTCAATGCATCAAGTTGGTAGCTTGCGACTGTCCGTGGTGGGTGTGTTTCTGTCATGGAAATTGGCAAAGTGACAAATGAGGACTGGTTTTTCCTTTATTCTCCCCTTCCCCTTTCCCGTTCCTTCTCTGCTTGTTACCCTCCGGGCCTAATGAAGAGAGCAAATTGTAAAATGTGTTTAAATTAAAGTTCCTTCTAGAAAGATAGTTTGGGTTAAGATTGTCTAAACAAAGATGGCGATTCCCTCAACAGAAGGCTGCTCTCATTTCTTCATTTCTGTCTCCCCTTGTTCAATTCTCTATCCACCTATAAACATCACTTTCTGAAGGTTGTATTTTTTTAAGTCCCACCTTAACTCTTCTGTTGTCTATCTTATTTTATAGCATTTATTTATTTATTCATTTATTGGTAACAGAGGTTGAACCTAGGGGTTCTTAAATTCCGGTCTGGTTTTTTTTTGGTTTTGGTTTGGGTTTTGGTTTGGGTTTTGGAGACAGTCCTGCTGAATTGCTTAGGACCTTGCTAGGATGCTGAGGCTGGCCTCAGACTGTGATCTTCCTGCCTCAGCCTCCCAAGTCACTGGGATTATAGGAGTACAACACTACACCCAGCTTTATCATGCTTTTTAAAAATGTTCACCTACTTCTTGCTTTTATTAATAACCAAAAATCATCTAGATGCACATTGTATGTAAGTTTCCCCTAGGAGTTGGAAGCCAGGTTTGTCAATGAGAGCAAAATGGGCAGAAAATCAGCACATTGTGAGAACTTGGAAGAGGCGGTAGAAATAAGACTGGTGGACTGGTGGAAGCAGCACAGTGATGGTCAGTTCCAACCATCTGCTGCCTTGTCACCCTATGTCAGATGTCAATATTGAAACTTCCTTTTTAAAAACCCATCCTGTTAAATACCTTATGTTAAATACCACTTGTCATGATTTAAAATGGACTTATCATTTTTGACGACGTCACATGGTGAACATGTTGGGAGAGCAGAGATGGGAACCCAGTGTTTGGTTCATGCTATCTCTCGTGCTCACGATCTAGTGATGCCCAGATGTGTTCACACCCAAGTTGAGTGTGGTTGCAGACCATCTTAGTGCATTATAACATGAGAAGGAAGGATAACTAAACAGAGCAAGGGTGGTAGACTATTTTTAAATTTGACAAAATACATCCTGAACTAAGTAAATGAAAGGGAAAAAAATCAAAGTGGTAAAATAATCGATACAAAAACATCTGGGTAATTTTTCAGAGTTCAGCATGATTTTGTTATAATTTCCAACACATATGAGTCAATTGGCAGTCTGATTAAAAGTTGTGTTTAGCATTGAGCTTGCTGGCAGGAAAAGGGCACCCTTGTGGGTGGACATGGGGGTGTCCTTATAAAAATGTGGGTCTCCGTGATAAAACATGGACTTGAATTTCATTTTATATACTCAGCATCTGTGTTTCAATAATTGTCGGCTGGACCCATGAGAATGTTGTCTGGGACAGGAAGGCTCTAAGACAGATCTAGAGCAGCCTGGGCTCCCCTCTGTCTCAAATCACAACCTCCTCAGCTTGAGCTGGATATTCTAGAGCGCACAGACTCGGAGTCCTAGAACTCAGCACACTATTTCCCATTTTCTCTTAAATAGCAAGACCCAATGAAGGCAAGAGAGATATCAGTCTGGCAGATGACCACATCCCGGCCACTTATCACAGCATTTCAATGAAAGGTGTTCAAGTAAATGGTTGATGAATGAATGAGCATCCCTGGTGGCCATGAAGGCCCTACCATTCTGTACAGAACCCGATTTGGTTGGTCTGCTAGACCTCTTTATGACTCTAACTACAATAATAACAATACCACTGACCATTAGGGTCTGAGTGCTTGCGTTGTCCCCAAATTCGTATGTTGAAACTTAGTCCTCAGTGTAATCTTATTAAGGGTGCTGCCTTTAGTAAGTTCTTAGGTCTTGAGAGCTCTACCCTAGTGAATGGAATTAGTGATCCTATATAAAAGGGGCAAGGGAGTTCTGTTGTTCACAAATGACTTAATATAAGCTATTTAGTTATAGCATCCCAAATAAAATAAGACACCTACTAATCACAAAATTTTGTTGGAGAAAAGATTAAATAATAACAAATAAATTGTTTCAAAAAATGAGTGATGCTATCCTGGCTGTTAATAACCATATCATAATTTCCCAGAAATAATTGTACAAATTATTGCTAAATCCTCCATACAATTTCAGCCAGATTAAAAACAGATCAAATGTTAGAAAAAAAAAATTTGCAATTTCAGAATAATAACTTTCCCTATTTTCATTCCCTTATTTCTGATTCCCAAACTGACCTCATCAGGCTGGCCTGGCCTCTGACTAGAAACTCTTCAGGCAGCATTACTGGCTTATATGAACACTGAAGCTTTATTTTCACAGAAGACAGCACAATTATTCGTGTATAGAAGAAATCACTGGTATGTTAAAAAAAATCCTGCTAATATAATGGGGATCTTACTGCAAAATTCCACTTGTCTTCAATCAGCAAGTTTTAAAAGAAATGTGGGAGGGGGCAGATAGTTAGATATATGGTGCAAAGGAGTTAAGGGTTCAGTGGCCCAAAAACATTCAGTGGGAAATAACTAAAAGATTTTGCCCTACATAACTTGAGTCAGATTAAAGCCTCCACAATGAAATTCACGAGGCCAGTAACAGTAATCAATAAAATGGGTATAAATAAAAACCACCCACTATGAATCAAATTTGCTATACGATTATACAGCAAATAATAAGTTTCAATGAAGGTACTTTCAGGAAAATATCATCCAAAAAGAAAACATTCATATAATTTCACATTATGTATAGGATGCCAATCATTGAAGTACATCCCATTAGTCTTAATATCTCTAGAAAATATGTCCTGACAAATGCTATCGACAGAATTTGTCATACATTTAATTATTATAATTGCATTTATAATTACAGATGCAAGATTCAGGAAATAATTGATCACTTCATGCAGAGGGGCATTTTAACTCTATTCCTATACTTAGAAATAATAAGAACTTCATTTTAGCTGATGATAGCAATATTCTTAAATATTCTGATCTATAGCCGCATGAACTAGCATACCTGGCCAGAAAGTACCAGACTTCCTAAAACTATTGGAATATACCATGCCCTGTATAGTGCATAATTTATATAGGAGTTGTTTAAATTCAAAGTCAATCATATTATTGAAGTTTATTTAATACCATATGTGGTTTTTTTCACTAGTGGAAGTAGATTTTGATAGCTTTTATCCTAACAGATTAATAGTAACATGAAAGGTGGCCATTTGTCCCTGAGGAACAACCCAGATTTGTTGATAGAAGCACCCAATGACTCAATCTATAGATTTAATATTTCAAAGTGTATTTACTTGACTATGTAAATTTACTTAGAGAACTACATAATCTTAGCCCCCCTCAGAAATCTTAGAAGTCATTTGGTTGTCTGACATGCTTCTGGTCCTAATTTACCTTTGTTGGCAACATTTTCAACCCACTGGGTAAGTTCAACACAAACGCAGTTCATAAATATAATGCTACAAAAATCCTATCAAATAAGTAAATTCAATAGTTTCTTCAGAACTCATCTTACAGACAAGTGAAGCAAGTTGCCTCAAATCACTTAAATTTTTAATGACAAACCAACATTAGAATTTGAATCTAGAGACTTAGCCATAAACCCATTTCAAGAAAACCAAATATTTTTATATCCTAATTTTATAACATTTTTCAATTTTCAATACATTTGTCAATAATTGTTAATTGAGGTTAGCTTTGATGACCTCCATCTTTGGTCATACATAGCCCACCTCCAAATTATGTCACCTGAGAATTCATAATTGACTTCTAAGCACATTGCAAGGGCAAAATGCATGAGAGAAAAATTATAAAAAGAGTGTTTAATGTATCTAATATGCCATTACTATTTGCCTTTTGGATGAAATTCATCGACTCTCTTTTTGTTGGTTTCCTTTTTCAAATCTTTCAGAGAGAGCGCTCCTCAAAGAAAGAGGCAGGTCACTTACATCAGATTGTGGAGTCCCAGGCTGTACATCATAAATCATTTTAACAGGCCTGCCTCCCTGAGTCTTCCAATTTCTTCTTCTCTACACAAAGGTATTTTCACTTCATTTATTTGGTAGACTAATGTTTGATCTAGGCTTCATGGGGTCATCAAAGAAACCCATTACAATCAGCTCCAGGTGCTTTTACTAAAATGTTAACTTCTGAAATAAGGCAGAGTGTGCTCATGTCAATGAATCCTGCCATATTCCATTCTGTATTGTACATGTGCACACAAACACACCTGTCTAACCTCCTCAAAATTCATTCTCACCCAGGCTCCCCTGGATTTCACTGACTTATTAGCAAAGTCTTGAATCCATTTTTCTATGTTTGTGTTTTCCCTGGAGCAGGGCTTGTACCTCCTCATTCAAGATGGACTGAGAACTGACCCTGGTCATTGACTGGGAGGCAAGGAGACACAGTAGGGGCAGAACAAGTTTTATCCTGTGTGGCACCTGCGTCCAGGAAGGTCTTCACTTGAACCCCAGGCAAGGAGAAGCTAATCTCCTCTAGCAAGGACAGACTCAGGGAACTCTGAGGATCAAAGGGTCTGGTGTTTATCCATAACTCCAATTTACCCAGGCAAGTCTGAGGGACCATTATTTATATATATCTCCTGACTTTGATACAGGGAATCTATTAGAGTTGTACATTTAATTTTGTTAGATTTTTCTTTTTGTTTTTAAATCAGAGCCTAATCCTGATTTTCAACACACTGCTCTTTGAGGCTCTTTGAGTCTCCCTCAAGGATGCTCTGACTTTCAGATTATGTCTTAAATTGGTGGTTGATGCCCTAAAACCGTCATCTCTTGCTCAAGTTTTCCCAAAAGCCATCCTACTCCCTTTCCTGATGTACAGCAAGATTCTCTTAGTCTCCCAGGACATGGCTGTGCCCTAGTACCTACCTCCAAGTAAACTCAGTCACTGTGTACTCAGGATCGCCTGCACTCCTCAGCAGTATGGTCACAATGACTTCCATGTGGGTGAGCAACCCAAATCCTAAAACCCATCTTGGGGATTCTGTGCTTGAATTCTTCTGTGACAAACTGTCTTAGTCCAGGAACTTTAGAAAACAGAGCCCAGGGAAAGCATTCAGGTGGCAATGTTTTGAGTGATGCAAGCCCAGAGCAGAGAGAGCGAGAGGAAATAATGTGCATCAAAGAAAGACGCTGTGCTACATGATGGGCGTGGCTTCACTCAATCCCTAAAGGGCCACAGCAGGACACAGGCACGTGGACCAGGGACTTGGATTCTTCAGAAGCACTCCTAGGGGGAACCTCAACTTGAGAAGAAGAGGGTGCTTTTATCTGCCTGGATCCCTTCTTCCTCCCATTCTGTGTTGGTTAAATTTTACTTTTGAAGGAGTTAATTCCCTCCAGATCTCTTGTAGGACACCTAGAAAGTCAAATCCTACACCCCAAAGTGTGATGATTCACTGACTCCAGAAGTCTGGCATAGGATGAGATGAAAACCAGGAAATAGAGTTTCTAGGAAGGGAGATGAAAATTTGATCCCAAACAACCTCCAGTGTCTCCTCTACTCACCCACTGATCCAGTCATGCCATCTCCTCATAAGCAGATCCCATCACGAAATGGGGGCCTGTTATTCTGCCCATGAGAAAAACAGATGTACAAAATGGAGCTAGAATTCATGTCCGTGGGACTAAAGTTCTTTGATTAAAGACTATACATAGAGGAATAAAAGAATTGGAGTGTGGGGTGATACGTAAAATCAGGCATGGATACACAGTAAAGGGGTGCTAAGCAGTGAGGAACTGGTTAATTAGGAGAAAACTGCTAAATAAGATTTGGCATGTTTTGCTCTATTCTTATTTTTAAAACAAAGCCAGTGAGCACAGCCCCTGTCTTGAACGTCTTCATCCATTTTCATCACCTCTACGGCCTAATTCTCTCATTATATTGACATGGCCAATCACAGTTCAATTAATCCAGCAGAATCCAGGCGCTCTGACATGATGACACATCTACACGCAGCTTGAGAATTAAAGCTAGATACATCTAAAGTTTTTTTTAATATTTTAAATCATGGAGCAAATTCAAGCTGTTTTAAAAGTCTTCAGGACAAAGGTATCAATGAATCCTGCTACCTCAATGGAAAATTTTAGTAAGAATAAAAAATTGAATGTGAAGATGGGTGAGAGGGAGAAGTGATCATGTTGAGGAGACCATCATCTTCACAATTCAAGTAACTATGAATATTTAATTACAATTCAAATCACACATTTAATCCAGTAGCCATTGACAATGAACCCAATTTATATAAATTGGATTTATATTAAACTATTATAATGTCCATAGACAAATTTCTTCCTGAATGTATTATGTACATAAAGATAAGTACCTTCCAAAAGCATAATAGATAATTCATTGCTTCTTTTTAAGTTTTCTCAACAAAATGGGCTTTATTACTATTTTGAATGTACAATAAATGAAATCTACAATACGCCATACCCAGAGAGGTATTAAACACTAATGGAATGTATTTGTTTATTCTGGATACAAGTGCAACAGTTTGAATAATCTTAAATAGAACATATATTGCTTCAGTTTTATATGACTGCTTTACACACACACACACACACACACACACACACACATACACATAACCTCTATAAATATGCTATAAACCAGAATCTCAGCTAGGTTTAATGATGAAAATGTAATCACAAAACATACTACTTCAAGTCAATTAATTGCCTTTATTTTAATAAAGTCAATTAAGAGCAGTAGGTAAAATGTCATCAATTTAACATTATAGCAACTAAATAATACGCCTCCCAAGAGTCCATTTTTTTCCTCCATGGTTCCTACATGACGATCCAACAGGCAATGCCCACAGTACATGGTGACATTTAAGATTGCCCTGATTTTCCTCCAACTTGGGCCATCTCCTGCAATAATGACTTGAGTAACTTGGGACAACGTAGTTAATGGAAATATCTAGGCCTTCTTCTCAAAGAAGGATCCTTTATGGTTTCAAGTTGAGTACACATTATTCTGTTTCCATCTCCAGATAGATCTTCTGTTCCCTGCAGTGAAATTTTTGGATTGGGTTGAGTAACTGTCCCCTATCAGTTGATAAATGCAATTTCTACATTTTTATCAAGTTTCATGGGGAGAATGAAACAAAAACAAAGACTTGGGGCAGATTCATCTACTGCATGTGTTCTTTACCATTTGAATCAACAGAACTCTTTGACAATCTGGTGAAGTTTATGGCCTCTAATAGTAATATTGAAATGTATTTATGGAAATGAAATATTAAAAATATCGAATAATGTATGTTTATTATCCTAAACAGCAAGGTGTACTGCAGGCTAATAACTACTATAATTTCTAGAAATTAATACAAACTGAATTTTGAGGTATCTAAAATAACTTTAAGGTGATATGAAAATACCTTATTTCTGTTAGTGGAAATCACAGGTACTATTTACTGTTTCTGGGGCTGTTGTCAACAATCCTAAGAGAAAAGCTCCATTTCAGTTATTAATTCAGATCTTAAATATAAGGCTCAGGTATCTTAAAGTGAAATGAAGTGGTTAATTAACACACTTTGCTGAGAGTGACAGGTATGATTTAAACTAACTCTGCTATACTCCAGTTTGCTTTTTATTAACCCCATAAATATACTGTGAGAGTATATTTATATGAAATTGTCTTTCAGTATAAATTCTATTTCTAATATTGTGAAGGAATTTCCAAATAAAAAGGCATTTGATTTTATCTATTAATATTTTTGTGTATCTATAGCTTGCAGAAGAATCTCTACCTGTCCAAAACTCCAATTTTCAAATTAGTAAAGTCTTCAGAAAGAATACAGTTGATATGTGACTTCTATTTCATGCTGATTTTAGTAAACATGACAGAGAACTGGAAAACCTATTAAATACTAATGAAGATATCATGTTCCTACCAAAAGTAAACATTCTTTCCTTATTTACCTAGATGTAATCACAAAATTATAGGTGTATTTATTACCATGTCAATTTTAATAAATGCAATTCAAACTGACAGGGCTATGTGTCTTTTAAAATAAATATTATATTTACAGTCTCAAATTCCTAGGTTTCCTAGTGTTAGTCCCTAAGTAACTTGATTACATCACAATAACAATTTAATTTGTATTAAAAAAAAAATCACCATCTGACCTGCTAGCAAATCAGCATGACTCAGACTCTGAATCACAAAGATATACTTCATTTGAACATACATCCATCAAATTAGCTCCATGTGTCAACTCCAAGAACATCAACTTTCACACGGACAGGAGATTCTATAAAATCAACACTCAAAAGATAGTTTTGCTGCTCTTGTTTTTATGTGAAACTGAAAGGTAATTTAAATGCACACAGGGGAAACTTGGTTTCATGGAATACAGGGGATGAGCGATACATGCTGTTTCAGCTTCACATCTGCTCTGTTTGGATGTGTGTGTGGCTGAGGGTTGTACACCCAGGCTTGTCGTTGCCTTGGCAGTGAGTGTTTAATTCTAGTGGATTATAGGCAGGGGACAGCAGTCCCTGGGATAAATGCAGAGAAAATTGGTGGGAGGGAGATGGGATGCAGATTGAGTCCCCAAGAGAGTTTCTACATCTTCAAAAACATCACCTGAAGAAATGACAAACTGTGAAGATAACAGATATGCTAATAACCCTGAGTTGATCCTTACACAACATATACATGGATCAAAACATCATTGTATCACGTAAATATGCAAAATAGTAGGAATCCGTTAAACACATAGAAAGTTTTCTGGAGCCTGGCACCTACCCTTACCTGCCACCTCTGGTCAACAGGACACATTTACCATCAGCACTAACAATCTTTCTTCCCTTTAAAATCATGAAATCTCAAAGGTTCGAGTGATGCTTAAGGTCATTTACTTCAAGCCCCCATTTTGGAAGCTGCATAAAGTTGAATGAAATTCACAGGAGTTCATTACTTAGACTTTTTTTTCCCTTCCAGAACATAGCTGAGACTGTGTTCCAGCTGTGTGGTCATGGTAAAGGGACACTGATTATTACATTTTTGAGAGCATAAAAACAGCTGTCCTAGAGAAGAAAAGGCAAAAACAAAACAAAATAAAACAAAAACTCAGGAACATAGCCTACCACAGAAGCAAGTGGAGAAACTGGAAGCTGAATGAACTTCATATCTGAGAGGTCATATTGAACCAAAGACATGGCCTTGGGTTGCACATAAATAGGACCCTATGGGGTTTCAAGGTGGAGAATTAAATAAAGCAAATCAGCTCATTTAGCTCCGATTCCTGGTCCTCCTCCACTGACTTCCTTATTCTATGAACTCTGAAATCTTGTCTTATCACCCTAAATGGTCAGTCTGGATACCACTGTGTGGACCATGGACTCCCAATGCAAGCCAAACCCCAGTTAATCACAGCAAAATTGTTCTACGTGCAATTTCAGAATATTTTTACCATTTCCACTTTCATGAGCATTTTATGTCTTTAAAACATTTTTATTTACAAAATATTTCCTTTTCAAGAGGTGATTCTGTGACTTACTAAACTCTGAAAAAGAACAAAAGAAAGTACCCTCAGGCTCAAACCTCAGGCCCCTTCCTATTGTCCTTCCTTTCCAGGCAATCTTATCCAGGATCATGACTTCAAATATCATCATTTGATTCATGACTTCAAATACTGTATTCAGTTCCAGACTCTGTCAGACCTCCAGATCCATATATCCTGAAACTCACTCTCTGACATCTCCTACTAGTATCTCAAAGTCAGGCTTCAAACATGTCCAAAGGGCATAAAAGAAACTTAAGTAAAAAGTCATTGCCTCTCACTCCTCTTGCTGTCAAGCAACTATTTAATTTTTTATCCTTCTGGAGATGTTGTATGCATTCAATAAGGACATGCACATGCGTGCGTGTACACACACACACGCACACACACACGCACACACACACACACTGGTAGGCACCATTACAATGGCCCCACACAACTCCATCTTCTGTATGCAAAGACTTTGTGCTCCCTATCCTTTGACTATCTTGCCTCTAACAGGATACATCAACTTGGAGAGGATGCCACCTCAGGATTAGGTGACAACAGATTGCATCTTGGGTTTTGATTGCTGACTCTGCTTTTTGCTGACCTTGATGGAGCAAAAGCAAAGAAATGCCATGTGAGGAGGAACTGAGGACAGTCTGTAGCCATCAGACAGCACAGGAGTCCTCAGTCCAAAAGCACTAGAGGAGGAGAAGCCCCCCACCAAGTTTGGAAATGAGCCCTTCCCCAGATGAGCTTCAGCTGAGTCCCCAACTCTGATGGGTACTGCCAGGCTTCTAAGAGACCCAGAAGCAACAAATACTGTGCCCATATCCCTGAAGACAAAGGCTGTAACAATTTTGTTGTTTTAAGCAGCTAAGTTTGGCTAGATTTTAAGTAGCAATTCATAGACAAATTTTTTTTTACATAAACTTGACTGTGGTCTATGCACTCTCTGTATTCTCACTTATTTAATATATTAAGTTATGGAGGATTAAATAGAGATAAGTGGGATAAGTTAAATGAGTTCAGAAAAGGATCTCAGTGCACAGAGTTATTTTCTCAGTAGACTCAGCTCCGTCATAAGCTCCACCTGCCAGGTTTGCTGTGCAAAGGTGTTGACAATAAATACAACCACACTGCCTCCACCACAGATGCAACTAGAACTATTGGATGTGCCCAATGCAACTGCCCCAGGGCCTTTGCACTTGACTGGCCCTAGCCCAGAATTGTCTTTCCATGAGCCTACCTGGCCCTTTGTCTCATTTTACTTGGATCATATTTCAAATACCACCTCTTCTGGGAAATCTCTGCTTTTGATTCCATAGTTCACATCATAATTGAGAACAAGAAATGCAACCCCTGATATCCAGGAGCAGGTCTGACCCTCACAGCTGGCCTCCGTGTTCTCTTGCCTAGAAGAAGAAAAAATAAACTCACAACTCACCAACATTAGATGAGGCCGCCTCGTACCCATGATGAAATAAAACAAAAAGCCAAAGAATTTTTGATAATTTAGCCTCAGCACAGATATAAAGCACAGCACAAACCCAAAATATCCTAAATTTCCTGTTTCCCAGCTGGAATAAATGACTGTTGCATCTTCACCAACCCAGTGCTGGCTTCCCTCTATTCTGCACTCTCAGATAAGAGTCATTAAAATTCATAATCAGTAGGGCTGGGGTTGTAGCTCAGTGGTAGAGCATTTGCCTAGTATGCGTGGGGCCCTGGGCTCAATCCCCAACACTACAAAAAAAATTCATCATTGGAGAATTACTCCCATATCCTGACAGCATCCAGTTCAAAGCAGAGCCCTGCTCTCTTAAGACCTCCCCCCAAATCATCTAACACATTGTTAAAGTCCTATCACATTGTTTTTGAGACACTCCAGGTTCCCCGTGGTGTGTGTAGTCTTCTGTTGCAAAGAGCAATAAATCCAGCTTTGTTTAACTAAAACTGCTTTGGTAGTGGTCCTTAGAGGGCTTTGACATTATTTAAGGTACTATTTATTTATTCATTGGTTGATCATAAGATCTGAAAAGGCAGGGAATTTTGCTGTGTGTGTTCACTACCGAGTCACCAGCATCACAAACAAAGCCTGGCATGGGATCAGTCCATTTTTGTAGAGACACTGAAAAAGAAGTTAGTCTTTCCTTCTTCTCCCAATAGCAAAGCTGCGGCCCAGTAAGGTACACTGAGTGATAATCAGGAACAAGTAGGTTTTGCAAATCATACCTAAAGAATTTCTAATCTCTTTCAGAGAAGGTTCCTTTCAAGTAACTTCACATAATATAAATCGGAAACTGAGAACCTAGCAGGGATTTTCTTCTCCGATGCAGATGTATTTTGGAGGTGCATAGAAATTTGCCTCATCCTTAACTGCTCCTTAACAAGCAGTAGAATCAAAAATATCAATTTAAAACTAAGTTGCTGTTGTTGTTGTTGTTTTTAGAAACAAATAATTAAACCAATGAGTGAAACAGGTAAGACGACCCTCCCAGCTAAACACAAAATACAGTTTTGGGCTCCTACCATTGATCACAGCCTCCTTTCAAAAAGGAACTACACAGTTGTAATTATTCTAAGAGGACACGTCTCAAACAGCTTCTGCTGCCAATATTGGCAATTGTGGTGATAGATGGCTTCATGATTCTCAAGGGCCTGGGAACATCAATAAACTTTTTCCCTGAGTCTGCTCCATTTCTGAAGAAGTTAGTTCTCCCTCCTGTAGATCTTGATGTGGCATCAAATCTACAGTCTGAAGAGATTTTCTTTCCTAGGTCCATTATTGTTCGTTTCTTGTTTTTACCTTTACTGAGGACAGAACCCAGGGTCTTGCACATGCTAGGCAAGTGCTCTACCAACTGAGTGACATCCCCAGTCCCCAAACATCCTTTATTGTGAGATGCTTAGTTACATCCTTTCTATCCATGTGTGGATACTATATGTATTTTCTTCTAGTTGGTAATCTCTCTTTAAACTTATGTCTTTGTTCTTAAGTTTCTAAGTCATTCTCTAGAAAATGTGTGCCTTTCAGTAAATTACAGTAGTTTCTACCAAATAAAAGTTAGATTAGCAGAGGAAGGCTTATCTTTAAGAGAAAAGGCAACTAAAACTGGGAGGTAGTGAGAGGCCAAAGGACCCAGTTTGAGTAGCTCTGCTGTTTGGATCACTTGCTGCTGGCTCCCCTGAACCACACAGCCACACTACACCATGTTGTGCTTCATCCTTGAATACAAGGAGTGTCAGGATATAGCACTAATAATTACAGCCATCAAGGACACTTACAAGCTGTTTGAATTTTTTCTTGGCACTAAATTCTAACTTGCTGACCAAAAGCCTGGAAAAAAAAAACTACTGAATAAAATTTCTTGGAAGCTCCATTATTTTCCATTTCATTTGGGGTGTTAAGTATATGACTGACATTCATCTGGAGAAAAGAAATGAATATGCTTACTTTCTTATATGTTTCCATTTCCCATCTTAAGGGCACCCCCACCAGGTACACTCACCCTCTTCAATGGCAGATCCAATTTCTTGGTTATTCCACAAGGTCCCATCTCCCTGTCTCTACCACAGTAACTGCTGGCACATTGAAATCCTAGTTACATATTGCAGGCAGTAACGAGGAGATGCTGGGCTAGAGAGTTTTTAGCTCTGCCATTGTTGTCTTGGATTACACCATGAATGCCAGACCATCTGTCAGGGAAGCGCTGCCAAGAGTGGATATTTATCTGGCTTCTCTGTCAATTTAAGAGGACTTAGCAAGTTGGCCACCTGCCAGCAGCTACAGAACCAACCTTCAGAGAGATGACTGCTGAGGAAATGACTGAAATTGTACAATTTTAATCTCCCTTTTCATTTATCCAATTTCTCCACATCTGCACATAACGAAAGGGGAACTGGCTCAACCCCCACCCCCTGCACCTCCACACACATTCATAATGATGCTTTCTCTTCCTTTCCATCACTTTCCTCCAGTCAAAATCCAACCAACCTTCAGAGTTCAGCTGAAATCACAATCACAGGTAGAATCAGAGTATCACTTCCACCTTTTGTGTTCCTCCAGGTCATTGGCTTAAAACATTTATTAAGCATCTATTAACTATTACACTGTTACTACTAGATACCTAATGGATCCTACACAGCTTCCTACACAGGAATGCAGAAATCTCTGGAACTCACTTCTGGCAAGTGTCTAGCCAGTGATACTCACACACACACACACACACACACACACATACACACAAATTTGCAAAACAGAAATGGAATAAAGAGACAAATTTGTAACCAAATTTTGGTTGTGGAAAATGTGCAAGAGCAGTATTTGCTGAGTTTTCCTAGGGGTCAAACTTTGGAAATATAAAGATGAGTCAGACACAGGAGATTTGAGGCCAACACAAGTCAAACAAATCTCATTTCAGTGTATTACAGGTTCCCAATGAGCAGTAGGAGTAAAGTTTCCAAAAAAGTGATTTGAACCAAGATGCACACATGTAATAACTGAATTAGTAAATGTTCTGACTTACAAATACAAATAGCACAAAAAAAAAATTAGATCTTTGCAACATAGTCCTATTTTAATTTACAACAATTTAATTTCAAAAACCCCTCTTATGTGTGGTTTCTCTTTCTGTAGTTTCAGTTACCTGTGGTCAACTGAGGTCCAAATATATTAGATGGAAAATTCCAAAAATAAATAACTCCTAAGTTTTACACTGCATGCCTTTCTAAGAATCATGATGATATCTTGTGCTATCCCAATTATCCATGTCCAGGATGAGAATCATCCTTTTGTCCAGTGTATCCATGCCATGTATACTACCAGTCCATTAGTCACTTAGGAGCCATCTTGGTTATCAGATCAGCTCTTGTGGTATCACAGTGCTTGTGTTCAGGAAAACCTTATTGCACTTAATAGTCCCAAAGTGTGAGAGTAACGTGGTCAACAATTTTATTACAACATATTTTTTATAAACATTCTATTTTGTTATTAATTATCACTGATCTCTTACTGAACCTAATTTAAAAGTTAGACTGTACCATGGGTAAATTTGTATGTATAAGAAAAACATACTATAGTTAGGGTTAGAAAAACATACTATAGTTAGGGTTCAGCACTGTTTTTGGTTTTAGGTATGCACTGGGGGTCTTGGAATTTAATTCCTTGAATAAAGGGAAACTCCTGTACTCTAATGGGCAAAGAATGAGTTATAGTATGTTTTTTCCCTGGGAAAAATCTTTGGTGGCAAAATATAGCTATAAGTTTGGCAGATCATTTTTGGCATAGGAAAATGGTTTGAATGGAAATGGAAGACCAGAGACATCAGATTTGGTTTATTATCTTAGGAGAACAGTTTCCCAAGTGTTCTCAAAACACCATTATTTCAACTGAAAACACGACATTTTTTTCTGGCGTTATGCTAGTGACTTTGAAGAAGACTCCAGAGGGAGAAGATCAATAAGGAGAAACTGTAATGGGCACCATGGAGTCAAACTGGCTTGCAGGCCTGGGGCTCAGAGTATAGCCAATGTTGTCAGCTCTGCCTGGAGCCCAAAGGGCTTTCAAGAAGGCTGTGCATGTGGCTGGCAAGAACATCAGTGCTGCGTGTTCAGAGTAGAGAAGAATCCCATACACGTGGGCTTCCATACATTGCTGATGTTGGAATCTCCCAGAGCACTTAAAAAATATCAATAAATTGATCCCATCCTGAGAATTCTGATTTTATTTGTCTATAGTACAGCCTGAGTCTTGGGATAGTTGGAAAGTCTCCAAACGCTTAAGAATCACTGCTAGAAAAGATATGGTAATTCAAGAAGAACTGGGGAAGGTGGTCAAAAAAGACCCTAAAAAGACACAGAATAGAGCACAAGTCAGAAACTCCAGGGTATCAGAATGTGGGGAGAATCAGGACACATGAATGTACAACTGGGGAAGAGGTGATCTCTACAGAAGTCATAGAGGACTTTTTAAATAGGGAGATAAGATATCACAGAGTGACAGTCAAGTAGGACGCAAAGGAGGAAAATCTCCAAGATCCTGTGCCCAAGGATCGAGGACCAAAATGACCCTCAGAAATGTCCAGAAGGACAATTTTGAAGAGGCCATGATAGCAAAGCACTGGGTCCTCAATCTCAGTCTCTCGCTGGTAGTAGCACAAGGTCAGTCCTTTATCACACTCAATAACCTAAATGAATTGCACAGGTATACCAGAAAATATAAACAAATATTATCTATCATCCATTTAGTGTTTCACATCCACTTGTCAGCTTGTAAAGTCCTAAGTAAATCTTTCCAATATGTTAAGCCAAACATATGTGACTAACTTTCTGAAGGTCACACACAAAATCAGACTGCTGTTCAAGGACAGTATGACTGGTCATTCCCAGATGGAGAATATTCTATAAATGCAAGAGCTGACCACAGTTTTGGACCACAGGGACAAAGGTCACTTCATGTTAAGACTCTGTTTTACCTCTTTCACTCTAGAGAAAACCTCTTTCAAAATTTGCATTTACATCTTTGAAGGTTTCCATATATCACTAAAGAGAATAAATGAAAAATTGCCCAGTAATAATCAACATGAACTCAAGTCTACAACTGAGCGAGGCTGAGGCTCTATAATTGAGTACTGGGATCAGTTTTGGCAGAAAATATTTAAACACGTGTCTTTCAAAAATGTTTAAGTACCATTAACTGACAAGACCCACATCTGCTTGAAACGTTATATGCAGTTGCTGACAGAAGTCACAATATCTGTCTCTGAAGCAGAGAAAATGTATGCAAGAGCAAGTAGACCTACAGAAGAAACTTCCCAGTATTCAAAACAACTACCCACTCCAAAATCATCCCGCCTAGGAATTTCTGAGATCTAAAACTCCTGAGGATTTTTTAGTCCTTCAAATGTTTTAACGAGTTCAATTTAAATCTCCTTTTCCCCAGATTCTGCCTGATTAACTCTACCTCCTAACATCTCCTTCTCTGCTGAGCAGTTTGGAGTGGGTCAACGGGACTTTGGGACAGTGCAATTGCAAGAAGTTAATCAGTACTCTGTTCTCCCTCCTGCCAAATCCCAGGGGAAAAAGAGAGTGGAGTTTCACACAGGATTTCTATCAACAAAACACTGCATTCCTGAGGAGTGTTGGCATAAATCTGATTTTTCTTTGTGTTCCTTCTCCATCTGATCATTCAAAATACAGGGGCTCATGGATATGTATGCTCTCCATTTACTGTCTCTGTTCAAAGTGTGGTCCGTGGACATGCAGCCTCGGCTTCCCTGGAAGTGTTAGAAGTGCAGAATCTCAGGGCCAACCCCAGATGGTCTGAGTGAGAAACAGCTTTAACAAGTTCTCCAGTGATTCATGTGTAGGTTAAAAATGACAACCACAGCCCTGGATAACCTGCTTTTCAGATTCCTCTGGATATTTACCATGTGCATGTCATATATCTAAAGTTTTTGTATTCATTTTTATTTTAATTCTAGAAGTGGTGATATTCGGAAAAAGTTCACAGCAGGCAAAGCAAATAAACAAGTGAATTAACGATTCTCCAGCTGTTCTATTCATTCTATCATGTGGTCCTCTCACTCTCCTATAGCTCTACAATTCCTCTACAAATCATTTCCCTTCTTACACCTGTCACCTCTCCATATCCAGTTTCAGACTTAAGACACAATTATGAGGTACTCCTATCTTGATTAACTTATAGAAATTAAAAAATAACCATAGCTAATTATATTCTGCCTTCAAGATGTTCTGGTTTGACTATTATAAATGATAAAAGAGATTTCCAGGTAATGTTGATGATCAGACCGGTATGATAAATGAAGATCTAAGAGCATATTAAATATTCCTTCCTTCTTAAAAGAGGCATCTGACTTTTTGAAATAAGATACCATTAGCTCCAATGAATTTTGTTATACCTCAACATATTTTTTTTTTACAATTGCATTTTAAATTCCAAGTTTGGGGTTTATTTTTATTGTGGGGGTTTTCTTCTATTGAAAGTATAACAAGTAATAGATTTACTACTGGATTAAAAAGGCAGAAATCCTCTAAATGTTCATGAATGTTAACTGGGAATTTTAACTTACCAAATGACTTTGGAAGAAATCATTGGAAAATGGGCCTTAATTACAACAAAACATAAATATTTGGCTACCATGAAATTCTGAGAGACTCTAGTCATATCCCTAGGTGGAGAACTTTGTTTACATTCACATTACTGCTACCTGTGTTTGATTTCCAGAGATTGGGGAAACCTGATACATTTTACAGCTGAGAAGATGCTCAATGGAACCGAACATCAGCCTACTCAGCACACCAGGCATTCACTCCTGAACTTCAAAGGAGTTACATGCTTGAAGGGAAACGGAATGCTACATTGTCTCCTGTATTCAAGTTTGAAAACAAATAGAAAGGAGAGTGAAAAAAAACACCTGTGCCAAAGATATATTTCAATCACAGAAAAAGTAGATGAACCGATGCTCTGCATCCACGTTACAGACCAGGAATGAGTGTTACGTTTAGAAAAACCAAGTTGAAAATGGCCACTGATTAGAAGGAAACAAAAAAAAAAAAGATGTTAAAGTTTGAGTTTTTTCTTAGGTAGTATGATACCATTGTGGAGTGGGTGCACTTTTTGAAAATACACACTTAAAATGTATTCCTTTTCCTGAGCTCAATACTGGGAAGACAACTTGTCAATAAATGTAACAATGAATCAGATGAGGTCGAGTTCCAGAGTGGCCTGGTTTCTGGCTTCCTGGGAGTGAGGACCCAGACTCAGCCAGCTACCTCCAGTGATTCTGCCCCGGCACCTCCTGAAGTCACCAGCTACCACTCTGCTCACCTCACAGGCTGCTGTTTCTCATAAACACATCGAGTTCCAATTCCTATCAGTCGCCACTTGCCTTCCTCTGGCCAAGCAATCAAGTAAGTCCCAAGGACAGCTCTCAAGTCACTGACTTCGGCCAGCTGGGGATGCTGATTAAAAATGGAAATTCTGGTGGCTCATGCATGATCAGAATCCCTTGACTCAGGGCTTGGGAATACACACCTGAGATGACATTTCACAGAATATGGGGAACGCTTGCATTTCACAGAGCTTCTTGATCAAAGGCAGGGATGCCCCTAGCATTTGCCTGTGTCTTTACCTTATTCTGTGAAATGATTTGGAAACTGCTTTGGAAAAAATACTTGGAACTTATGCTTCGATTTTACTTAAATAATTAATGTTCTCCTATAACATCGAACATTGGGTGCAAATGATTATTATCTATGTATTACTGGTGAACCATTATTTACATTGAAGAGGAATGTGTGATACTAACATCAAACACTTCTGCAGAATTTAGCATATGCTCCATTTCCCTATATCCTGACTCTTCCAAGGTAGCAGGGCCCGCCTCAGTGCATCCATATAGGTAACACTGAAATTTACCTGCAAGGTTGGAATTTATAAGATGAACCTTCCAGGGGACTTTGATGAGAAGGCTTTGGAGTAGGTATCGTTAAATAAAGTTAATTCAAAAGAAAAAGTCACTTTAAAAACTTAGTGGGCTAAATGAATCAAGGTTATTAATGCTTTTTTAATTAACCCCCTCACTCAGAAAATATAGCTGTCTTTATAAAGGTCCAGCAAAGTAGAATTTTTAAATACCTGATAATTCAGACAAAGAACTATATGTTGTGTATGCTATACATACTCATACAGAACAAAGCACACCCAGGAATATATACATATATAATCAAGTATCTATAGTGTTTTATATAAAGATGTTTTAAAAGGTTCAGAGGAAAAACTGTAGGGTCCCTTTAAAAAATTCAAGTTCCCAAAATGCACTGTACCTTCTGAAATATTTAAAACTATAAGTAGTCTATGGAGATATTAGTTTTCTGTTGTTAATTACACAATACCACAGATTGCTCAAGTTTTAAAGAAAAGAGATTTGATTTGGCTCACAGTTCTGGAGGTCCAAGGTCAAGGCATCTGGTGGCGGCTGTATTGTTGGCAGAGTCCTGAGGCTGCACAGGGAGTCACACCATGAATGACAGGGAGCCTGCATGCATGCGTCCTCTGGTCTGTCACTCTTGGGTAGCCACCTGTGTTCAATTGCAGGGATTGCACCCTGAGGATCTTATCCAATCCTAACCACCTCCCAGAGGCCCACCTCTGAACACCACAGATAGACCAAATTTCCTTCCCCTTAACAACTCATGATGGAATTAAACCTCAACATAAGTTTCAGAGGGAAAAACCATATTCAAGCCATTGACTAGCTAGAGTTGTGGCCCAAGAAAGCAGACAGGAGGCATGACTAGGAAGCCCTCTGAGGTGCAGGTGCTCACCCAACCAATGCATGAGGCAGAGATTAAAAGCTGTGCGCCAAAAAAAAAATGTTCTTTTACACAGCTTCAGAATCTTCAGAGCTCTGGCGTCTACACAATAAAATCACAATCATATTTCTGTGTAAAGTCGAGTAAAGCAATAAGCACGAGTGACAGATGAAGAGTCAGAGGAATACAGCAACAGAGACTGCTTAAAACAGCCAAGTCAAACGAGCAGCCACAGGCTCCCTCTTAAAGGAGGGAGGAAGGGGAGGGAAATTTGACTTAAATTGAGCTGAGCTGTGCCCAAAATTCTTGAAGTGCAGAGTGAAACTTGCTCATGGAGAAATACGGTTACTTAGTCTTGCTCCATTAGGAATTTTTCTCCTAGAAATGTACAAAGGTTAAGTATGTGATTAGCTAAATATAAGTAGGCATACTTTAATTTATTTTAGGGGAAAAAAAAAAAGATGACTTGATCACATGACCTTCTGTGTCCTTCTAAAAGCTGCACCTGGGGGTCATCACCAAGAAAGCCAGAGGAGGAACAAGCTGAGCAACCAAACAGTCACAGCCCTGGATTATAAAATAAATATGCATGTGTCCATACTAACCAAAATAAGCAGTTCGATAAATTATTAAATGGTGGCGAGGAGCAGCTGTTCCTTTTAGAAAATATCAAATTGATGAATGTGAAGGGAATGAGAAAAAAACACAATTGCTGTTAGGGATACACCACAGTAATAATTGTTGATGAAATCCATTGACAGGTGGATGCTAAAACCAGCACGTAAAAAATTTAAGAAGAAACAGGCAATCTGGTAGGCCCAAAGTAACTTTAGAAAGGAGAAGTCTGACACCCCCCTCAAGCAAGAATTTGAAGGCCCACAACATAAGCAATAGGACATACTGACGTAGGTACTTCTGAGAAGGATACATTTCTATGGAATTCTTTCCCCAAACTCGACTTAATAGAAATAAACTCGACTTAATAGAAAACATCAGGCAAAACCAAATTGTGTGACATTCTGAAAAATAACTGATCATCTTAAAAAGTCAGAAGTGTCAAGGTCATAAATGACTAAGGAATTGCTCTTGAAGATTGAAAGTTGCAGATTGAAGGCTACAAAAAGACAGCCAGAAAATGCACTCAGGGATACTGAACTTATCCTAGAACAAAAGAAAGGCATTTGGGGAGAAAGTGGAGATATTTGCATATGATCTGTAGGTTAGGAACCAATGATGATTTCCTGTTTTTCTTAGTTGAAGTAGGATGATGTGCATTGTTAACATTTGGGGAACCCCCCCCCCCCCATGCAAGGCAAATTGAACTCTGTGTACCAGTTTGATAACTTTTCTATAAATCTAAAATGCTTTCAGATTAAAAGGTTATTCATAACATACAGACTCAGCATTTTCATGTGGACCCATCCTCTCTTGTGCCGCTTGCAAATTAAGCCTAAACCACTACTAAACCTTTTCTTTCTCTCCGGGTACATGTTTGAGTTTTCTTTGGAAAGTTGCTACTGGTCTGTGAGTATCCAGACACACACCTGCATGTAAGTTGTGAGGTCAGCCATTGAGTGAAAGCCCATCTCAATTACTAATAAAAGGCCTTTACTATATATGTATTTATACTCTTTAGACATCACAATCAGCAAAAGAAAATTACTGATGAATGTAGCGTGGTAAATGAAATGTTAATTGCCCCTAAGTGTTATTGTGGGTAAATTGGTGTTGCCGAAGAGCAACATTTTTTAGCACTACAATATACATAATATGATCCACTTAAAAGACATTTCAGCATCCCTAAAATAAAATTTAGTAAACTTAGGGTATTGAATAATTGACTTTCATTAAGCTTTTCTTAGTTAGATATTTGCTAAATAGGTTTATTAATGATCACAAAGTGAATCTATAAAGCAACTTGTAAAAATGTAGAATTTACCACGTAATGGGCTTTCTATTCATGGATATTACTATCAAGAGGAGCAAGGCATGTGATAGATAGGCTGCATTTTGCTTAATGTTTGCTTTGAGGTATTTTATGTTCTAAATAGGTAGTAAATGTCCATTTATAAAGAAAAGCAATAGTCAGCAAGCTGCATAAAAACTAACTGGAGGACTGTCTATATTTCTACCAGTTTTAATCAAGTAAGTGAAAGCAATCATCCTTAATCATCCTGCACGCCAGACTCACTCAAATGGAGCCACTCTGACTCCTATATAAACCACAGCAGGGTGGTTGCATCCCGGCACTGAGAACTGAGAAGCAAAGCATCGAAGCAACTTTCAGCATTCAAAAATGCAAGAAAATTGAATATGCCCAGCAAATTATCCAAAGCATTGTGAAAAACCTTACATTCTTTTCCAATTTGAATACACTGCCTAATCTATTATGCTCAAAACTCTACCCATTTAAAAAATAACTCCAGTGCTTACAACAATGTTTTTAATTGTGACTACACTGTGTATACCTGAACTCCACAAAAAGAGTTCTACATCAGGTATCGTTTGAGCAAATACATAATGGCATAAATAATACTGAACAGCCCGCTTTTATAAAATATGGAGAAGTGGTGCAGATGCTAATGTATTTCACTGAAAGCAAATAAAAGACATCAGGATTAGACGATTGGTAATGAGGAGGAAAGATTTCCCTGCACACATTTGCCTTTTGCTTTGTTTGTCTGCTCATGAGAGAAGTAAAATCAGGTTGATTTTAGTTAGGATGACACTGCGATTAAAGAAGTTTTATTAATGTATTTACTGATATCAGGTATAGGGAGGGGTTAAGCTGTCTTGCTAATAATAACAGAAGCTGCGTTTGCACATTACGAGGGTCTTCAGGTTCTAGAGATGAAGGTAATTGCTCATCTCAGCAATAGCCATCCCTTCCTGTGAAGTGCATCACCAGAAATCCACCCTTCAATTTCACGTGTGCAGAAAACAACCCATTTTAATCTTTGTCTCATCGATGTTTCTTCAATTAGCTCTATTGATTGTTAACCATCAGGCCTTGTGCCTGGTGATCAGACTGTGAATCAGAGATCCCTCTCCTGATCTCACAGGTTCCGACTCATGGAGGTCTGTCTGCAGGTGCCAGGAAACAAGTACTTTCAGGAACAGAATTGAACCTACAAGTGCAGATCAGGAAAAGCTAGGCTGAGAGAATGATGCTCGAAACAACTAAAATGAATCAGTTCATTACTCTGCGGAGGAAAGAATTTACCAAACAGGAGCAGCAAATGCAATGTCTATGCAAATAGAAGCTGGGCCCTGGGGTTAAGGGAAAACAAATGGGAGAGTGTTAGAAGAACTCCAGTGTGAAGAAACCCAGGCACCTCTGTCTGATGAGTCTAGGACCAGATCATGATTATGTTTAAATTACTCACATAAGTTATCATTGGAATGGAAACTCATGATAGGGAAATACACCTTGATAAGTCTCTGGAACAATGAATAAACCTATGTGAAATGTATGGGAATGATCATATTATAAAATCATGCCTACCTCCTAGAGCAGGGAGAAGCTGATGAATAGGGAGGGTGAGCAGATGATAGGGAGGCTTGTCAGGGAGAGAATGGCCAGGAGATTGGGAGGCTTACAGTCCTCATGTGATGGACAACTTAGAAGGCCACTCCAAGAGATGGCAATCCTGGGTGCAATTTTTTTGAGCAATAAATGAGGATAGATTTATAACATAGTTAATGGATAAACTGATGGATCTTGAAGATGAATTAGAGGATACGGTGGGCTGGGGAACTCCTGGCTTGATTTCATCTTTTGACAACCAAGTGGATGGTACTGCTATTCATCGAAACAGAGAACCCTGGAAGGGGCCACCAGCAGAGAATTGCAGAAAGGTGTACTTCAGGATAAGGCTGATTTGATTTTCAAATCAGCATGAAAGAGGAGGGTAATCTTTACATCAGCCCAGAGATGGGTCTCTTAAGTGAATTATAGAGTGCAATCAAAGCCTGGTACTCTGCAAGGATAGCTGTCTCAAGTGCAGGAAATGCACTGTTAAACATTGTCATTGTCCTGGCAATGGCAAGGGAGCTAGACTCTATCTTATGAGTATGTAAAGAATATGATTGTCCCACTGAAGAGAATGATTGTCATTCACCCAAGGACGGAAGGGAATCAGGTGTTGGCAAAGAGTTTCCCTTTCCCTTGCACTGTGTCCTTTATACTTTGGGGTGGGGATTGGGGTAGCAATGGTCCCACCTTGGGTGGGAGGAATAGCAGTGCAGAAGAGCAAAGTGGAGGACCCAATGGAAAGATTGATAGACTCTGGTTTCTATGATAATGGCTATCCAATTCAGTTTTTCTGCATTGTAGTTATTTTCTGTTATTTCCAAGACTTCCTTAATTTTGGACCTTAAATGCTATAGTCTAGTTGCTGCTTTATTTGGTGAATTAAGGGAGAAAATTGAGCTTCAGCTGGAAGAAGTTTGTTATGATAAACCAGAGATAACCTATCTAGCTTAAACTAGTCTCTGGTTGAGTGATTAAGTAATAGTTTAATGGAGACCAGTTAGCTGAAATGAACCCCAAGAACCAAGATGAGATTGAAGAATATGATACCCTTTCTTCTGGGCCTCCTGAAGACCTTGGGAAAGGGAGGACCTACCTAAAACATCTAATTTCCTATTGCTTGAGAGAAGAGTTCAAACTATTTTTATTTGGGTATTAAAGGAATGAATACTATCCAAAAGCTTTATGAATTAGGTTGAGGTCAGCCTTGATTTTACTGAACTGCCAGGGAGCCAGTGAGAGAGTCTATACCTCTCCCCAAACCCACTCCTTTAATGGAAAAGCATTCAGATGGAGGGGATGTGTATGTGCATAACTAGGATTTATTTTGATAGTTTAGTCACAATTTTGTACACACAATATTTATAGTATTTCTGAAAATATTTTCCTTCAAAACATGGATTTCAAGAATAAGTTTTTGTTTTATAGCTTAACTTCTATACCTAAACTTTAATTTTATGATAGAAACCAATAGAAAAGTAAAAATTGCTACAAAGGAATTTTAGAAGTATTTCAGTACCATATCAATTTCATACATCATGAAATTTCAACTATGATAAAGCCAAAGTGTGCTAAAATTTCCACTAAGAAAGACATCAGAAGTGATGAAAGATTTTCATTCTCTTATACAAATCATAGGTAGAAGAAGAACATGTGGACAGGAAATGGGATACCATTCAAAAACTATCATCACATTTTCTTTATCCATTCATCTACTGATGGGGTCACTCAGGTGATTCCATTTCTTGGCTATTGAGAATAATGCTGTAATGAACAGGGGAATGTAGAAGTCCCTCTGTCTTCCTGATTTCATTTCCTTTGGATATATACCCAGTGGTGGGATTGCTGGATCATATACTGGTTCTATTTTTAATTTTCTGAGGAACCTCTATACTTCAATTGCTCTACTAATTTGCATTTTACCAACAGTGTGCAAGTTGGCATGGATAAATGTGACACACACCATGTTAAGTAAAATAATCCGAGCACAGAAAGACAAATACAGTATTTCATGATCTCACTCATATGTGGAACCTAAAAACGCTGACTTCATAGAAGTAGACAGTAGATTGGGGGGTACCCAGAGACTGGAGTAGTTGAAGAGGGGAAGGGGTGAGAAAATGTTGGTCGAAGGATAGAAAATTCCAGTTAGATAGGAGGAATAAGTTCAAGAGATCTATTGTACCATTTGACTATTGTTGATAATATACTATATTCTTGAAAAATATGGAGTGAATTTAAAGTATTATCACACCAAAAATAAGGATGTGAGGTGAGGAACATGTTAATTAGTCATAGTCATTTTACTAGATGCATAAGGTACATATTCTTCAAAACATTAAACCAGGCATGGTAAGGACAGACAATTCCATGACAACTTAAATAAATAAAACTATCAATCTTTTCACCAAAATTTCTTTACATAAGAACTCCACCTAATTTTCAATAAGTTTGGTGAGTGTTTCATTTTCTGAGATTTTTGTGAGATAAAATGTGGGGGTTTTTTTTCATTATGTTTGGCTTATTATCTTTCGTTTATTGGCAATCTCATTCTGGAAGATGCTATTTTCTAATGATTTTCTAACTGCTGTTAATTTCTACTGAGAAAAGTCAGTCAAATATCTGCAACAAATGAAAGACATGATTACGAAGTCTCTCTCCTGGTCATCTGTAACCATCTTAATATGTATTTTGGAAGAACAGGTCATTTCACTGCTCGATTAAAAAATTAATTTGTTCCTGTTGAAAATATAGAGAAACATGAATCATTTATAACAGCTTATTTTGAATGAAAACATGAACTCATTCAACAGAAACATAATTTACCAGAAAGTTTGTCACAAGGACAGCTTGGAAGCAGACGGGCTAGTTCAATGGGCTTAAAGTCATGTCTAGTATCAGTGAATGCAGTGAGGAAACCATTTTGCAAGGGCACATACAGGCTAGTCTGGCATGATACAAGGAATTATGATAAGGACTGATCTTGCTAGTCCCTGGCAAGAAGAAATAGAAATTGATGATTTAATGGCTTTGAAAAAAATCATGGTTAGAGATCCAAATTTTCAAGAGGCAATAAGAAAGCACCAGGAAAGTCACATAGGGAGAGTTTCCAATCCTTTCTCAGGAGAAAGAGAAGAGTTCACAGGAAGCCAGAGCCAGGGGAGGAATCAAAGTCAGATTTTGGCTCCATGTGCTATTTGCATTTGCTTCCGATATGAAAAGTGAGGCCAATTTATAGAAAGAAATAAACTACACATTCTATACCTGACTCAGGATTGGGGGGTACAAGCAGTGACTTCACAAGGACTTTAAACATAGAAGTATAAAAAGATACCTGAATAGAGATTTTGCTCCAGAAAAGATCAAACAAGAAGGGTCTGAAGTGAGGGACATCAGGCCAGGCTGAATGGAGCAAACTACAGGAAGAGGGTTGTGAGAACCAGAAGCAGATACCCTCCAAGGCTGTCCACATCCTCACCCCTGCGACCTGTGACCATGTTCCTGTACATGGCAAAGGGGATCCAGGCTGCAGATGGAATAAAGAATGCCAATCGGTTGTCACTGAGACAGGGAGATTATCCTGGGTTATTTGATTAGCAGGACTGTGAGTCCAGTGTCATCCTGAGGGTCTTTAGAAGTGGAAAGGCAGGCAGACAAGATCTGAGTGACACAATCTGAGGACCTTACGTGCCAGTATTGACTTTGAAAATGAAGGAAAGGACCAGGAGCCAAGGAATGTACAGATGATAAACAGAAGCTGAACAGAGTCTCTCTCTGAGTTCCCACGAAGAAACAGAACCTTATCCAAAGGGTTTGGAATTCTCAACTATAGAACTGTAAGATGATAAATTTTTACTGTGTCAAACCACCATGTTGTTGTAATTTATTATAGTGGCAACAGAAGAGTGATAAAGGGGACATTAAGTAAAAGTTCACAAACAGAATTCTGAGAACCTCCTCAACCCCACAGATACTGAGAATTTGAAGCTCTTCCTAAGGCGGGTCAGTTTCTGAGAGTCCCATCTAAACTTAACTTCCAATCAGGCAGTTAGTTCCCAGCTTCCACAACTGAATGAGAGACAAAAATAATCTGATATTTGAAAAGCCTTTGCCAAGAAAGAAACAGACAAATCAAGAGTAAGCCCCTCCCCCACAGAGGAGATTGACGAAAAAGATAACTATAGAAGGAGCACAAGAAATTTTCAAAAAGCTGTAAATAATACAATAGAAAATATAACCTAAGTTGGTATTTAAAGAACAAATCAGGAAATTCTGGGGAAATTTTTCATCTGTAGAACTTGTAAATTTAAAATGTGAAAGCTGAATTAAAAATTGTCAGTGGAGGTATAGAGGGATACTATTGCAAAAAAATCTTCCAAAAAATAGAAAAATAATGGAAAATAGATGAAGGCAGAAGAGAAACTTAAGAAATACAGTAAAATTCTAGAAAGAAAGAAGAAATAAAATGGTATGTGGTAAAGGATTAGCTTTGCCCAGAAAGAAGTCTGGCCTTTGCCCTTGGCTCCTGGGAAATAACCTCTGAAGTCATCAAATGTCCTGCCCTGCTTACATAAGTGGTCTATAACCTTCACAAGGCTGCAGTGCTCACCCAAGTCTGAGGAGGTATTGCAGACTAAAGGAAACTAAAAACATACAACCACTGGATGCAGTATCTAATTCTGAGCTGAATCATTGTGCTACAAATAATATTATTGGGACAATTACTGAATCTCTGAGGTTTTAAAATTAGATTGTAAGAATGTATCAGGCTTCCGAATTTTCTGCAACATTTTTCTTTTTTTAAAATCACAGTCCTTTGTTTCTGGATGTGAGTTGATTTTCAAATTCTGCCTGAATGGCAGCCTTGGTCTTCAGAAAGAACGACCCTGTCCCATGATGGTGAGGGTCCATGTTATTGATTCCCCAATCCTTTCCAAAGGAAACTAGAACCATACACCACAATGATTGAACTGTGTGGAGAAAGGGGAAGAGTCAAACCTTTCAAGGACATTGAGTGCTGTATGAGTTGACACTGATGATAGCCCTCAGCCCATTAAGAGTAAAGGCATATTGAAGATTCCCGTCTCAGGTCCAGCCAGTGGACCCAGTAGTAGGCATTTCCCTGGTCTCCAAATTTATAAATGGAATGAATATGCCTGGTATTGGTACTTCCCCTACTTTAGTTCTTCAGCCAATGAGGTGAGTTCATTTAGCCAATGAAATAGGCTCTACCACAGAAAGATAATCCAAATAGAATTCTCTCAAAGTGACCCCGATCCTGCCCCACTAGTCAAAATAACACACCGACACAAGGAAAGGGAGACAATGGTTAGTGCTCTCCTTATGGGTCTTAGCATGCAAAGCTTCCAGAGCATCTCCAGTAAATTGCCCCTGAATGATCCCAAGGATGCTGAGAATGATAATGAACTGTCGCAAAGTCCAACACGTGGAAGTCCCAATCGCAAATGCTCTACCACGTGTGGTACTTCTGTTGGGGTCTATTAACATGAACTTGGGTATATAAATGTGTGGTGATCTAAAAAACCTGTCCTTTTCCCAGTCTATCCCACAGGAATCTTACATTGAAGAAATGCAGGATTCTGGAGATATGCCATATTACCCACAGCAGAGAATGAAACAACTTCCTAAGAAAGGCTCTTGATGTGCTACTGAATCCAACCAGAGAGGAAGTGCCTGACAAGGCAACACTGAATGTGGGCAGAATAGCCCATAACAAACTGGGTTCTCAGAGTCACCAAGTCACACATGACCAGCAGAAAGCCATCATGAATGAGAAACGGTGCAGCTGAGATCACACATGAGCAAGGACAAGCCAGCTATGCTGTACAAGCTGATGGCCTGGACCCCACATCATCTACCACTGTTCTACCAAGACCTTTCCCCATGGATCACTGAGGGCTGCATGGGGGGTCTCTTATTACCAACTTCTGGAGAAGGGAAATTTCTAAACTTGGCTTGGATGAGTTGATTTAGAATGGGGGTGCAAGCTGAAAATAAAAGATGGCACTGCTCCAGTACCAATCAGAGTGGCATCACAGGATAGCAGTGAGAAGAACCCCCACCCAAGGATCAAACTCCCAGGCGACACACCTGCTCATTCACTTTGCATGAGAGAAAAGGCCCACAGTCGTGATTTTTGTCGACTTGGGGACAGTGAATCAGCCAGTTTGTCAAGAATGTAGAAGGAAATTTGGCAGGCAGAAGACAAGGAGGTCTAAGGTACAAACATGTGGTTGGATCTGCCCACCAGAGAGCACATGCTTCCATGAAAGAATCACTCAAGAAGCAAGCAGACAGAAGGACCTGGCTTGTTGCTATCAACCAGCCTCAATCACTGTCCACCGAAGTGCTGGCACAAGGGACTTAGGAGCACAGCAGTCTTGAAGGCCTGGATGGAAGCTATGCATATCAGAATGGCATGAGCTCCCACTCAGCCAGGCTGAGCTAGCTACCACCACTCCTGAATGTTCAGATGGTCAGCAACAGAGACCAGTGCTGATTTCCCAAAATCATTCCTTGTACAAGGAGACAAATTCTGTGGCAAGCCAACCATATTGGATCCTTTCCACCATGAAAAGAATAGAGATTCATCTTGATTCGAATCATTACTTCTTTGGGGTATGAGTTGCCTGCAAGGCACCAACTGATACCAGCAGCAGAGAGACATGGTGGTGTGGCATGTGACAGGACCAGTGACATCAGGGTGATGTCACTCATTCTTTGCTATAATGTGGCTCCTTCATGATGCTGTGCTTCATGCAAGGCTACACTGGAGGTAACTGACTCCAATCAACAGTAAGTGAGAGAACTACTGTCAACCTAAGGGGAAGGGGGGATACATCTGGCACTTAGATACTTGTTTCATCAATTTTAATGATAAATATATAAGTGTAGCAGATACAGCCTAAGAAGGTTGTCATAGACAAAGGTTCAAATTCCCTGTAGTGTTGCCAGCTGGAGTTGTGAGAATCCACATGGATGATAGAGGAGGGAGGAGTACAGAGCAGCCCAGAGTGCAACTGCAGGGGCAGGGTCTGGGGTCTAGTCCATCCTCTTCCCCAATCTGAGCTCACCCCAGGAAATGAGGCTCAATGGAATCCTGCAGAGCCGCTCCCAAATCTCACATGGAGCAGAGGGATCTGAGCAGCACAGCAGGGACCTTCAGGGCTGCTGGACGGGCCACCGAGGTCCCTGTTTCGGGACTTAACAATTTATTCTCTCAGGCTTCTGGAGAAGATTGTACCCACTCTTCAGGAACTGCCTAAGCTGAGAAGATCATTTGTCCGGGTTCATACCCATGACATCACGCCCTCAACATCCACTACCTGGTCTAGATGGGAATATAAATTCCCAGCCTCTTCCTTGCAACTGAGACATCTCCAAAGAGCCATGTCAGCAGAGCCCCTGGTTCCTGGTCCTGATGGCATCACTACCCGACTTCTGTCTGCTCCATCCTGCACCTTGTCATCCTCATCCCTACGGGGGTTGTGCAGCACTTCCTAATAAACTTCTTCTATGGTAATTTCTGCCTCAAAATTTACTTTCTTGGGAATCCAACCCAGGACAGCATGTTACAAACAAAAACCAGCTAAAATAATTGCACATGGTGGGGAAGGGCTGTGGTCAGTGCAGGACCCTTTTTCTTGTAAGATTTGTTTAACTGATTTTTTTCCAAGATCAGTCATGTGTTTTTTATCAAAATTTAAGTATGATAATAAAAGAGGAAAAAGGCTTGAGAAACGATTGCACTGGGGAACACATTATGATCGCAGGTCAGTTTTAATTTTATTTGCAAATCATCCAAACCAAGCTCCAGGAAGCTACCGATACCCCAAAACCCCAGCCTCTTACCGTATAGGATGCAGACACTCAACTTTGGGACTTTGGATTCCCTGTTACCACCCTCTATCATCCAGACTTTGGAAAAGCGGAGGCCAATGGGAACATATTGAAATCAGCGGGAAGAATCACTGCAAGGTTGATACATGAATTTAAATGCCAGACATCAACTGAACATATTCTGATTTAGACTGTGACTAATTCATCTTTCTATCATGGTAGGGGAATATGATGACTCAATCTGTCATATTTAACTCGTGGATTTCACAAAACCTATGTAAAAGTGCTCCAATTTTAACTGTCTATCCTGGAGCCAAGGACCATAAACTTAATAAATAGTTTCAAAAGGAAATCAACTCTATCAAGGCAATGGCCTGTCAAATAAAGGCGGATGTTCATTTAAAACAGGCCATAGATAAGATCTAGAACCATAGGTCATTCTGGACAAGAAGGCTTATCAAGATTCTTCAGGTTTATCTATAGCATTAAATAATTGTCAAAATTTCAGCTCTTCGCAACACAAGATCAATACTATGTGGAGTTAAAGGGACGCTGTGGTCTAGCTTCATGACATATACACAGTTTTTGTCCTCTTGGGAACGGCAGTTCACATATCTGCCTCTTAGACTTTTCATCTGTAAAACTTAGCTGTTCCCATTAAACGGGATGCCAGTATTCTCCAGTCCCATGAGGGATGTTGTCATTCTGTCACCCTGAAAGACAATACCACCTAATGAAGGGTAATTTTAAATGATTGACTTCTCTTGGATGGTTGTCTGGTAGCTTCTTGCTGTGTTTTTGTTTTGATTTTTTTTTTTTTAAAACCAACATCTAAAGAATGCATTTAATGTGATTTAAAGAGCAACACTTGGGAATGGATTAAAACCAAACCCTCTTCTAAAATGGAAAAGGGCTCTTCAATGGCATGGTTCCTATAAAATGAACACGTCATTTCCCATTGATGTCCCCATTTCGTAGAGGCAAGCTTTTGATGCTGTCCTAACTGTATTCTATTTGCATATTGCACATTAGAATTTAATGAGATTTGGAAAGTCTATGTCTCCTTAAAATGGTAATGATAATTACATATTGTTTTCATTCTTTCTTTTGAAATCACAAAAAAAGGGTTTTCTTTTTCATTTTAAATCGCAGAAGGGTACACAGTATTTCTCCACATAACGTGTATATTTATACTGTGTTCATTGGCCACGTTCCTTGGAGGAGAAGAAAAGAAAAAGGACATCATCCAATTTAAATACACAGTAACCTTTCCACAAACAATTGCTGACAGCCAAATCATTATACTCTGGCAAAACTTGAAATCTACTGTAATTTGACTCACTTTTTATTAGGAAACATTTATCTACTTTTCTTGTCTTTCTTTTTTTAGGTCCATTTAAAAGGAAAAGTACTTGATAACTATGTTTGTTAATGATTCACGGTAATCACAAAATCTATCCAAAGGATCGAACACACACACTAAAATAGAGTGCAAACATCTACACCTCTTTTTCCTGTTCTAAGGGGGAAAATTTCAGTATAATTCCCTGTTTTTAAATCTTATACAACATCTCTTAAAATATATTCTGCATTTTATTTCAAAAATGCATTTTATTAAGAAAAAAGAAGGAATTGATTACAAATCAGGAAATCAAATCATGGCATACAACGAATCAATGCATTTTGTTGGCATACAATGTATCAATGCCATAATGTTGCAGTTGCTAGCAGCGCAGATCACCGAGGACTATGTGGCGCCACCATTTATAAACCTGTGCACGTTCCAGCTACTGGCAAGGTGAATACTGTTACTAAATAAAACAAACACAAAAGGTTCAGAGCTCTGATGACGACTGCATTCATCTTTGCATCAAACAAATACCACCATTTCTACATTAAACCCTTCCCTTACCACCACAGTACCTCTAGTTTAAAGGGGAAAAATAAGTATGCCATTCACCAATATGGGTCCTTCACAAACTACTATGTTGATTCAAGTCCTTAAGACTCAGGCATTTACAGAACCATCAACATGGATATATGCTATAAGAAAAGACGCACAGGTTTCCAAGAAGAGTTAACAAAGAAAACACAGAAAATAAGGTGACGGTGAGTTTACAGATTTCCAAATGTATGGTATACACAAACTAAGGACCTAATTTTCATCTGGGAGGCACTTGAAGGTGGGATCATGGAAAGGAAAGTGCCTTTATTATTTAGTTGGCTTATGGAATTCAAAGACAGTTCCAGGTTGGCATCTTGGTTACCTGGCCTCAAAATTAACTACTGTAACAGTTCTATCAGGTTATTGGTAATTCTTTGATCTCCTAATGCATGTATACTCTCTTGTCAGAGTGGTCTCCTCAGTGGGTTATATGGATTCTTGTTGAGAAATTAACTGTCACCCTGGATAGGAAGTGACTGGCATGACAGTTTAGCATAGATCATTCAATACACTCTCCCCCCCTGAGAGTGGACATCCTTTAATTAGTCTACTGATTGTGCAGAAAAGGGGCACAGTCACAGCTCATATTTCAAAAACTATGTCCTGCAGGTCAGCACACAGCAAAATTTACACCTGAAGGGGTGTATGTGTTAGAAAGGAGAATATAGCATTATGCTTCAATTTCTCCCTAATAATATTTCATGGAATATAGTCATGGGAGACCAAAGAAACCTTGGTGATAAACTTTAGAAAAAAAAAAAAAGAAAGAAAAGCCTACCAAAAACTGACATAAGGTTTGGGGAAAATAGCCGTAGATTTCCTTCGAGGTATTACAGTTGTAATTAAAAAATACTTTCTTTTTTTTTTGCTGTGTTAATTTTTTTCTATCAACAAGTTTCATTGAAAACAGTTTACATTCTTTGGGAAATTGGAATTTATTGGGGTCTGAACTACTGTCACCAGTAAACAATGACAACGAATTAAATAGAAAACTCCTGAAGGTGATGCACCACATCCTGACAACCACTGTTCTTTGAGTCTTTTTACATATGAATTGTATGTTCAGAGATCAAGTCTGACACTCAAAAACCAAATGGATTCAAAATCATTGAGTCGAATAGAAAAAGCAATAACGGACAGGCAACGGACAATAAGACATTTTTCCGGACTATCGATGTGGATGATGGAACACAGAAAGGCAAAGGGGCTTTATATACTTTTGGCCACTGAAGATGCAAACACCAGCCAAAGAGGATCTCAGAAGCATTTCCAGGTCTAAGAACAACACCACGGAGGACAAAAGCAAAGGCAGCATGTTCTCAAATAAAGCAAGGTCATCGCAGTTCAATTTTCTTTGTAACCTCTAATGAAACTTATGTATTACATAGTGAAAGAGACCAGGGCTACAGTTTTCCCATTTAAAAACCCTAGTCATGAAGCAAGTTCAGCTTGTTTTCGATCATATCAGAAGGGCTGAAAATTAACAGCAATGTCTAGGTCCTCGCTACATAGGATGACAGCTACGGCAAGCTTGCAGCTGGAGGAGGTCTCCCGGAGCCGTCCAGAGCCTGGCTGTGGCAGGAGGTTTGTCTGCAAATCCATCGCCTGTACATTCAGTGTGAGAACAGTTCTTGTCCATCGAGAGCCCCTGGAAAGGACCGTCCTAATCATCGGGAGATGGCAGCTGCCCATCAATCAGAAGAAGTACTCTTTCTGATTTTCATTGACTGCGTTTTGTATATTAAGCTCATTTTTCAAAACGGCCTCGGCGCTCTCCACGTTCTCTGACCTCTTGGCCTCGTTTCTTTTGTACAACCTCTTCTGCTGGTAAATGCGCACGGCGATGGCAGTGATGCAGAGCAGGATGAAGATCACAACCGCTATCAGACCTAGGAAAGAGGAAAAGAAAGGTGCAGTCAGAACTTCCATCAGGAAAGAAACTGTGTGGACTTCATTGCTTAGCAAGTCCTAAGAAAATCATTTGCCACTTAAATCAAGCCTCTGCTTAAATGAATTGGAAGTAAGAAAACTTCAGGCATTTCTGATTCAAGCAGTGTCACAAGACATTGAGTTTACTTCTGAGTTCCACCAACCTTGTGGATTCACCTCCATTTCTGAATGCACATCCTATTGGATCCACTTAGTGCATTCGTATTTTTTAAAAATATATTTTTAGCTGTAAATGGACACAATATCGTTATTTACTTTTCATGTGGTGCTGAGAGCGAACTCAGTGCCTCACACAGCTAGGTGAGGGCTCTACCATTGAGCCTCAATCCCAGCCCGTGTGCATTCTATTTAACAGGAAGTATTACCTAGGTAACTCTAAGACCATGTGCCCTCTTCCTATGGACAGGTTTTCATTATTGTGAAATTATAGAATAATAGCAAACAGCAAACGAGTTCAAAGTTTTTATAATTAAATGTGTAAAAATGAAGTCATATTGTTGAATAACAGGAGTAGGTTATGTATATGAAAACTCCTTTTTGCAAGAGGAGGTACGGGGATTGAACCCAGGGGCACTCAACCACTGAGCCACATCCCCAGCCCTTTTTCATATTTTATTTACAGACAGGCTCTCACTGAGTTGCTTAGCCCCTTGCTGTTGCTTTGAATTTGTGACCCTCCTGCCTCAGCCTCCCGGGCTGCTAATAAACAAAAATTTGGATATAAAAATACATTCAGGGGCTGGGGATATAGCTCAGTTGGTAGAGTGCTTGCCTCACAAGTATAAGGCCCTGGGTTCAATCCCCAGCACCGCAAAAAAAATAAAAAAAAAAAACAAAAACCATTTAAATTCTATGTAAGGAATCTTGATTCTTTTTTTTTTAAACTTCTTGTTCTAAACCAAACTTTAAAGCACTATGATAACCACAAACATAGTGAAGAATCAACCTGTCATCATCCGCAGTCCTCAGAGTGTGATCTGTGAACCCTTGGGCATTCTTGGGTGTTATGGTTTGGATGTGAGGTGTCCCCGAAAAGCTCACGTGTGAGACAATGCAGGAAGGTTCAGAGGAGAAATGATTGGGTGGTAAGAGTCTTAACCGAATCTGTGAATTAATCCCCTGATAGGTGGTGGGTGTGGTTGGAGGAGATCAGAATTGGGGTGTGGCTTTGGGGTATATATTTGTATCTGGAGAGTGGAGTCTCCCTCTCGGCTTCCTGATGATGTGAGCTGCTTCCCTCTGCCACACTCTTCTGCCATGATGTTCAGCCTCACCTCAAGCCCTGAGAAATGGAGTCAGTTGTCTATGGATTGAGACTTCTGAAACTGTGAGCCCCCAAATAAACTCTTCCTCCTCTACAATTGGACTGGTCAGATCCTTTTAGTCACAGCAGAGAAAAAGTTGACTAAAACACCAGGATACTTTGGAGGGAGGAGTCCAAAGTATAAAAGGTAATTTCAGGATTATTCTAAAATGGCTTTTTCACAGTGTTGAAATTTTCACTGACAGTATAAAATGAAACTAGATCAAATCCCTGGTGCTTAGTGCAAATGAAGGCATGGACACCCAAATGTAATAACAGTCATTGAATTTATTATGTAGGAGACCTTACGCTACCAAACAAAAGCCAGATATGTGTAAGGACTTGATGAAGCAGTAAATGCTACTCAGTGTCTCCTGAATCTCCATCCTTGACTACAAATCTTTTTAACATTTTGTGTGTTGAAATGGGAAATATACACAAGACTCTTCAGGGGTACTCTGAGGATGATGGGTTATCTCCTGGAAAACACTGCACTGTGTGGATGTCTGAGTTGTGAACTGAACAAGTTCCTCTGCTTCATGTAACACCACTTTTATTCAAAAAACAACCAACAGGCAAACTCTGGTTGTTCAGATACAGATGTCTGGTGGAAATTTTCTCTAAAATAAAGTTGATCTATCACTTCAAGAAAGACAACTGACAGTATGTATTGCTAATGATAAAATTCACACTTTCAATAAAAAACAAGAATTAAAAAAACTTTAACTTTTTCAGAGTTTCTTCATATCTAAAGACTTCTGATGAGATCAGTGGAAGTTATCAACTAAAGTAGGTGTTTCAGACAAAAATAAGTACATGAAAATAGCATTGCATATCAAATCTCAAATTGAAAAACTAGGGCTCCATTGTAATGTAAAGTAGATGCATGCAACCATAATAGATTCAAGTCAGAGATGCAAAGGTTCTGATCAGTCACAGTGGACTCCAAAGCATATGATTTGCCAACCATATTCTCCATGGTCAATTATAATATTGGCAAGCCAAGTTTTGGCCAGGTCAGCCTTAACTGAGAAAGGTTGCAATTAGTATAATACAAATGTGGTAACAGACTTAAGTACATGAAATCTGAATAGATTACTAATGGGTATGGTTACTTCCATTATTACTAATTACATTGATAAAGAATAATTTTAATCAAAATATTCATTTGTAATTCATAGTTTACATCTCAGGAAAACAATCAGCAGAGTTGCTATAAATCTTTCTACATCTGATTTAAAAGCCTCTGGCTTAAGGAGAGAGATTTGAGTAATTTCAATGGAATGTGTTACAGAAAGCAACCCAGGGCAATTATAAACGTTGCTCTTACACTGGCCCAGATGGGGCATCCGGCCAGCCAAATCAGGGATGGTTTCTGAAATGTTTTATCTCTTTTAATTTGGGGTAAGTTTTATGTCAGGCTTTATTGTACCCAAGAAAAAATCTGATCTCACCTGTTATACTAAAAGAAACAAAAATAAATATAATATTCTGTATACAATATGGCCAACTGCTGTGTTCCATGATGTTGCATCCAAAGCACTATATGGGATTGTTCTCATGAGAAATCATAAGCTTTCTGTCCATCTCAATCTTGTCTATCCACATCTAGATAGCCTGGCCAGAAGCACTCCATAGCTTCTGGGTTACCACTTTTTTCTTAGGATTAGGGTTATTATCAATATTTTATTAATCAATTCTCCCATCTTATACTACTACCCACCTTATTTATTTTTATTTATTTATTTATTTATTTTTGGAAATGAAGAGAAGGATCATCTAAGATGTAGCGCACAGGGGGATGAGCCAGTTTAGAAAATGCTCAAGTGGATGACTGTAGTTACACAGTGGGTGCAATTTATGATAACTAGACAACAGGTAAAAATCGTACGGCAATGCTACCAGATGGAGTGACACCCTAGAGGAGGATACACTGTGATTTAGCAGATAAACGGCACGTGGTCCAGATGAGGCCTCTGAGCTGAGATGGCCACTACCAGCTGCTCTATTTCTGCAGCTCAATCCCTGCGAAGTTGAGAACTGGTTTCATGGACCCTGGTGAACCCCTGAAGGGCAGCACTTCCATATTGTCTTTCTCTGCACTATGCATTTGAGCTCAGTAAGAATCTCACAGGTGAATTGTAACTTATTTTTGTTGAATGGCAGTAAAACGAATTATAGCACATCTCCTCCTTAACTCTGTAAACCTTGCAAATGACCTTTGCCCAAAGCAATGACGATAGTCTAAAGATTAAGAACTTGTTCTAATGTTGGCTTGACTCTACAGTGCCCTAGAATTATTTCTATCTTCATGTCTATAGTTACCGATATCTATATTAAGTAAATGCATGGAAAGAGTGCTATTGTAAGACTGAGATAATTTGACTAGGAATCCTATTTTTAAATGTTGAGCACATTGTAAATCCTATAGCTCTAAGTGAGTTTTTATTGTATAATCTACTTCTCTTTCACATATTATTATAATGATTAACTATAGATTATTTTAATCATTATTCAAAAAAATTTGGGGCTTGTCAGGTGATCAAATGGGAGTTATACTTTATGTATCTTTAATTTACACATTATCAGTCTTAGAAAAAGAAAAAGGAACAGAAGTAGCAATGGTCAGAAACACTTGACCAGTACTTTCCCTTCTAAATAAAATCCTAACTACTATAAGAAAACTCAAATCTAGATAGCTAGGGGTATAAAAATCAGATCAAAATGGATTAAGTATCAGTAAAGACTGGTAAGTTGCTCAAATATATGAATAATCGCATCATGTGGCCACACAAGGGCATATTCACTTCTGCATGTCCACATCACATTCAGACTAGGGAGAAAAGCTAACCACTTAACATTTCAATAATCTGATTAATAACATCCTTAAGAGCATTAATCAAGAAGAAAAAAGGTTTATTTTGGGAGTTGGTTCTGAATAAATTACATCTCAGAGAATATGCTGTCACATTACCAGGGAGATATACTTTAAAAGTTTTTCTGTTAATTCACTATTTTAATATTGCTAACCACTTTTAGTCCATTGAGCAAGTAATGTGGTTAAAATGCAACTGGGGTGTGATTATCATCAATAGAAACATCTACTCATACAGCCCCTCTAACAGGCATGAAGGCAATACCAGGTATATGCTTCTAATGTTGGTTTTTCTACTTTTTATATGAGCCTTAGCAGAAACAGTGATATATCTAAAAGGCCAAAGAAAAATGACACTCTCAGATATATTCAGAATCCCCGAGGGCTTGCAGTTGGCCATTTTCAAGTTCAATATCATCCATTATTACCATCTTGCAATTGTTCTTTGAGTGTGACGCTTCAATGAAATTGTCAATTATTTAGACTGAAAGTTTCCAAGGAAGCCAAGAGTTCATGAAGATTCTAAAAGACAATCAGGCACAAACAGTGCACATCCCATGGTTTTCCTGACAGTGCCTGGCACTTGGGATGTGTGTGGATCCTTCATAGAGAGCTTCTACATAGTCGCCATGATTAGTAATGACAGTGAGAACCAAGGAAGAGCTCATCCACACGTCCCATTACCTCCAATTACTGCAGAGTCACTTTTGATTGCATTAGTGAGGGGTTCTCTGTCATCCTTTGTTCCAGAATGATCTGTAGTTAAAACACAAAAAGGGGCAGGGGTGATATAACTTAGTAAAAGAAACAAGTTTTGAAAAATTCCTTAATGTGCTAAACTAGGTCAGAAAGCTGGGGGATGGGGGATCTATGTGATTTTTTTATTTAAATGATGTCAACTGCAATGAATAAGAAATTGAGAATATAGAAAAGAAAAGTGACAAAGAACGGAACGGTAAGCAAACGAAATGCCTTTCAAGAAGCCCATCTTGAAAACAGAGCAAAACAACAAAATCAGAAGTTTTCCAAACCCCGTGGACAAAGCTGGGTTTGTGACTGGGTAGGGGGAGAGTCGAGTCACCTGCAAATGAATGTGTCCTTTCCCTTGATGTGGCATCGGTGCCAGGGGGGTCCACACAGCTGGACTCAGTCACGTGCCCGGTAACGGTGACGGGGGCCGGGTGGCTGGGGTGCAGAGCCGCCTTCAGAGGAGCCACGTGGCTGAGCTGCACTGCAGAGAGGCAGCCCGTGAAGCCCTGGGCGCCAGCCAGTGCTGTCTCCTGGTCTATGTCACTGTGCTCTGCAATGCCAAAGAAACACTGTGACGTTAACGGCAGTGCACAGGGAAGGTGGGTGATGACACAGAAAAACAATGTTCTGGATCTGTCAACACAATAGCATTAAATACACAGCTGTTAAAATGTCTTTGTCCTCTGTCTTTAACAAAAGAATTCTATCTGTTAAGTCTTCCTACAATGAGTGTGGAGATTTCCTAGGTTAATAAAAACAATTTGTAAGTCTGGCTAATTAAGAATGATCCAGCAAATTCTCTGGAAATTATTCAAGGCTCCATAAAAAGGGGTCGGGTTATGAACTAATGAGAGGTCATAATATTTCAAATTTAAAAACAGATCATTAAAATGTATTTAGGAGAGGGCTTGCAGTCAATGCCAAGAGGTGTCCTGGATTTAGAAATTACTTCTCTTCAAGATTTAACCCATGGTCATAACAGAAGCTAGAGGGTAAGCTGGCCCTGGGAGTACCCTTACCAGCTGCCCAGTCTGCCAGTGTGGTCCAGCTGGATACTCGCTGATCCCACCCAAACATGCCAGGAGACTGATGCTATCATGCAGTAGAAGCCAGACTCCAAAGTTACTGGGCTGTCTCTTTAATTAGGTTCAGCCCTGAAAACATTCATAGCTCATTGCTCTTTCTCTGTTTTAATGACAGCCTGTTACTTAGAAATACATTTGTGCCCTCCGTAGATAGATAACCCCTCCTCCCACATTAGCAAAAGTTTAATGTTGGACTGTTGTAGAACAGATTGACTTAAATGCCGGAATATTAATTCATAATTTGACAGCTAAGAATATATCATACATACCAGTTGTTTTGCAAGCATAGAATCTAAACAAAAGGAATTTATTGCAGAATTTGAAAGATTCAAATATTATCAGACTACCACACATTCATCCACCCAATACAATCATAAAACAGTAGGATTACTTTCCCTTACCCTGCACATATGTGGACACAGACAATATTTGCATTTTGTCTTTCTTTCAAAAAAATAACAATGCAAAAGCTATTAAGTATTTATTGGGTATGTATTATGTGCTGGGCACTGTTCTGAGGAATTTCCATGTTATTATTTCAATTTTACAGTAGCCACATGAGTATTTTATTCTGATTATACAGATGTGACACTTGGATCCAGGATGTTAGCTATTTGCCTGTCTCTACACTCACTGGCACCAGGTGCTGGCCCCCAGGACTGTTGGGCACCAAACCACAGCCTCTTCGGTTTACGAACCACCTCATGGTTGAGGTACTAATTCCTTCTCTGACTTTGTATCTTCTACAGTGTCTAGCTTCCCTTTGTTTTAGGTTTCTTTTTAGCTTGATGCTAAGATTTTGGCAGTTCTTTTTGTTTTGTTTAGGGTATTGTTTGTTTTTTCTGGTACTAGGGATGGAACCCAGGGGCACTTAACTAACACTGAACCACATCCCAACCCTTTCTTATATTTTATTTAGAGACAGGGTCTCATTCAGTTGCTTAGGCCTCACTAATCTGCTGAGGCTGATTTTGAATTTGCAATCCTCCTGCCTCAGCCTCCTGAGCTGCTGAGATTGATGCTAGTTTTTAAGTAACCCTGGGGCATCCTAACTCGGACCAAGCCTATCTTTTCTTGTTATATCCAGGTTTTTGAAAAACTTTTTCTTTTGGTACCATTTCTCATTCACATTTTATACCTCATGATAAAAACATTGATGAAATGTTTGGTATCATGAGAATTGTTCTCTGTAGAAAGACAACTGAAGATTACAGCGACTGTATCTCTTTCCTGTTGGGGACCTTAATGATTTCCAGAGAGTTCGCCCTAACATTCTTAAGTAGGCATACTGAAAAACTTGTGTTCGTTAACCTGGGAAATGTCAACACCAGTTGTGAAAAGGCTTCAGGTATCTAGCTCTTGGGATAAAGATAGATGGAAAGGAGCGAATGCAGGTAGGCCCAGGTGTTCTACTTCGGGAGGCCATATCTGACCCCACTCCCACCACCCCCACCTTGGTTCCCCTGTCTCTCTAAACAAGGATAACCCTGAAGGACTGTCACTGCTACTCATATACAACACTGTGAGCTTTTGAAGCATGTGCTTGGCCCTCAATATGCAGCATCCATGCTGTTTCATGGGGGCATGAAATAATAGTCCGCTACCAAGGAAGCTGCTCATTTGATTGGGTACACAGTCAACCCTCTGTGACTGTGGCCTCCACATCCACAGATTCAAACAGACTCAGATTAAAAAATATTTGTTTAAAAAACAGTGACTACATTAAACATGCATAGACTCTTTTGTTCCTTGTCATTATTCCCTAAAGGATATAGTATCATGACTGTCTACACAGCATTTACCCTGTGTTGGGTAGCATAAGTCACCTAGAGATGATTTCAAGTACATGGGAGATGTATGGAGGTCATATGCAAACACTATGCCACTGTCTGCAAAGGCACGTGAATATCTGTGGATCCCAGTATCCACAGGGTCCTGGAACCAACACCCATCAATGTGGAAGAACAACAGCATATTCAAACTTACATATATTCTAGAGAAAGGTGGCATTCTTGTTTGGGGAGATTTTTTTTAACTTTAATGAGAAATAGAAAGGAAATAGAATAGCAACCTCATCAGGATGATGTTTCCCTCATTTCTTCTATGAGGTTCAAATGTTGAATAATATTTCTATAGGCTTTTTAAAAAAATCTTACCTTTTGAGCTGATAAAAGATGTAAACAGTCAAAATTCACTTCCCTAAACAATCTGATGTGAGGGCTATTTTAAAACATCATATTTACAAATTGCACACATTAGAAATTATCATGCAGAAACTTAAACCTTTAAAACTAAAACTTTTAAAACTTGACAGTGAGCTAGTATTGACAATTTTCAGAGTTAAAGACAGGAAACAAATTCCCTGCAATTCAGGTGTCTTGCATTCTAGGGGAGAGGACAGATAATAAGCATGGAAACAGAAATTCAGTGAGAATTTCCAGGAGCGAAAATGCTGTGGAGAAAATAAACTGGCCCAAGTGATGGAGGGAACCTGAAACAGGGAATTATCTTGATGGATTAGGTTATTTCTTTGTGTGTTTATTTTAAGGATGGCTCTCTTCACAGTCCTATTTTCCTGGTACTATATGGATATTACTACCACATCTTCTGGCTCTATTTTTCCTATTTTTCAAAATTTATAAGATTCCTTATGATTTTGTCACATTTGTTGGATTGCTCCGAGGTGCGGGTTTGTTCTCGCCATTCTGCAGAGGACATGGTGTGCTTTCATTCTGCATCCACGGTTCTTACTGAGCCTAGAACATTTCCTAGATTGTGCACACAAGGATTGTTTTCTCTCTCCCCTTGGATCCTTCTGAAATGCCACTTGTTTACATGAAATCTCCTGTGTACATTCTCCAAACCTATCTTATTTCTGATTTTCTATCATTTTCTTTGTGTGTGGGTCAAAGGCTTTTCAGTTATTTGATCTTCCAGGTAATGAATTCAGAAGTTAATAAAGATCCTTCTTTCCAGTTGAATGTTTTAGTTTGGGGGAAATCCTGTTTTTCAGTTCCTCCGGGTCTTTTGGATGCTTTGCTACACCTTCCTTAACTTGCTCTTACTGCATTCCAAGCCTGCTGGCGTGCTCTCCTCTGCGATGATGGGGAATCTTTCTGGTTGCTTTGCTTCCCCCCCCCCCACCCTTTTGTTGACCTTTAACTCCTTTAAGGATGGAGGTTTGTTTTAAATCTGTTTGCTGGTGCTCAGTAACTTACTGCATTAGAGACACAGACAGCAGACAGTGTGGCAGCCTGTGGCCCCCTGAATTGCAGCGTGGTGGCTTCAGAGGATCTCAGAGACTCTTCTCCTCACCCAACACTGGAATGGGAAGAAACTGACCCAAATCTCAGCTTATCCTGGGCTCCTTGGGAATCAGAGAAAACTGCAAATCCATGTTTTCTAATACTGGTCTTTCACCAAAGAGTACTGGGATCTCTGTAAAGCGAGCATTCCCCAGGATGGCCATAATTCAAATTGTCTCCCTGAGAATTCTCCAGGCTGGTCCCCAAACACTCCAACCCAGAAGGTAGGGAGACCCAGGAGAGCTCCTTCACTGGCACTCACCCCTCCTGCTGGACTGGACCAATGACTCAAGGTGTGTGGGCCACGGGTGGGTGGAAATAGAACTGAGAGTGGAGGAAAGCTGCAAGGGACTCAGCTGTCATCTTCCCAGAACTAAATCCAAGCAAAATAAAAAGCTATACCCCCAAGATGCTCATAAGCAAGGGGGGCCCCAGAAATACAGAGCATTGACTATCTGCTTTGATAACTATGCTAACAAAGCCAACGAGCAAAAATATACATCTTTCCTGTTTTCTGACTCCTGCAATGCCAACACAGTGAAAAAGGGCTAGAAACGAGAAGGTAGAGGAAGGCATTAAAGAAAAATGTCTCTCCAGCAAGCCTGGTTAAGACCTCTGTGTTTTTGGATGTTTCTAACCCCTTAAGTGACTCAGATTCCTGGATGGTCTTGCCTATTAAAAAAATAAGCCTCAATTGTCTATGTCAACAAAGGAAAAGACTTCCACTCGTGTAAAAACGAAACCTTTAGCAAAGGTCTACAAGAAAAATGGTGTCCCAAGAAATTAAAATTTGATAGATTGCCTTTCTATCACAGAGCAAGGATTGCTTCTGGAAAGATATGACAGTAAAGGTAAGAGCAGTTATAGGCAGTGCTTCATAAAATTTCTAGGGACTCCCATAACCCAAAAAATAAAATAAAATAAATATAATTAGAAAACAAACATAAGTCATTTCAAATGTCAAACCTATGAAAAGGGGCCATCTTAAAAAAGATTCTCAGTATCTTTAATCCATAAAGATAAAGATAAGGAAAACTTTCCAGAAAATGGTGCAATGAATCAAAGGAAGAGCCAGGGCTAGAACCTAGCTGTATCCATTACCTTGCATACAAGGACACCAAGACTCCACCAGAAAGGAGTTAATGGGAAAATCAAATGGCAAAGCACGCAACAAATACTATGCAGATAAGAGAGAAGTTCATCATGAAAAGATATTTGTCTGCCAAACACACTGCTGGGTGATATAAACTTGAAAACCTAATTAATACACAAGTTGTTTACAGGTAGCTAAGTCGCCTTCACCTGTACTTCTCTTTTGCTCTGAGCAGGATCGGTCTCATCTGAAGGATGATTTGACAAGGCGTGTGCCAAATCCCAGAGACCTTAAGAAATCTAATTAAACTTCCTTATGTGCCCCTTGGCTTTGAAGTCGGTTGTTCTTAAAATATCCTGGAGATTGAAGAGTGTTCCTAAAGCTCTCCTGGGGAGACGGAGGAGACATGCTCTTCCCTCAGACCACACACTGTGTTTACATCTGGCCTAAATGGCCACTGCAGAAATCTGAGTGCACTTCCTGGCTGCTCAGGCTCCCCGGAGATAAACGATGCCTGTGGGTCACTGCGGCTGCGTATCCACAGCTCCTGCTCAGAACCAGCGAGAATGGTCCTCAGGCTCTGAGAAAACCCGTCTCACATAGAAATCAACCCCTGAACAGAACTCAGGACTTAATTTTACAATGCACGTTGGATATAAAAGGCAAGTGTAACACAGCCTGTTAATCACGGTGGACTAGCCACCCCCCACTCGGTTGGATGTGACCTGGTCTTTCCCACCACCACCGCCCAACACCAACAAGCTACTGCGGTCAAGGCTCTTGCATCACCACTCTTGACATAGAATGTAACAAACAGCAACTGTGAACTTCGCTCAGCCTTCCAACAGTCATTTTCACAGTGGGTTAAATGATATCATTATTCCAAACATGGGCACATTTTCCCATGAGAGGTTTTATGCCACTTTAAGATTACATAATTATCTTACTTGGGATTTTTTTTTTTCATGTGGTAGAATTATGACCCGATAAAAGGCTAAGGAATTAAGAGAATGATTTATACTTGCATATTTCCTTTGGTCAAATTCCACCTTAGAGAAATGTTTTCATACAATTTTCCCATAAATATTTATCTTAAGGGAACTTGCCAACAAATCACTCACTTGGACATTGGAATTTATGAAATTATGAAGAACATACTTAATAAAGAAACAACATCGGGCTTATTGCTTTCACACAAGGAAGAGAGAATACAAGGAGTGGCTTCCTCTCCATCCCCTAGGACTTGGTTTTACCCATGAGTTCGAACTATAGCAACAACTTTTTATTTTTTTTTTATTTTTTATTTTTTATATTTTTGAACCAGGGATTGAACTCAGGGACACTCGGCCACTGAGCCACATCCCCAGCCCTATTCTGTATTTTATTTAGAGACAGGGTCTCACTGAGTTGTTTAGGGCCTCGCTAAGTTGCTGAGGCTGGCTTTGAACTCACGATCCTCCTGACTCAGCCTCCCAAGTTGCTTGGATTACAGGCGTGCGCCACCACGCCCGGCAACAACAACTTTTTACTCCAATCATTGTTTATAAGTAGGACTAGCAGATATGAAGCGGAAGGTAATTTTTTTGGTAACAGTATCAAATTGTGCTATGATGACCTGGAGATCATCTCTGTGACTCCATTACACTGAACAGACAACACAGGCAGAACTCCGATTTCAGAGCTCTTATTCTGACTAGTCCTGGGGACTATCACCACTCTGAATCATCGGGTACCTCGTTGCCACAGCCCCGTTCTCCCCCTCAAAGCTTGTTATCCACGCCTTCACCCCAGCCAGTACCTTCCTCTCTCCTCCATCCACGTCCAGATCTTAATAAATTCACTTACATGTTAGCATAAGTGCCTGGCTGTGGCTTGACTTTTTACTTATTCCCAGAACAGGTACATTTTAAGTATGTTAATAATTAATCAACAATGCTTTTCTCCTCTTGATTCTAAAAATGATTCTCCTTTTAACATTACATACAGATTTCTAGATTTGGCATCTGAAAATATACTATTTGGGATTAATGACTTTTGCTTTTATCGTTGGTATTTGTTGGAATGTGAGCAGAGTTCATGTTTTAGTATGTCTGACTGCCAGATGAGAGCAAGAGAATGTGACACCATCATCAGAGGACATACCTGCCACTCCAGGGGGACCACAGGCTCCAGATCACATGTACCTCTGACCAAAAATAACAATAATAATAATCACAATTTTTACTTTATCATTTGTTCTGCAATTAAAATTGAGTAATACGTTTCTTTTGGCATCATGAATGTTCTTTGGGTTTGGAAGATGTCACTTCTGATCTATGTTCATCTATCATGAGTAGGAGAAAGCTACTTTGAAAGATTCTAACTATGGTCAGACTGAAATGAAATGAATGACCCTTTGCAATAGACCTAAGTTGTTACAAAGCTGAAGTCAAACTATGCATTGAAGATCATCTATGATAGTTCAATTATCAACAAATCAAAAAGAAATGGATCCACTAAATTTTAAAAAGAGTTTAAGATTTATTGCTTGTTTTTCTTCTCTTTTAAAATATGCTTTTAAAATAACTGGTCCATTATCCTGGGACTCATTTCATAACATATTTACAAAATCAGCATCCTTATCTAGGTCACCTTTTTTCTTCAGCTGTAGGTGTTAAAGCAAGTTTTAATCCTTCCTTATAAAGGATTCCTGTTCATTGGAAGGTGCTCTTAGAGCTTTGCAGAGGACACTGGTAGACTGGTGTTCCTTGCTGACTAGTCACTGTTTAGATCTGGCCCAAATCTCCTCTGCAGGAATCTGGGTTCCTTCTTGGCTCCTCAGGCTCAGGCAAGAGAAATGATCACTGTGCGTCATCACGTTGAATATACAAAAGTCATCGCTCAGAGCAAGTGAAGCCATCGTCCAGCTTTTATTTAAACAAATCATGCAACTATTCTAACATTTACAGTTATCCAGGCACATAACTCAGAGCTTAATTTTACAGTGAATCACGAATGTGAAAAGTGAAAGTACTCAACTGATGATGGTATTACCTAAAGTGAGCTGCTTGCCTAAACCCTTGGTCTTCCACCACAGCTCTGAACTATCAATATACTATTATGAACTGCCATTGAGTACAATAGGGAGTAAGAAATAGTTGTCATCTGTTATGATTTAGACATTAGGTGTCCTCCAAAAGCTCACGTGTGAGACAATGCAAGAAAGCTTAGAGGTGAAATGATTGGAGACCCTTAACCCGATCAGTGCATTCATCCCCTGACTGGGATTAACTGGGTGGTAACTGTAGGCAGGTAGGGTGCACTGGAGAAGGTGGGTTGCAGAGGGCAGGCCTCTGGGTTTATATTTTGTCCACAGTGAAGGGAATAGTCTCTCTTTCCTGGTTCCATGTCCTGAGCTGCTTTCCTCCTCCACACCTTTGTGCCATGATGTTCTGCCTCACCTCAGACCCAAAGCAACAGAGTTGGCCATCTATGAACTGAGACCTCTGAAAGCATGAGCCCCACATAAACTGTTCCTCATCGAAAATTGTTCTTGTCAGGTGTTTTGGTCACAGCGGCAAAAAGCTGAGGAAGCACCATATCATCATACCACCATTAGACATTGCTTTACTAAATTCCTCCACCTTGCTTGATATCTGCCAGTAATGTTTAACAGTGACCATAATCCAAAATTATCCCCACATTTCTTCCTAAGTTTAAGAAATTAGTACTTGGGGAAGACAAGTATTTCCTTTTAATTTGGAGTTTCCATCTGTGAAAGCAGTAAATGCACATAACTTTAAGGATTTTGTTGAAAATGTCTTTTATCCCACTCCAATCAGAATGGTAATTATCAAGAAAACAAGTAACAATAAATGTTGGCGCAGATGTGTGGAAAAGGGTACGCTCATCCATTGTTGGGGAGACTGCAAACTGATACAACCACTCCTGAAAGCAGTGTGGAGGTTCCTTAAAAAATTAGGAATGGAACCACCATTTGACCCAGTTATCCCACTCCTCAGTGTATATCCAAAAGACTTAAAATCAGCATCCTACAGTGACACAGCCACATCAATGTTTATAGCAGCTCAATTCACAATACCCAAGCTATGGAGTCAACCTAGGTGCCCTTCAATAGATGAATAGATAAAGAAAATGTGGTATATCTACACAATGGAATATTACTCAGCCATAAGGAAGAATGACTTTATGTTATTTGCTGGTAAATACATGGATCTGGAGACTATCATGCTAAGTGGAATAAGCCAATTACCCAAAACCAAAGGTCTAATTAATGATTTCTGATATGTTGAAGCTAACCACAATAAGGGTTGTATGTGGGGGTGAGGGGAGAATAGAAGTTCAGTGGAATAGACACAGGGAAATTAAAGAAAGAAGGGGGAATGGAAAAGGGAAAGACAGTGGAATGAATCTGACGTAATTTTCCTATGTACATATATGAAATATACACAGTGAATCTCACCATCATGGACATCCACAATAGATTAGTTTAAAAAAATAACTATGGGCAAATGGAAGAAAGATTAATAAAAGGAAGGGAGTGGAAGGTGATAAGAGGGAAGGGGAAGTAGATTTATTGGGGGCTGAATTAGAACAAGATATACTCCATGATTGTATAATTATGTCAAAATGGATTTTACTGTCATGTATAACTAAAAAGAACCAATTTTTTTAAAAAAAGAAAATGTAGTCTAGCAAAGTACAACTCCATACCCCCTGAAAGGTCAACTAATATTCTGTTCCCTTAAAAGAAATGTCTAGCCAGGTGCAATGGCACACACCTGTAATTCCAGCAGCTCAGGAGGCTGAGGCCGGAGGATCATGAGTTCAAAGTCAGCCTCAGCAAAAGCGAGGCATTAAGCAATGCAGTGAGACCCTGTCTCTAAATAAAATACAAAATAGGGCTGGGGATGTGGTTCAGTGTTCAAGGTTCCCTGTGTTCAATCCCCAGGACCCCCCCCAAAAAAATCTAAAAATTATTTTTCAAAAATAATGTCAATATATTATAATTTGGAGGGTGATTTTGGATTGTTTTATCTGAAGCAAAATCGAAGTACATTATACTTTATCAGATACATAGGAACATGTTGTAATACAATGACTGAGTGCCCACTACCACAGGTTCCATAAGTGCAAGGGTAAAGTTTGCCTTATTTAGTGGTATTCTCTGAACACACAGCAGGCGATAACAAAGTATGTGCTGAATCAATAGATCAATCTGTGAGCCCAGTGGGCTTACAGAAGTGAAAAACCACACTTGATAAGTGTGGACCACAGAAGTATGCCTCAAAGATAGAGGATCCCAGCTGTCAGGCTCTGAAACTTAACTGGAGCTTGGGCCCCAGTCATGTGCTCATGGGCCATTCCCAGCAATGGCTGACCACCGCAGGCATGCTAAGGGAGGCTCATTCCTGGGAAACATGGGACTCCTCTGAATTTGACTCAAGGGCTCCCGAAGACTTTGCTAAATCTCTCTTAGACTGCACTGTGGGAGAGCACTCTTTGATCTGATCCTCCCTCTTTCTCTCCTTCACCTGTAGAGAGAGCTGGATGACTCCTCCAGCCTTAATCACCTCCCTCCCCTTTTTCTCTTATGTAAGTGTGACCTTAATAAAATTGTCCACATAACCCCATCTTGGCAGTAGCTTCTCAGAGGACCCAACAGGTAACTTCAAAATAGGGCAATGTTATTTGAAAAATTAATAGTTTCACTTTTTAACCATCCTGTTGATCTATTTTACTATAAACTAACATATTATACTAAAATATAATAATATAATCTGTAACACTGATAATAAATTCATATAACATGCAAAATTTGACCATAAGTTATTAGTCTCCTTTGAATTACAAACGATTAGTCTTCCTCATGACCCACACCTTAGACACACATTGAATAAATTATCACTTATACTTTTGGGAGGATGAATCGATTTAGACTATAAATTTCATGGCTCAATTTGGACTTTAATCATATTTTCCAACATGAGTGATATGCATTTGAATAATACGCAAGTTGAATAAAAACATTAACATCTTTAATTCCATAGTAACCTTCCATATTCGCTGGCAAAAAGGGAAACACATGAAAGGTCATTCTGCCACTTAGCTAACACAGTGCTCACGGAATGTAGAACAATTTTATAATCATTTTATAACATATTTAACAAATTTCTACTCCAAAAAAAATTAATCAGTAACTCCGGCATTACATTTGAAGATTAAAAATATGATTTGTCAACATGAGCCATGACTGCTAGAACTTTCTATATTGTACATGTTAGGTACATGCCTTATTTTAGAACCTGCAAGACTGAAGAGCTCTTGAGATCAGGAGTTTATTTATGTGATTTTTTTTTTCATTACTTTCTGCCACAGTTCCTGGTATCTTTTGCACATAGAATCTACTTAATTAATGTGCCATCTTGATAATGCAAATGTAATATCAGCTCACACTGTCACTCATTGATGGCATCGATTCTGGTAGCATGGAGTTTGGTGGATGGGGACTCCTATACACTACCAGTTGCACATGCTTTTAATTCTATGAATGACAATAGTTATGGGCACGTAGGCTGAATGGACAACAGAATCATGAGCAGAGTCTTCTGTGAGCCTGATACTATTCAAAGAGGTTTTCGGACAGTGTCTGCGGCAGAGCATGGCCCCTCTGATCCTTGACCTCTAGGGCTCATTCCTTCCCAGCCAGTTCCCCCAGGACAGAGAGACTCAGTGAGGAAGATGCACCCCAAAGCTAAGGCTGTTGGGGTCTGTTGTTGCTGCTTGTTTATCTGTATAGATTTTTGTTGTTGTTGTTGTTGTTCCAACATAAAACTTTATTATTATTTACGTGTAATAATTGTATATATGGCATACAGTGTGATATGTCAATGCCTATTCACCGCAAGTACTGATGAGACCTTCTCGTCATTTCTCCATGTTTGGAGCCCTCGAGCTCCTCTGTTCTAGTTCTTCGTGAAATGTATGACAGGTTATTGAGAACTATGGTCCCCCGCTATGCAGCACTTGAAGGGACTCCTTCCACAAGCTGTACTCTGGAAGCTTCAGCCACCTCCCTCTTCCTCCCCTCCCCCAAGGCTGCCCACCCCCTCCTAGCCGGTACTACATTCAGATTGACTCTTTCCAGCTTCCACGTGTAAAAGAGAACATGCAGCATCTGTCACTTAACTTAATGACCTCCACTTCGATCCATTTTGCTGCAAATGACAGGATTTCCTTCTTCTTAAGATTCCCTTTGGCCTCCTAGGCTAGGCCATAGTTATAAGTGGAATAAAACCCTCTATCATTAGGGAAAAATGATGTCTAGAAACATCTTAGGTATATATTCAAACTTAAATAGCCAATTCATAGAAGCCAGTGTCCCCACCTCTGCAATGGCCTTAAAGAGGTATCAATATTTCCCAATGCCAAATAAAAAATAAGTACATATTTTCCCTTCCATTTTGAACTGAGGGTCTAGACATTGCTTCCATACATTTGAAACTTAGTCTAAAACTACTAATCTTGTGCTCAGCCTGAAAGTGCATATTGTCTTATTCACTAATTAGACATCCGGGGCCAGGATCTGAATCAATTTTAAAGCTACAAAATATCACCATTTCATGCCAAATGTGTTATTGACTATGCACGCATCCATAGAGCACATGATATAAATGTCAATCTGAAGTAGTTGGATTTATGTAATTAACACTGTGAGACACTTGGAATTTTTCAGTTAAGCTTCCAAATAACTAAGTAGTTCCATGCACATATCTTTTATGTCCACTGGGGCCCTACTGCAAAGACATAGAATTCATGATATTTCCCGTTTGGAGAAAAAAGAGCACATAATTTTGGTACTCATCATACCACTTGAAAGCCTATAAATATTTATAAACTTAGCTATTAACCTTCTCAAGGGCCAATATTTTGATCATTCACCCATGGGTTTAATCAAACATTCTCAAGACTCCGAAACTATGTATAGGGAACATAAGGAATAAATAATCGAGGTACAAATAACTGAAAAGGTCAAAAAATAGAAGATTTCATTTACTGTCTTGGATAAAATATTCCAGGTTAGAGTCAAAAAAATCAGACTAGGAAAGAAAACTAATCGATAAGAAGCCCCCCCCAACTATCCAATTATGTTAAATATTAATACTCTATAATTCATAACAAAAAATAAAATCTCTTTTAAAGTTGATTTCCCTATTCTTAATTCCTGTTGGCAAGTATTAAAAATGCATACATGTTTTAATGCTAATATGGAAATAGTATGTTTCTAGTCCAGAGATATTATCAGAAGTAGTGATGGTGATGAATAAGCATTACAAGCCACTTAGCTTGAGTTCAGGTGGGAGTCACTGCTGATGATGAGGTCAGAGCTAGGCAAACAAGAGCCAGGCACCACCTCAACCATACTTGCTCCCTGGAAGAGAAGCCATTGCTGTCTCCTTCCGTCTCTCTTAGACCTTAACCTAGTTTTATCATTAGATGAAGGTTTGTATACTTGGCAGTTGATTGACATGGACTTGTTATTTCTACTTTCATTTGATATTTTTGAAGTGTGAGAACAAAATTGGTGTTTTCTTCTGCTGGGGTGACAGAGATGGGAGTGACCTTCCTCTCAGAGGAAGATGCCTGCCCATCCCACAGGGAGCCCCCACACACCATTGTGTATGACTCTATCTTGATTGTCACTCAATTCACAATTGAAATAAGGACAGAGTCTTCTGTAGACATAGTGAACTGTGTGCAAGCTTGGGTGGGTGTGAGGCGACTCTTCTGATCCAGGGTCATGGATCATGACTAGGAGGAATGTTGTTTCTCTCACTTACCTAAGATCCTGCCCAGTACCAGGGACTTGAGGGCACTGAATTCTGTGCCTGACGCCAGGTGGACCTGTCTCCTTATATTCTCGTCAATCTACAAAACAATCACATGAGGTGCACGTATCCAAAGAGATGTTGTTTTGTCGAGAGAAGAACAGGAAGAAAAGGAAGAGGAAAGAAATTGATGAAACAAGCAACGCTAAGTTCAGCCCTAAAGTTTTAGAAAAAATACTTAGAAGACGTCGCTGTTTAAAAAGGTGGATATGATTTTGCATACTACACTCAGGTACCATGCATCTACCTTCCGTCCTGTTGAGATGGCTTTAGTTTTTCCTCCACTGTCTGAGGAATTCAAGATAAGTAAAACCAACCAAAAGGAGGAAGATATTTTTCACCTCAAAGCTTGGTATTTTTACTGAAGTTCTATAGCTAAGACATTTTCTTCTATATCAAGGGCTGAAAAATTAATACTTTTCTACAAAAGCTATTGAAGTGAATAATTCCAGCTTCTCTGTTGGGACTCACATTCTTTTTCAAAATATATTCTGGTCCTACATTCATTTTCTGTTTAGAGTGATTGCTGGCTTTATACCCATCCTATAAGTAAATGGTTTCCTTGAAGTAGTGATGGCCCTACACTACGATAAACTAAGACATCATTTCCTTACCAGCCAGGGTAAAGCCAGGTAGGAAAGTTGGGCATATTAAGTACAAATATTAATAATACTTTGGACAGAATTTTATTACTTAAAAAACTGACCACGTTTAATGGTCTGTCTATGATCATAAGGACCATTGTTTATTTTATTCATGATCAAATTTCTGCAACATGTGCTCCATGCTGGGGACTCATATGGCAACTGTGGTTTCTGGTGGGTTTTCTACATTACCTCTACAAAGACCACTCCTTCTTCTCTGTTAATCTTTATGTGGTGAAGTTGCCCATCAGCCATGCTTTTAAAATCAAAGTTAACAACATCAGGTTCTTGGTATCTATTTAGCTTGTACCTTATCTGCAAGCTTCCTAAAGCAGAAAAAAAGTTATATTTTTAGTAAAAATTGCATTTAAAAATCTATAAAAACTTATAATCCTTGTATTGCTGCTGCTTATTCACATCCAGGGGGAAATTCACAATCATTCATTTGGGTGTGCCCTCTAAAGTTAATTCCTTAACACTAGTTTCTAAGCAAAATACCACAGTATTATCAAAATCAAGACCAAGCATATTGTTCGTACGCCTTTTCTTGCCTGCAAAACTTTAATTTTCATATCTAGAAGTCAATTCTGAGATTAAGCATATGCAAATCACTTCTGCACTAGTCTGTAAACAAAGGAAAATGTTTTACATCTGAAATATAAAACTATTACGGACTACTGCAATGACATTCTTTTACATAATCTTATATTTAAAATATATATCTCACACTACAGAAAGACAGTTGACTGATTGAATTATTACAAGCAAATATAAAATAAAGATGAGGAATATTTCCAAGTGGTCATGGTCACAGGCTCTGGAATGGAATTAGGGTGAAATGAATAGTTTTAAGCTAAATTTGCCATTAGACTTAATATTAATTGCCTGCAGAGATTTCAATTAATTTATTTCACAGAATGCCTTCCAATTTAACAATGAGAATGTCCTAATGTATACATAAGCTGCAAGGTAAAACCATACGGTCAGTGTAAATATACTTACTGAACAATAATATTTTTACTGTGGTATTCAGTACTCTTGGGTCATATTTGATTTTGTTGAAATAATATATTCACATATTTCTATGTTTGTTTTCTCACCAAGAAAATGTATTTCTAAAATTCTCATCTTTAATCCAGATATAAGGTAGAGAAAACTAGCAGTGAGTGGTTTTTTGTGACAAGGTTTCTATAAGAAGTATATTTTCCTAATCCACATACTATGTCCCCACATGGACACACCAATGGTCCCCTGTTTCATTGCCTATGATAAGAACCGACAGGTCATCTTGTGGGCATTTTCTTCTGCATAATGCTGCTTCATTAGTACTCCCTTAATACTCATTTACTTTGATTAGAAGGAAATATTTGTCATGTACAAGGAGATATTGTATTTCCAAATGAATTGCAAAACCAATCGTCATATCAGTATTACAAAAAGTAAAAAGCTCCTGGCAATAAAGAAATATAATGAACATTTTATATGAATAAACTAAACTTTTTATATTGCATATGTAAAATTGGCAAAATTATAAAAAGATAAAGGCATTTTAATTATTTTAAATAACCCCTTTAGATTCAATTTGTAAAAAAGCCAATATTCTGAAAACGCAACATTAGAATACAACATGGGGGCACTCTTTGTTCTCTGGGTATATAGTTCAAGAAGCAAGAACCCAAGAATGATTCATATTACTGCCCGAAAGTCCTCATTCAAATGTCTTTCTCTCACCTAAACAACACTCACCATTTTTGGCAATGATAACAGAAAGGTATTCTTTGTAGAAGGAGCTCATATAAAACAGTAAGCTGGGTGCTCGTGTTGTTCGGAAGCTAAATTTGATCATTTCTCTGCTCAGCTTCATATCACCATGAAATGAAGCAGCGTGGGAGCTGGAGTTCTTACTTAAGGAATAATTTTCTTGAAAATTGTAAATCACAGATGAGCCAGATCCAAAATATGCAGAAATCTCTGGAATGACATGCACTTTTTATGTTAAAACATTTAAGTACAAGCATCTTGTTTTAGTTACGTTAATTGATATTTAAATATTTTTAAGTAATGAATTCCACAGATAGAAGAGGCAGCATCAAACTAGAAGAACAGTCACCGAGCGGGACTTTCAGAATGGCCCTTAAAATGGCTTTATGTTAGGATGACACATAATTAACTCATTAGCATAATTTTAGAAATGAAAGTTTAGTGTCTCTTCGAGTTCAGACAGAAGCTAGGCTGCCTGTCTTCAGCTCCTTCAACATCCACTTTTTTATTTTGATTTCAACTCCTTTTTAATATTTTTAATTTTAAATAACCCCTTTATTATTAAATATTAATTATTTATTATTATTAAATTATTTAAATTAAAATATTTAATAATTTGAGACACACTAGTCTCAAATTTACACACACACACACACACACAAATATACATGCATGCCAACAACAAGGATGGTAGGAGGAAGAATCCCTGAACTTGCTTCTTTCCAACACTATGAAGGGCTGTTTGTTGAATATGCATGTAGATGATGCTCACTGAGTCATATAGCAGCATCTCGATTCCTTTGGCATTTCAGGGCGACTTTCATATTCAATGCAGTGTGTGTGTGTGTGTGTGTGTGTGTGTGTGTGTGTGCCAAGTAACATTCCTGATTGCACTTAGCAACACAAACTGGAAACTATATCTAGAAAATGACGACCAATTCTTAGGAAGGAGGGGCTGAACACTAAGTGTTCACAGAGTGGTACCAGCAGTGTGTCATTATTATCACAAGTCAATTTTTAAATTACAGCTTATTCTTGATAAAAAGCAGATGCCTTGAAAGATGCACTTTTGCCAACTTTCATTAACTGATCCCAATGCTTTCTTTGCAAATCAGGAGTTGCTTTGATTTGGAGCCAATTTCTGTTAGTCTCCTTCAGAAAAATGTTCAGTAGCCCAGAGACACTTAAAACAAAGTAATTGAATTTAAATTAATTAGAGGTCAGTTTTCTATGACAAACTAGGCAAGTAATATAAATGTTTGTGTACTCAGAGAAGTCTGTCCTGAACACTTAGTATGATAGCTGGTACTTTTCTTCTTCTATGACAAGTATCAGTTAATAACAGAAGATGCAAAATATAGTTATTTTATTTTACCAGCAGATTTTCATCATATCATACAACAAAATACCTGAGTGTCTCTATTTTGTTGTACATCAATATTTAACAGAAAATAGTTGTTTGGCCAAAGCAAACAAACAAAAATAAAAATAAAGCTTCCTTGCATTGCTGAACATCTTGATCAAAAATAACAATACAGCCTTTAATGATTTTAAAACAGAGAACTGCCCCCTGGACAGCTGGTTGACAGGCTTATTCTTTAAGAGCATCAATATTAGATAGGAAAAAAAAAAAAAAAAGGAGACTGAGCAGCTAACACTTGAAGATACCTAGAGGCGACTATTTGTGAATATATCAGCAATAGGTGCATGTTTTTTCAAGAATGGAGTCAAATATCTAAGAAATGAAATATGATTGCCATTCAATAGATACTCTGCAAAAGAAATGCAGAAGTGGAAATATTTTGTTTGGAATGGCTGCATAGAACAAAACAGATGATTTATTCATGATGGATAAATTGTCCTGTTCGATTGTCTAATGTCGTACTTACCGTGGGAACAGAATGGCCCGGTGTAGGCAGAGGAAGAGCAATCACAGAAGAACCCACTGGGCTTCTCCCGGCACTTCCCTCCATTGCGACACAACTTCCCGTAGCTGCCGCAGTGTCCTCGACAACCGGGCTGCACCCCGGGAGTCACCATGGCTCTTTCTTCCAGATCCAGGGCCATCCCGTTCAACTGCAGAGACCGGATGCATCCCAGAAAGCCCCTCTGTCTGGTGGCTGTCCCACCTACAAGGGAAATACTGCAAATGCAAACATGTCCCCAGGTGTTTTATTCGAGATTTAAATACCAAACCAACCTGTGGCCTCACTGCAAAGAATAAAAATTGGGACTTGACAGAAATGGCAAAACTTAGAGGAGCCTCATACAACCCAGGTATCCCACTCCTTAGTATTGATCCAGAAGAGTAAGCATCAGCACACTTCAGTGACCCGTGCACATCCATGCTTACCCCAGCACCATTCACAGCTAACAAGTTACAGAACCAGCCTAGGTGTCCACCAACAGAAGGACTGGACACAATGGAGTTGCATTTGGCCATACATAGGAAAGAAATTTTGTCATTCCCAAGAAAATGCGTGGATCTGGAGTGAAATAAGCTAAGCTCAGAAAAAGAAGTACTGAATGTTTTTTCTTGTATGTGCAAACTAGAGGAAAAGTAAATAAATAAAAAGGATGTCATGAAAGCAGAAGAAAGACTATCAAGGTAGAGGAAGACCATCAGAGGAAGGGTAAAGGGAAATATTGGAGAATGAAATTAATCAAATTGTGTTATATGTAAGAACATGCCACAATGAAACCCACTATCATTTATAATTATTAGGCACCAATAAAAAACTAATCAATTATAATTTAGGAAATAATTTTCTTGACCAACTCTAGATCTCAAAAGAATACAGCATACATTCTACTTTTTTAAGGTTAAATTCTTACATACTTGCTTTCCATAAAATATTTATTAGTCATGCAGTAATTAACTCCTGCATTCATCCACTCCTTGGGTCACACAGCATGAGCGGGGGCTGGGGTCAGTGCTCTCGGGGTTCAGGAGGGGAGCACCTTCTGCCCCTCCAGGGATGCTCGGGATCCCTGCCACTGAGAAGAAGAACCAAACTCAATGAACATTTCTGAATCCATGAATCATATGTTTGTAGATAATCAAACATCATAAAAAATGAATTCCTGAGAATTTTGGATTTATGGGGTACTAACACTATTTAGAATTCAGGTTCATAGATACAATGGCCTCTATCCAAATTGCTGAATTAAAATTTATGTGCTCAAACTACTTCAGTTCACATTATCTGTGCCTCTTCAATGGAGGATACAAAGTCTTAAGGGTGTGGGTCATATTTTCTATTTATAAATTCACAGGTAGCGTGGTGTGGGAGGTCAGACGGATTCCAATTTTATGTGAGCATGGCGAGCTAGGAGTAGGTTTCCCCCCAGAGTTTTAGAATAGCTGGCAACCTTCTTAGTTGATTCCTCCTACATTTACTCCATCTCCTGCCATTCCTGAAGCCTCTCTTTGGCTCTTATTCTCAGAACTCCTCTCTTCTTCTCACTACCAAGATGCTACTCTTCTTGACTTCACCTCTCTACACTCCCACTCAGTAAGCACCTAGAGCTCAAAGTCTTCAGCCAACCCTCTGTGGACATCCTGCCTGGAGTTCTCTGCCCTGGGGAAGGCAGCCTGCCTTGGTTTAATCTTTGGCCTGGAAGCTCTTGGAGAGGATCAGGTGCTGTGAAGTTCAGATTAGAGGTGTATCTCTTGCACATTTCATTTACTTCAGGTCATAATACATTAGATCGTGGCATACAGTCTATACAGCACGGTCACATTGAATGGCTTTGTTAAGTGTTTGCTGCTTTAAAACATCCACATGGCTCTAATTCAGGCATTAATCTCAGTGTGCCAGTGGCTTACCAATAACTAACTATCTTGGGATCTAGCAACTAAATACAGTCTGTTCTTAGCTAATCCAGTTTGTTTGGTTGTCTTTTTTTTTCCATGTTTGTTTTGAATAACAAGGAATTGGAGGCATAGAGACACTGGGGATTGGCCCACAGGGGCAGCTGAAGAAATATTTACAATAAACACATTTAGTTAGAAGCTGAGGTTGATTAAAACCCACAGGTAACCTTCATTCCAAGGCAGCCCCCTTTCTCTCCACTCCAAAATACATTTGAAAAGGAAACTCACTTCCTTCTAACCATCAGATCATTTCTGGTTTGAATGGCATTGAACTTCTCTGAGCCTTATAGAGCAGCTCGTTGCTGGGCATTGTGTCTAACAATGGGTTCTGAAGGGCTCCTAGTCTAATATTGAATTTAGACAGAGAGACAGATAATGACCACATGGTGTTAATGGTAGAAATAGGCACAAGAATGCCAAAGGATGGGGTCCTTAATAGAAAAAAAAAAAGTGTGTTTAAGCATGCCTGTGTACTAAATATAAGAACCAGTGGTATTTGTAATAATGAGAAGATTATCAACACCTAGCTTTGTAAATAGAACGCCTTTATTCTGTATTTTCAAAGAGGTTATGTTTACCTAGTCAAACAGTTTTAAATGGCATCTTTAAAAGATCAGAAAATGTAAACTCTAATTAGACATAAATAGTCGTGTCACATACATACTGAGGATTTTCACTATACCATTAGGTTTCAGGTAAATAACTTTTTATTTTCAGATGTAACTTTTCTGGAAAACGTGGCTAATGTAAATGGGATTGGGCTTGAAAGCTTAATTAAAGGCTGCAGGGCCTGTTCAGGGTTAGAGTACGTCCAATTAAAATGAGCTACAGTTTGATTAATTGATTCTGGATGTTTCTGCTGAGCTATTATGTTCAGAACTATCTTCCAATTAATTTCCTATCAATTTTCTTGCCATGCTATATCAGACGTAATGAATTCTGGAACTTCACAGAAACTGAGTATCTTGCGAGGCAGCTTTCTGCATGATTGAGCACAACCGGCTCTGTCCACCCACACAGCGGTCTGGAGGTCTTGCACCTGAATAATTAGGGTAGGCACCAGGTGGAAACCAGGCTAGTGTTTGCTGGTTGGCCAGATCCTTCCACCATGTTCCTCATCCTCAGGAAGTTAGTCTAAGTGACAGATGTTACTGGCAACCAGCAAGAGCGGCTCTTTCCTATCACCATGTTCCCCTATTCTTATGTCAGGAAGACCTTTGAGATAAACTTTGATTTTTTTTTTAATAAAAACAAATTATTCATGTGCTATGCTTGAATATTACTGAGGATTAATTAGGAACAACTGCCTAATTGGCCTGGGAGCCTTGGAGAAAAAAGAAATCAAGATCTTCATGCTGCCCTTTAAAATTCAAGGTTATAGAAATCACCTTGCAAAGTCCAAAGGCCATCCCTGACCCTGACACTGCAGCAGAGGAAGACAAGCAAGGCCCCAACCACAACCCAGCATAGGTCAAGAAAGAGACAAGCATGAGGGCTGGGCCCAGGAGCAGGTCAGGAGACCGAAGGGAAAACACTGCCTTCCACACACACATCACAGAGCAGATCTTGAGTTCTGCCTCTCCTCGGCCATGCTGTGGGAAGGTGGCCTTGCAGAAATGGTGATGTGCATTCATGAAGAAGGCGGTGAGACCAATGTCCAGCTTTCATTCTTCCACGCCGTGTTCTTCATTAAGCAAAGTCCTAGGAAGGTGGGGAGGCGGAAGGCTGTTTTCAAAGGACCTATTATGGTGGACAGAGGCAGCCGACTAGCAAGGCTGAGGGGTGTGATGAGTTCAGGAACTTTCCCCTGAGCCAAACTCAGTGGTGAAAACCTGTCCTGGGGATAGTGACCTCAGGGAAGAGGGGCTCCTTTGGGCTTCTCCCCCACAGAGGCCACCACAGCTCTCTGATTCGACCATGCTGAGGCCTATTTATGGAACTGAACTGTTGGTATCTCATTCACATTCCCCACTCCCGAGAGACCCCATTTGAATTCTGCCTCCAGTCAACAGTCACTGAGGTTTGCCCACTGGACCCAGCAAAGTGCACTGAGGGCTTCGTAGGCTAATCATGAAAAAGACACCTCGAGGAAGGCAGAAGAACATAATTAAAACAAATGATATGATTACATTAAAGAGAAATATGACCTTTATTGTACTGAATTGGTAATAAGGGAGCACATTCACTACAAAAGAAAATTAGACTGAAATAAAAATTATTCAAACATAAGGCTATTTGGTATTCTCTCCCCATGACTATACTTTAGCATATCAAAACTGGAAGTTGGAAAAAAGAAAAATGTGGAATATATTATAATTAAGAACTTCTGTTCATCAAAGGCACCATTGGCAATATAAAAACGCACTCCATTCACAGAGAGGTAGAAGATACTCGTCATAAACTTGTATGACAAAGACCCCAAATACATAAGGATTCTTATACATTTTCTTTTAAAGAAGACAACCTTGTAGAAACTGGGCAGCAAATTTGAATGGTCACTTCATAAAAGGATATCCAAATGGTCATAGAGATCTGGCTGTGTCCCCTGCTCAGTATATGAAAATGCTATGACCCCGTAATTCCTCTTCCAGATATAAACCCAATTTAAAACAACCATAGGCTCACCCCACCAAAAAAAAAAAGGAAAGAAAGAAAATGGTGCAAAGATGTATTTGTAATATCCAATCTTGAAACTACTCAAATGCCCAAGGACAGTAAACAAATATATCTTTTTAGGGCACCGTAGGTGTCCCGAATGTCCTAGGGGATACCACTGGTCTCAGTTCAGTATCAACCTCTGCGTATGGCATCTAGAAACCTTTCACTCTGGATACTCAATAAATATTTGTTGGTTTGATCCGGCTCAAGTGCAATGCCAGTGCCTTCTGACTGTGTTGGTGGTCCTTCCTTCCCCAGGTTCTAGTCACAACATATTGAACTGGAGTTTAACTCACTTAAAAACTTGTCAGTAAAGGAATTTAGACAGGAAACAAAAATTGCAGAGCTGGTTGAATGAAAATCAATTCAAGGCTAATTTAAGAGGCTTCGAGGAAAAATGCTGAGTTGACAAACCAAAATAGAAAATGACCACTGTCACATTTCAGCTCACAGAATGATTGATTCTTTTCTCTCCATCATTTCTGTGGTCGCTGAATATCTGTGAGCCCGTGATAACAGCAGTGACTCTGGACACCGAGTTCTCCATGTGACCAAGGTCAAGGGCATAGGTTGAACACACCCATGGGCATTGTGTCACTAAAAATTTTTTCAAAGTAATAGGTAGCAGCTCTGAAGAGGACTTTTAAGATATGTTATAAATTACATAGAGATGGATAGATAGAGAGAGAGAGGGAGAGAGAGAGGATGCAAAGTTAAAAAAAAATGTGGAAAGAATGGTAAGGACCCAGCACCAAAATTAAGAACAAGAATAAAGCAAGACGGCTGTGAGCAGGTGAATCTCTGTCTGATTATGCAAAGCAACCTGATGTGACACTGGGTTACTTAAGGGAGAGGAGATATCCACCACCTGGAGGCTCCTATTCCTGACCACCATCTCACATGATGTCCATTTTCCACTTGTTTTTGTTCATTGTTATTCTTCCTTCACTGCACATACATCCCAGAGTCTAGATGAGTTGAAGAGAATGACTCTAGTATTTGGGACTATTGGGATTATTCAAAGCTATTTCCTGGGTGTGGACTAACCCGAGTCACATCTTGGCAAGGCCATTCATCATTTCCTTATTCCGATTTCCATTGTTATATATAATTGCTGTCCAGCTGCCTCACATTTTTCAAAAGTACTTTCTATTATTTTTATTGGTTTTCCTCTGAAATTAAAGTATTCATCTTGCCTCAGAGTTTTGCTGTGCAATGGGAGCTCACTCTACGCCTGGTCCTCAGGGGAGAGAGGGAAGCAAGAAGTGAGGGACACATCCTGGATGCCTTCCTGTTGCGCCCCTCAGTGACTATGTCTGAGAGACCACCACAACATTAATGTCAAAAATTAGATGTTAGTAAATACTATCAGTATAGATCTGGTCAGTATAATGAAGAGCATAATTTATATCTAAAGTAATATATATTCAAATATCTACAACATAGTATTTATAGGCATCAGGGTTCAAGATAGTACATCAAACATATTTGTATTGAAATTTCTAATGTTTCGTATTTGTGGCAATATAAAACAACTTGGTTCTTTGAAACATCCCATAATAATAGGCTGCTAAGTTTGTTGACCAACAAAAAGGTGAAGTTTTGGTAAAAGTTACTAAACACTTAGATAGTAATCTAATCTATCTTGGACTAACTTGGCCTTTCTTTGTTCTACATTTATAAAAATTGTGCTTCCATGTGATTCAGAACATTATTGCTATTATCATGCGTCTCTAGATTAAAACATTTCTAAGAAAGTCATGCTGAAAACTATAGATGCACTTTTCATCATCATGTTTACCTCACTCATTTGTCCCTGAACCCAAATATAAATCATAGTTATTATGCGCACTTGAAAATACTGGTTGGTCATAATTATTGTTAAAATGGACAGATGATCTTCAAATTAAACTCTTGAACTTGTAAGTAAGGAGAATTAAATTACCCTTTAAAATTTCAACCATAAAATCAATTACATTGTATGAAAGCAGAGATTCCCAGTCACCCATGGAATCACCAGCTCTGAGAGCAAGAAAAGACTTAACTCTCACATATCTATTGAGAAGTGAAGAACTGACTTCCAGGAGAAGGGTCCTTCTGCATATGACACAGAATCTCTGAACACAGAGCCTGATTTCCTGGTGTGAGTGTGGTTATGGGGCAGGTGGATTTCAGTGGAGGACAGGGAGGAGGCAAGGTGTTTTCACCAGCCTGTGGAGACCAGATTTTTTTGCAGTGGGGCAAGAATATGGCTTGTGGAATATAATCTGGATTTTAGGAAAAGGGAACAGCTTTAATCACTGCTACAAATTAAGATAAGGGGAAAAAAATGGGAGAAGTTAATTTCAGGTGGAATTTAAAACTAGAAAATGATGTGAGAAATCCAGAGACTGAAGGAGCATCTTGCTCCAAGGACATTATCATGGCTAGAATACTAAAACACTAATGGCAACAATCAAATCACCAGCATGTGTGTGTTTCCATGTCATATATGTCCCAAATCCATGTTAGCATCTCTGCTTTAGCCCATGCCTCCATTGCCTCTCACGTGAAGTCTAGCAATAACCTGTGTTCACCCTATTCACACCATCCAAGCCCCTCAGCAGGAGAAAAGCAACTTGGGAAATGCAAATTAGGTTGTGCACTTCCTTGATTGCTTGGAATAAAACCCCCACTCCTCATCATGGCCACCTGAGTCCAGTATGTAATTTGACCACCTTCCCCTGACTTCCCCTGACTTCCCCTCACATTCATCTTCTCTGGTCATACTGTTTATTCCCTGTTCTTTGAATACCTGAACCCATCCCCACCCCTTTGAGCATGATCCACCTGGAATTCTCTTCCAGAGTTCAAAGGGTTCTCTGCTTCCTGTGGCCTCTACTCAAATGGAAAGGTGCACAGAGAGAATACTGTCCTGATCACCGTCCCTGAAACAGAAGATCCCAGCCCAAACCACTGCTTGAGTCTTCACTTTCTTTTTACTTTATAATTCTTCTTGCTATCCAAAAATGTATTTATGCATACAGGTATTGATGCATGTGTTTTTGTCAGCTCTTTTGCTGCTCCAACTAAAAGACCTAAACAAGAACAATTTGTGGGCCTACAGTTTCAGAGGTCTAAGTCCATACATGGCTGGCTCCATGCCTCAGGGCCAAGGTGAGGCAGAACATCATGTCGGAAGAGTGTGGTGGAGGAGAGTAGCTTGGGACATGGCACCAGGAAGCAGAGGGAGAGACAGCTCCCCTCACCATGAATAAAATATGAACCCCAGCCCCATCAACTCACCTCCTCCAGCCACTCCCTACTTGCCCACAGTGACCACCCAGGTCATCCCCACCAGGAGATTAATCAATGCACTGACTAAGGTTAAGGCTCTCACAACCCAATCATTTCACCTTTAAATTTTCTTGCATTATCTCAACATGAGCCTTTGGGAGAACGCCTCCTATCTAAACCATTATAGCATGTACACATACAAGTATAAGTATCTACATCCAGTGGGTTTTTTTTTTTTCATTTCCTGTTATTGGCTGTCTCTTGTTTCCTCCAGTGAAGTACACACTTAGGAAAACAGAGAACTTTTTGGTCACAGAAAGTGCTTCATTAAATTAGCTCTAATTACTTCTGATTTTTTACTAGTCTGTCACCCACTGTGGTCTAATTCAGTGTAACCTTTGTAATTATAATTTGTTTTTCATAGTGTCTACCTGCAGGGGGAAGAAAAAGCATCTTTATCTACAAATTTAGAAAAAAAATTCTGATTTGTTTGATAGTAATGTTGTACATTGATAAATTCCTGCTTTATCTTGTAAGCATGGCTTTGTCAACTGGATTGGGCCCTTTCTTGAAAGAATGGTGTACCCTGAGGTAAAGATAAACTCAAGCCCCTCAGGGGTTCTCCTGACAGTCCTGAGCTGCTCTTCCTGACTCCTTCTTTATGAATCTTTCCCTTAGAATCACTGCATCAAGTCAATGTATCCAGTCACCTCCAAGTGTCGAGAAAGAAATCATATAAACAGATCTTTATTAATAGCAGATGTAACTTTCCAGAGATCTTTTATTCCTGCCTTTCCTTTTTATTTTCACTGACTTTGACTTAAACATAATCAAGATTTCCATCTTTAAAACTCTCAAGTGACACTGCCACTCTTCAATCTGAACACATATGGAGATGTCAGAGGCCTGACTAATTGCCTCAATAAAGATGAAATCTTTTCGATCCTTATTCAAATTATAGTACATGATTGATGGCAAAGGACTCAAGCCTCTTACAGAGCAGTTTTCTGATGTCATACTAGTCCTTCATTACAGCCACCTGAAATCAAATTAAGGCCAGGATTCCTATCAGACACGATAGACGGAGACTCCATTTCTATGAAGTTGAAATTCAGACCAAGGATGAAAGGTCATCCACAGGCAAACGGCAGCATATTTCACTGAAAAATTCGAGGACAATTTCTGCCCTCTCAATTTCCAAGAATAGTAAGGCTATTTCCAAGCTACTGACAGATTTTAAATTGCCATACCTTTTGTTGTGGCCATCTCTCATTTTTTTTTTTTTTGAATTTAAGAAATATCTATGTCAATTTCCTGACCGAGTTTCTAGCATGGTATTAAAAATTATACATCCCTTCTCAAGTATTCTTTAGTATTTCCCATACCCTTGAATAAGTCAGTCAAGTGGACACAAGATCATAATTACATTGTCTAAATTATTCACAGAAGCTATTCATTAAATGTCCTTTGAGTGAAAGAATAAATAATAAAAATAATGAGAACATAACAAATTCATTAGAAGTACTAAATATATCTTGGTCAAATACATCACAAGCTTCACCTCTTGCATGAGAGAGGGCTAATAAGATGAGAGCGTTAGCAACAGGAGGAATAATGGGGCGGGGAGGGGGGTGAAGAATTCCCTTCTAAATTCAACTCGAAAATGTTTGAAATACAATTTCTGATAATCCATTCTGTTTTAGACACTGCATCTTTGTTTACATTATATGAGCAATGACCAAATAAAAGATGATTCTTTGAACTTCGTGGTCCATAAGTTCTATAATTAGCAAAGATGCAAAGGAGAATGAACACATCCCAAAGAATCACACTAGCAAGCCTGTAAGTCCAAGCCAACAGATTCAGGAAATAAAGGAAAAACATCTGGATATCAATATGAAGCAGGTGATCAGAAGATGGCACAAAAATGGGCAAAATGATGGAAAATAGCAGAGGAACTGGTGAAACTGGTAAAGCCATGAATTCTATACTCCACTCTTCTTTTTTTCCTTCTTGCTAGTGGCCTGTTTTTGATGCAGGGTAAGTTAGAATGGGGGTTGGGGAAACTGATTTGCATTGGCCAGAATTACAAGGAGGGTCCCTCAATCCTGGGAACAGAGGATTTTCAATATCATACCAGAAGCACTTACGAAATAAACAAACTTGAACAAATCATATAATCCATAATATTAAGAATGTAGGTTTGCAAGTTTAGGAATTAGTTGCATACAAATTTGAAACTTGTTTCCTAGGTGAATTTTGAAGGCAAGCCAAGCCCCTGAATCCGTTATCCCACCTATAAAGGAGGGAGAGTACTTATTTCATTGGTTGGATACAAGGAAGAAATGAAACTCCTAGCCCAGACAGGCACATGGGGTTGGTTTGCTGTAATTTGTAGTGCTGGGGATTGAACCCGGGATTTTGCACAAGCTAGGTAAGTGCTCTGCCCCTGATCTATATCCCCAGCCCCTGGAGCACAGGTTTTTAATAAGTGGTGATTTGTTATTGCTGTTGGTTGCTATTATCATTATTTTTATAGTTAGCATTATTTTATTTTGGCCCATCTCTGTACTAACATCTTAAAACTAAATGACCATTGGCTTAAAAGAGAACTTACCCACAAAGAGCTGACTGTTGAGCTGTAACAGGACATGCCCGTCAGCTGGAGCAGCCTGAGTCTTTGGTGAGAGCTGGTCCACCTGAATGGAGGCCTCTTTCATGTTCCTTTCGACTCTAACGTGATGCCACTGGTTGTCGTTGAAGTGGGTGGGTGACTGCACTGAGATTTCCAGAGGCCCATTCCCCACATCAAATGAAAAGGTCACTGTTGTTGGAGCTGGAAATGTTAGACGCAAAGATTGCTCAAGTGAGTTCACGTAGCAGAGCTGTGTTCAACACATTTAGGAATAGCACCACTGCATGATCATCACTATAAAAAATAACTTGAATTTTATGGAAGAAGCCAATAACATCATATAGAAAGGGGTCTTTGGATGTGGGATGAGATGGTAAGATACATTTGTACTTTTTGAAAAAAATACAATAGATTTTAAGAAATTCATTCTCTAAGTTAATTTTCGATATTGATAAGAGTAAAGCTACTTAGTCAAGGGATGAAAACTAAATTGCATCTGGCATTTTATGTAAAAATAATTGCTTCCACAATTTGAAATTTATATAATTTTCCAGGCATGCAGCATGCATTTGATATTAAGATAGTATGAATATATCAAATTAATATGAGTGGTTGGTCTAAGTTATTTTGTAATTAACTGAAATTTTTGGCTTTAAATTTTGAATTATTTGAATTTAAGGTTTTCTCAAATTGTTTCTAGAAAATATCAATAATTTTCCCATATTTCACAAGTTAAATATCAAATTATTTTCTTGTGAAAAAAAATAATATCAGAGAATTTTTACAAAGGGACATAAAAAGAAAAGATTCAGCTGATAAAGTAGAAACATGAGTTCTTGAAAAGTTAGTTAAAGGATTTATCACTAAAAAATAGATTCCCACTGACTTCTCTGCCAAGGAGACTTACAGCGTAGCTCTATCCGTATAAAATCAGTAATTCCCAGGTTCTCCAAAAACACCCCCGAGAGAGCTGATGTCTTAAAAAAAAAGGACACATCTGCACTCAGTTCTCCATGGAAAGTAGGGAAATGAAGGTATGAGGCCTCAGTATTAAAAGAAGCTGAATTCCAAAATGACCCTGTTAAAAAAAAAAAAAGAAAGAAAAAGAAAAATTCAAGACACACAATGGTACATAGTATGGTATTTTCTATATCAAGCATTCTCATTGTTTAAAGTGATGCTCAGTCATATGAACTACTTTTGTTTTTTTCTGTTAACTGTGTGGTACACAAGACATAAACATATGATCAGAGATTTTACAGGAAAATCCTGGGTTCCTTCCAATAGGAAGGAAATGATGGGTATTCAAATGGTTTAGATGGAAGGAAGCATCGCAGCCTCAGTATTTCCCCCTGCCAAAGGGACATTTTTAGGCTTCACCAAACTTTGATTAATAGCTTAATGTTTTTATTACTTGAAAATGTTAATTTTTATTCAATGTTAATTGTTAGGCAAAGCCACTTACCTGCTTTGAATAGCAAAATTCCTAAAGAAGCTCATACTGGTTCTTCTTCCAACACACACAAGTTCACAGAGCTACATTCTCAACCATTTCCACTCACAGGCCTTGTGATTTCCCAGACTGAGACTGGCATTCAAGATAGTGTCATCCAAATAAAGACCAAGGCAAACTTACTCTGTGCTGTGCAGATCTTCTCATAAAAAATATTTCATTCAAAATCATTTCTTACTTTGCTTTTAAGAGTGAGGTAGATGGCCAGTAGAGAAAAAGTATTCTCAAAAGGTTTATGGATGCTCAGAATAGACAGAAAATGCTTAGGAGTTTTGAGATACAAAGTAACAGATCTGAAAAATATATGTAGGCTACATAGTTAATTATAATTATTCAAATGCAACTTTTGATCTTTACTTTCTCCTGCCGAGTTTTTCTTTATATCTGTAATTTTTCTTCTGAAAAAAGATATTGCAGGTATTATACAGCAGAAAATATGGAAAATACAGAATAAATGCAATGAAGAACTATATAGTTCTTCACTACATCTAGCTACTTAAAAATCACAAACTTGACTCTGCTTCTACATGTCCCTTAGATTTTAACTTATTTCCTATAAATTTTGGACTAAACAGTTCTTACAACTATTTCATTTTTTTCTGTTTTTCTCATGAACCTGATTCAAAAGCCAATTCTTATTTTTTGTGTGAAAATTTTTAGAATTGAATTTATTAAGCTGAGAATAATCTTACTTTGAGGATTTTTTTCCCCAGAGTCAAATGAAACTATATATTATCTGAGTCATGTCAAGCCTAGTCCTATGTCCTTTTTCAAGCTATTTCTTTGCTTACACACTTTAGTCTCTAGGAAGGAATATAAGAAAATATATAATATCAAGTCAGAGATAACAGCCCATTCGTGTTCTTGAGAGTTCTTACCTAGTCTATTTTTAGCAGGAATTCGACACCCTTCTGTTGAAATGTTGTATGTGGAAATTAAAATAAAGCTGTAACGTTATGGAATATTATTAAATCTTATTTTGTCTGATTAGAAAGGGAACATTCAGAATTACTTAAAGGTCTGAATTAGATAATATTATTATAAAACATAACATTTCATTTGTTTCATATTGTAGCATAACTAACCTAATAAAGCATCGTACAGAAGGCTTCAGGGAACTGGTTGAAACAGAGCAGCGATTCTGTGAATTGCTGCTGTCTATACAATGGATGCTTTTATAGTAATGAAAACAATTCGTTACGTGAGGTGGCTGAAACACTCCCATACACATAACAGTATGTTTTGTTTAGTTGGCAATCCTTATTTTACAATTCACAGTAAGTACAAAATGAAATAAGAACAGTTTATGGGATTAAGAAATGGCTGCTAATTCAAAACAATTGGAAAGAAAGTAAAGGCCAATGTTTACATGGTCAAATAATGTTAATGGCATGCGATATCTCAACTCTTCACACCCTGTACTAAGATGCACCCTGAAGAATCTGAGCCACCTCAGAGAAAGACAAGGCATGGAGGAGCCAGAGCAGAGCTCAGCAGGCAGGCGGCAGCAGGAAGCTGTGGTCCTTGAAGGATTCTATGGGCAAAGGGGCTGGAAAATCCCTGAGCTGACCAGGGGCAGATCTGAATGTACTTGCAAGCTGTGTGAATTCCAGTTCCAAAAGTAAGATGCCCTTGTGCTATCCCAACAAAATCATGCTATGACACATTATTCTAAGTAACAATACTTAATAATTAAAAAACTAATAATATCTATTTTCCCTTGAATTCAACATAGAGTACTAGAAACCTGAAATTCCTTTGTGAACACCATCTTTTATCTTTCCATAATGTGTGTGTCTATGTGTGTGTGTGTGTATAAATAAAAACAGAATCCACGAATTATTTACATAGACAAATACACTATTTGATTCCCTATATAAAATTAATTTAGTACTGTCTTAAAATTATATGTACTTTAAAAAATAATTGTTTTACTCAACTTTCATTTATCTCCTTTGTAGACTAGACTTTTAAAAAGAGCAGATTTACAGAGACACACAGTAAATTAGTGGTTTATTAGAGCTGGGGAGGCAGTAAGGTAGGGTAGTGAGAGAGCCCTTTCTTAAAAGTTAAAAAAAAAAAGAAATATTAAAATATTGAAATGCTGATGTGAGGAATCTTTTAGCAGTCAAATGCATCTTCTAAATATTTATGAATCAGGAGGGTGGGGAAGGAATGGGGGAGTGAAATTGATCAATTACATTTTTATGCAACATGAATATGCTACAACAAAACCCAACGTTCTGTGTAATTAATATGCCCCAATAAAAAAGAAAGAAAAATTTAAAATATTTATGAATCCTTAAAAAGTAAGCTGGAAAATATAGAATTCTTCACAGAAATAAAATGCTAAGACTAATTACATATGGTGATATTGGAACATGGAATCCTACATATTCATTTTATAATTCATTGGGTCTCCTCTTTAGCACTTCTATTACTGTTTTCAACAAATTTGTGAACCTCCACAGAAATCCATATGAGCAAAATAAAATTAAAAATGAAATCTGGCTGGAGAGGATTACAGCTGGTGGGTTGCAGATAGTATAAAAGAGAACAAAGTGGTTCCTAAAAGTCTCATAGAGTTAGAAACCCCTTCCTGCCCTCAGGACACAGACTTGATAAGGCAAATACCTCTTAGGAAGGCAGAAAAGAAGTCTTTGCAATTAAATAACTTCATACCATCTGTAAAGAGATAATTCTTACCATTATTCCTATGTTAGTTTTGTGTAAAACTGTTTAGATATTAATAGCCAAGGCAAAAGCATGTGTATATACTTAAATTATTCAAAAACACACACTTTCAATTTTGTTTTAGAAGGAACTAGAAGGATGGAATTTTGAAGCAAGCATCTGATTACTTTTAATCTAGGATACATAAAATAGTAAATGAGATGAGTGAAGCGTATTTAAGTTTGCCATTACTTATCCATCCATTGTTCCTATGAAGGTCACAGTAAGGTTGGAAAGGGAGAGAGCTGTGTTAGAAAACAGAAGAGATCCATCCAAGTGTCACATCCCTATTTTATTGGAAGCAACCTATTTTCAATTAACAAATAGCAGTATTTTAATATACAAGGAAGATCATGTTATAAATACAAGATAAATTTTGTCCACCTAAGATCAATTCCCTTGGTTAATACACATGACTATCCAAAAAAACTCCAGTCCAGTTATCCATTTGAGAAGGGGAGAAAGCATTGATAGGTCAGTTATAACCAAATTCAGGTATTTAAACAACAGAAATAGAGTTACTTTGGCTTGAACAAAATAGATAAGTGACAAATTAATCAAGAGCTTTTCATTGACCATACACTAATGAAAGTGTGATTCTTTGATTTACATGGTTAAAATCAAAAGTAACTTGGTATTCAGATTGTTGTGTTTTTAACACTCCAATTGACTGTAAATATTTCAATATTCCAATTGACTTTAAATGGATGCGCTCTTAATATTTGATTTTGTACTTGTATATACTTTATGCTACAAAGTATAGACATCACCTTTAAGTAGGCACATATATACATTACCCATTTCAGCCATTTGCAAAAAGGCACACTGATTTTTTTTTCTATGCCTAGATTATATTTTATGTACTAGTTAATTTGATGAAGTATTTCATCAGACCATCATCAAAAATAAAAACTAGTAAATTATCCATAATGTATGTATTGCATAATGATTCCTGCATATAAGGTTTAATTATAATCATTACATATGATTGGCTAAAAATATATACATCTTTTAAAGCACACCAGATGTAAATATATGTTGGAAATAACAATGCCCAGTGTGAGCTTTGGAGACAACTGTGATCATACTGTCTTTCCCTTCCAGCTTCTCTGGCCCTTGCTCTTGGAGGATGATTTCACACACTCTCTTCCCAAACACACCACATCCCATTTCTCATCCTTGAACTTCTCCAGTGATCTTCTCTACGAGCAAAGAAGGAAGAAGAGATGTTCTCCTTCCTGCATCTTCTCATTCATCCCATTATCATGGATCAACTGCTCCTACTCCAAAAATTTCTCCTCGGGGCCTCTCCCATTGGCACGAACATGCGATTAATTCTCCCATCTTAGAAACTCAATCTTCTGATCCTACTTTTCTTTGCACTTAATATTACATTTCTCCATTTTTTTCTTCTTATTTCTTGAATCTGTTCCAGGCTTTTATTCCCAAATACTTGCCCAAAACTGCCATCACCCAAGTCATAAATTACCTCCACATACAGTATCTCAGTACTCATCTTCAACTATCAGCAACATTCACCATAGTTGATGTTCTCTCCTCCTTGAAACATTTCCTCACTTGGAGGCCAGGAAGACCCACACTTTTCTGCTTTACTTGTTGATGGTATGATTCTCAGCCTTCTTTCTTTTTCCCTCCTCACCTCCTCAATCTATCACATGTGGAATGTTTCAAGGCTCTGCTGTTCATCACCCATCTCCATTCACAAAAAACCCACCTGGTCTGTCCCATGCCTTTAAATACACTGAATACACGCTGAAGCCTGGAACTCTCAAACTGACAACTGCAGGTCTCTATTTGAACGTCCATGGCATTTCAGCCTCTACATGTCCAAAAACTGAATTATGTGCAATTGTAACTCCTTCACCTCAGAAGCAATCTTCCCCATTTCAATCCATGTCAGTTCTATCCCTCTGATTATTAGACCAAACACCTGGGTGTCATTGTTGACCTTTCTTTTTGCTACCTACACCAGTCCATCAGCAAATTTTATTTGTCCTCCTTTTAAACCACACTCACCACAATACATCATTGTGGCCATTGTTCAAGTCACCATGATCTCTCAGCTGGGGTAGTAATAAGGTCTCCTCCATGCGCTCCTTGTTAGAATGGTACCCTGTTCAATCTCACTGAAACGTAACTTAGATCAGGCCATTCCTCTACTCAAACTCTCCTAACGCTTTCCAAACTCATTGAGGATAAAAATAAAGATTTTACAAAATCCTCCATGATCTGATCACTGGGTTTTTCTTGACCTCTACCACCCTTCTCTTGCCCAATAAGCTCCAAACACTGGGACCTTTGGCTGCTCCAAACATGGCAGCTACCTTCCCTTCTCTGTGTGGTTCCTTTGGCCTCTCTCTCTACCTTGAGTAGAGTGCTCTTTCAAAGATACATGCATCTCTAGCTCCCTTATTTCCTTCAGATCTTTATTCGAATGTCACTTTCTTAGGGAGCCTTTAATAGTCATCCCATTCAAAATTGCCCCCTTGTGCATCAATTTTGCTTTCTTCACACTATAGCAATACCATACCATGTATTTTACTGTCTCTCTCCAAGAGGATACTTTTGTCTATTTTGCTCATTATATGCACTGTGTGTGTGTGTGTGTGTGTGTGTGTTGGGGGGCATAACAATGCAGGAAATTAATAAATAGCTGAGGAATAAAATTATAAGATTTTCTTTATCATTGTATTGTAACCATCAGATAGCTTAGAAGAACTCCAGCTTAGTTATAGAACATGTACCCCAACATATCCACTGGAATCTTTGTTGAACAGATGGAAAGAACAAGGAAAACAGAGGAAGAAGAAGAAATAAAAAGAGAGAAGAATGAGATTATAAGGTAAAGAAACTTTAGGAAAACTAAAGATAGGAAACCCAGTAAGATAAAATAAAACAAAAATTAAAATAAAAGAATTTCCCAAAGGTGAATTAGCAGGCATAGTGGAGCCAACGAAATTATCTTATTATCTGCTAAAATGGAATTGATCCTTACTTTTTTTAATGGCTTATATATTCTCTGCCGAATGGAAGAGAAGTCTGTCAAATGGAAGAGAAATTAACCAAATCACTGGTCAATATCTTTTTCCAGCCTGAGCACCTAACTTCTGCAATGTTATTTATTGCCTACATGCACCTTTGATTATTTAATGCATTCTGAGCAGCTGTGATTTCTCAGACAGCTGTCCTAGTCGATGCAGACAAAATGAAGAAACTAATTTCAATGACACAAGCATTTCTTAGAACATGAAACTTGGAACAATTTTTCCTAACTTTGGAAGTTTTAGAGGTGCTTTGTTTAATCACAAAACTTCAACACAATGATTAACTGAGAAGAACTACTTCTAGTAAAAAGGGTTAAAAATTCAAAGTCAAAGAACTTAAAATATTGAATATTCAGATTAACACACTGAGAGCAGAAATTTAGAACGTGTTTGCAGCGACGTACTGTATCTGCCTTGTACCACATCACAGCTATTTTGGGGAACTGATTATGGGGATTGTTACTCAACACTGGGTAATATGCTAAAATGATTAAATATGCTGAAATAGGAGTGAATTGTACATGTTAAAAAGGTGAATTGTAGGGCATGTGGATTATATCTCAACAAAGCTGTTACCAAAAATCAAAAACAATGCAGGGTGAACCAGCTGAGTTTGTTATAGAATCTTAACTCAGGAAATAGATCACTCATGAGTCTTTCTAGGAGAGCAAAAAGGAAAACATTGACCATCTGACGAGGAAATCCAAGAAGAAATAAATCAAATTCAAAAAAATGTCGGGGTTGGGGATATAGCTCAGTTGGTAAAGTGCTTGCCTCGCAGGCACAAGGCCCTGGGTTCAATCCCCAGCACCACAAAAAAAAAGAGCTGGAGTTGTGGCTCAGTGGTAGAGCACTTGTATAGCATGTGTGAGGCCCTGGGTTCGATTCTCAGCACCGCATAAAAATAAATGAACAAAATAAAAGTCCATCAACATCTAAAAAATAAAAACATGTAAATAAAGTTTCAAGCATAGGGAGGCTCTAAGGGGTTAACTTTTAAAAATGAATCATTATACAAATAATAACATAACTAGCAAAACCTGGCTAGTAATGATGTGTTTGTCAAATGAAGAAAACAGAAAACAGAGCAAAATAGACCATAAAATAATATTTTTCTCCAAAAAGTAAAAATGTGTTCCAGTTTTACAAAGGAATTATATTGTTGAAAAAGTAAACTTTAATATTAAGCAAAATCATGTTCCCATCTGAAAGTACTTTTATTGCCACCGCCCATATATATTTAAGATAAATGGTTCAGATGGAACTAGATGTTCTTTATACTATGTTTTTCTTTTCTAATCAAAATCAGTCTTCCAATATATTTAAACTCCTTTCACTAAAAGTATACATCTCCTTACCATTTAATTACTTATGCAATCAATAACTTACTCGTGTTTCTTACTGCTAACTCACAAGGTATCGGTTCCTTTAGCTGTATATGATGGACCATTATTCTTTTATAAACTGCTATTTATTGATTACCTTTCATGTAACAGGTAATGTACAAGACACCAGGAACACAAAAATGAATGAGTAATGGACTCTTCCTGAGGGGCTCAAAAATAATTAAAAACCAGTACTAGAAATATATCTTTGAATTATGTTCAACATTTTTCCCGAAACAAACAAACAAACAAAATGCAGGACTCTCTCTTCTAGAGATCTGTGGAAGGCTTCACTGAGGAAAAGTTTTAACCTGAGTGTGAAAGGGGTCAGTAAAAGAATTGGGGAGACCTTGCAGACGAAGGTGATTGAGTGAAAAGGAATTGGAGCTGGGTACCATCAGGAATTCTCTTTCGATAGCAAGATGTGCACAACAGAAGGTCCCTGAAGACGTCTTCCTGCTGCAAGTGGAAAACCATACCTTAACCCTGTGTGTCAATTCTGCACTTCTACCCTTTCTCCTTAGCATCAGGGGGGAGTTCTGGGATATGACAATTAAGACTGGACTACTCTGGGCCCTGCCTCAGCTCACTTGGTCCCCTTCAAGCCCAAACCAAGCACTGAGCTACAGCGGTGCTACTCAACCCATGTTTAGAGGACGTGCTTCTTCCTCTGTCTCCCTAATCCTTCAGGAACCAACACTTTTTGTAAAAATAGGACAAAAATAAATTACTAGAAAAATGGAAAGAGGAAAACAAAACCATAAAAAATATCATCCCTAGACCATTTTTTACTACTACTATGCTCAACGGACATAAATTACTCTGTCCCACTGACATAAATCATTCTAAAAATGTACTCTGAATTTCTGTACTAACCTCGTCATTGGTAACACAGAATTGCTGGATGGGCACCAGCCTGTGGGCCACACTGACCCAGGGCAGCAAGAAGCAGTGGTGGCATCTGGAAACGCTCCCGCCTCACCTCCTGAACCTGAAGCTCTGGGGATATGCTGCAGAAACCAGTGTTAGAACAAGCTCTCCAGGTGTTCTAATGCATGCTGAAAAGGACTGTTGATGCAGAAGGCTTTGGAGGATACTTCAAAAATAAAGATGCCCCCACCATTCCTGAGAGACCGAGCAGATTCCACAGCACCTGAAGGTCTGCTTCTTGTCACCTCCTGCTAACTGGTAAACTCAAATGTTTTCCCTTGATTCTTTCCTTTGACTCTTTTGTGTTTAAAGTTAATACAAGTTAGAAACATCTTCAGAAGGATTCCAGAAGTGTCCTAGAGAACTGGAGTGACCACGTTGTTAAATCCTTTATTATTTTAAGAGTTTATTCCCGGGGACTTTTTAATGACCCAGCTTTTAAAATCACGCAACCATAACTATTCATACTATCACTTGTTTTTTGGTTTGGGTTTTTTTAGTCTCTTTGCATAAATAAAACTGAGCCTTTTGGTAAATAGCTCTCAGAATCCTGACAAGGGTATAAAGCCACAAAACCACAACCACACTCAAGGTACAAAACATTTCCTTCCTTCACTTGATGAAAGTTCCCTTGTGCCTTCTAGTAAGATCCTTCTCACCTTAAAGCCCTGGCAAAAGAGACCCTTTTTCTGTTCCTATGGTTTTGACTTTTCCAGAATATCTTAGATATGGGATCAAAGAATGTTGCTCCCAGCCCAGATTCTCTCACCTAGCATATGCAATCGAGGTTCACCCATGTGGACATGTGCACCCAGCATCCATTCCTTTCTGTTCGGTAGTGTTCCATTGTGGATCGTGCACACACCAGAGAAAAATGGAATGCATACCGATCACTAGCTGATATACATGTGGGTGGATTCTAGCTTTAGGAGACTCTGAATAAAGCCAATATAAGCCTTGCATGAAGGCATTTCATTTCTCTTGGATAAAATCCTAAGAATGTGATTGCTGAGTCATGGGATGTTACCTGTGTTAAACGGTAGAAGAAAATGCCCAACTGCTTTTCAAAGGGGGACCATGTTACATTCACAGCCTCAGTGTGTGATGGGCTGACAGATTTGGCTGCCTAGAAATGTTACAGGCCAGGCTATTTGGGCAATGACTAAACAGGCTCCATTTTGCTTTGAGACTCCATGTTATGTAGGAAATGAGCTTCTCCCATGGGAACACCCCACCTCTATACCTATCAACAATTGCTTAGCTTCTCCCATGGGAACACCCCGCCTCAGTCACTTAGCATGACATATTTAACAATGCAAAATGGCGATTCTTATATGATGAAAAATTGTTCTCTTTTGATTTTATGTTAGTAACCATGAGTAACCATTCTTTATTTTGTACCTAGGTAAAGGTCATTTTGACCCACTTCCCCCTCTGCTGATGATTTCATGATGTAAGTATGTAATTTTGAATCACAGCAAGAGACACTTATGATTGATGTGATTTTTTGCATAAGAACCCCTGCAACCCTGTGCTCGGGGCTGTTCTCCCAATAGCCATTTTTGGGGCATTGTGTGAGACAGTCAGCGGCCGGCTTAATAAAGACTCTCAGATCTGGACTTCTCAGTGGTGATTGCTCTGTTCTTAAGTTGCGCCCCATAACACAATGTATGAGGGTTCCAGTTACTCTGTATCTTCTCTAACACTTGGTATTTATAATCAGTTTTTTATTATTAATTTCAGCCATCCTTCAAGTTACACATGGGTCTCTCAATGTGGTATTATTTTGCACTCCACTAATGACCAATGAAGCTCAGAATCTTTGTTTCACATGTGCTTATTTGAAATCCATGTATTTCCTCTATTCTGAATAGTATGTGCAAATCTTTCGCCCATTTGTTAATGTGATTCTTTATTATTGCACTGTAGGATTCTTGTCATATTCTAGACAATAGCCTTTATAAGGCATGCATTTTGCAAATATGTTTTCCAGCCTATGGCTTTTTTTTTTTTTTTTCATTTCCTTGACAGTATCATTTTAAAAGTAAAAACTTTGGATTTTGGGGAAACCCATGTTTTTAAAAATTTTATCTTATGGACTGTGCTTTTAGTGATGTATCTAAAAACACTACACCTAACTCAAGGTCACTCAGACTTTCTCCTGTTTGCTGAGAGAACTTTTATAGTTTATGGTTTTATATTTAAGTCTATGATGAATCTTGAGTTGACTTTTTGGGTACACTTTGAAGCATGAATTGAGATTCCTTTCTTTCTTCTTCTTTGTATTCTTTTCCAAGTGAATTCTGATTGTTCCAGTAGTGTACTTTGAAAAGAACTGCCTTGGCAGCTTTGCCAGAAAGCACTCAGGCTGGATGTGCAGGTCTGCTCAGGGCTCTCTGTTCTATGCCGTGAATCTCCTTGTCCGTCTTGACGTCAACACCACCTTACTTTGAATATTCTAGTATTTTTAAAAAATCTTAAAATCATGCCATGTTAAGTCTCAAGCTTTATTTTTAGTTTTCAGAATATTTTGTCTTAGTTCCTTTGCTTTTCCAAATACGTTTTTTTAAAAAGCATGCCCATTTCTTGTACCACAATTTTATTTTCATATTTTTGACATTACTGTAGAAGTTACTTTTAAAATTACATTTAACTTTTTCTATCACTAGTATATAGAAATATTGCTTTTGCATATTCACCTTTAACCCTGGGACCTTGCTAAACTCATTTTTTTAAGTCAGTTCTTCGGGATTTTTTTCTACCTAGAAAATCATGTAATCTAGAATGAGAGGTATTTTCTTTCTTCTTTTCTGATCTATAGGACTTAGGTTTCTTTTCTTGATTACTGAATGTGCTAAGATCACCAATGGTACATTGAACAGGAGTGGCGAGAACAAACCTTCTCATCTTGATCCTGATCTTAGGGAAAAGCATCTCAGTCTCTGATTGTTCAGTCTGACATCAGACATTGGATTTTCACGGATGTCCTACCCAGCAGCGAGGGTTCTCTCTTTAGTTCTTGGTCTGCTTAGTTTTTATCATAAATAAAATGGTGAATTCTGTTACTTTTCATAGATCCACTGAAAAGACTTATTTTTATATTCATAAGTGAATTAACTGGGGATAATATTTACTAAGTTTTGATGTCCGCAGCACAACTTTAAAAAGCCTTATCATTCCTATCCACCCTACTTTTGAGAAAATATCTAACAATTTTTATCTGTAACTTCTAACATCAACAAAAACAGCAATAGTCACAGCAAATTTCAGACCCACCTATGTTAAAAGCAAAATGAAAAGAATTTGGGGAAAAAGTGGCAGCAATTGATCAGGGTTAAGCTCTTATCTGGTCCAAGTAGGTCTCAGACTCATTTTTTATTTATCTGTCTTTGTTTTTCAAAGCTTCTGCTCTCCCCTAGAAAAATATGAGTAGACATAAAATTTCCATCATCTCTAGTTTGTAGGCGAAAAGAGAATTACTTTCTTTTATTCTTATCTCTCCTATTTGCTATTTAAAGAAAACTTTAACATCTCTTATCTCAATGAATGACATTAATGGTTTTATTCAAATCAGAAAGCCGGAAGTCGTCCTCAAAGTTTCTGATCTCAACTTTCCATCTACGTCACACTGAATTTGCCTCTCTAGTTGACCCCCTTCTTTTAGCTCCCTGCCAGCCTATGCTAGTTCAAGCCTCTAGCACTTCTTCTTTAACATCAAAGTTTATTTTATTTGTCTTCAAGGTTTGCATCTCCATGCATTCAATTAAATCATATGAATTCAATTATTTTTCAGATTTAAATTATGTAGTGTCCAGTTCTGATGCCTTCAGGGTAATGTCCACATACCTGCTTGGAAAGCCCACTGCAGGAAGCTGTAAGTCCCATATCTGCCCAGTGTACCTCAGTTGGAAAGAAAAATAGTGTGCCCAGGGCATTGTGCCTCAAGAGGTGTAGATTTCCCACATTGAGAAAAGGGGTATTTACTTTCTGGATTTTCTGAGTGAGAAAATTATAAAAAGGCCCTCTGGTTAAAAAAAAAAAAAAATGGTCCTTATAATAGCATGTGGAGATGAGCCTCAACCCAAAAAATAAATGTAGGAGGCAATAAGGCCAGTTACTCATTGACAATTCCACTAATAAGTGAGAGATTAATTGGCAGGCCTCTAAATATTTGGAACTGTGTGTAAATTCTTATCACTAGTGTTGTCACCCTCTTCTGTATCCCCATGATCACAATAGCTCAATGCTCCAACCTCAGCATGATGGACAGTTCAGACCACATGATTCTTTGTGTGGAGGGCTGTCTCAAATATGATAGGATGTCTAGCAGCATCCCTGAAATGCCAATAGCAGCTCATCCCCAGCACATGACACAACCAAGAATGTCTCCAGACATCGCTGAACTTCACCCAGAGGTAAGATTGCCTTAGGTGGAGAATCACTGCCGAGGAAGGGATTTTACCTGCTTAAGTTAACAGCAGAAAATGTGGGGGGTAAAAATGTCTAAGAGATAAAATGGCTACTGACCTCACTCAAAACAGACTGATTCCCAGGAATTGTGGCAAACAAAATAAGGAAGACAGAGGAAGCCAGGCTGGGTTGCTGCAGTGTTAAGATCAAAACACACAGTGAAAGGTGCAATGTGATGTATAGAACGACTTCCCGACAGCCCTGAAAAATCATTACAATCCCCTGAGTGCATCCTAAGTTTACAAGCCCATCACTTTGCACATAATTTTTCTCTCCATGAAATATCCTATGTCATCTTCATGTGACTGTGGGATTGTGGCAGGACAGGAAGTAGAGATGATACACATCAGAGGTGGTGAGGATAATGGCAGGCAGTTTTATACAAGGTATATATAATTTTTATAGGCCAGCATCATCTTTGCTTTTTAAGTAAGCAACTTCTGCTATATATCTCCCTATATCTACTGAGTTGTCAGATCCTCTCGTTTGTTGAGCTCATAGAATAAAATTTTATTTTAGGGTATGCTATTAATGCAAACAAATATTTCTTCTATTTCCATTTGAAGTTCGGGAAATACTAAAAGCATTCATAATGAATGTTCCCACCTCTAAGTGAACTGATTTCAGAGAGGCTGATGATCTATGAATGGAAACACATGTTTGTTTCATTCTCTGCTGAAAACGTATATGCATGCGCATGCATGGGTGAACTACAAACTGTGTTTGAATTTTGAATTTTAAAAGGTTGGTTTAGGACGTTAATATACTGAATGTACAGACTAGAAGCTTCCATTGGTTTAAAGTCAACACACACACAGAAAAAAATAGAAATTAAAAGTTGAAATATATTGGATCAAACTAACATTTGTGTCTATTGATGTTCTGAGGTTTACCCCAGACTTACCAGAAGAAAACTCACATGAATTCTTCACAAGGTAATACAGCATGGAGGCTCCTAATGATAGGTAGAAATTCAAGAACACTGGAAGGCATTTAGGAACCAAATTGACAATCCCAATGGTTTCTTTCAGAAACCTGGCGGGTTCCCACCACTTTGTGCTTCGTGGGGTAATGATTTGTTGACTGAATAAAAGAACATTTCTGACTTTATGAGCTTTCATGATGGAAGTCTGAGCAAGTATTATTATTATTAAATACTCTCATTTATTCTGGTGTTTGAGGAAGTGTCCAGAAAAAGGATGAAGATACTTTTATATATTAATGTCATTTTCTTCTTTCTATGAACTTCCTATATATATGTGTGTGGGGAGGGTATGTTGTTTTTTTTTTTTTTTTTTGGTACTGGGGATTGAACCCAGGGGCACTCCGCCACTGAGCCACATCTCCAGCCCTACTTTGTATTTTATTTACAGATAGGGTCTCACTGAGTTGCTTAGGGCCTCGCTAAGTTGCTGAGGCTGTCTTTGAACTCGCAATCCTCCTGTCTCAGCCTCCCAAGTGCTGGGATTACAGAAGTGCGCCAGCATGCCCGGCCTGAGCAATTGTTATACTTTGGACACATGACACTTGCCTCAGCTCTGTTCACAACACACTGGGACCACTTACTGTCTCCCTGGCAGAGCAGAGGCCCCAGTTGATAAGCTGCTTCCGAATGCGGCCGACCTGTGTCTGTGATCACGATCTTAGTTACTGGCAGATGTTCTTTGTAAGAAAGGAATCCTGTGTCATTGGTCCTAAAAAACAAGGGCAACAGCAAAATTCTCAAAATGACTCTAATTACGTAATTCTAAAGTAAACAATAATCCTCACCGCATTTCAAAGCCAAGATGCTCTAAGTTAAATTTGCATATTTACAAAAGAATAAGTCCAACTGTTTATCTGAGCACATAAAAAACCTGGTAACGTTTTAAAGTCTCTTGCACATATTAAAATACAGAATATAAAATATAGCATATGTTAAAATTGCAATGTAAATCTTTTTTTTTAATTCGCTGGGCCAGTTACTACTTTTTGACTGAAATGGTTAATTCATTAACATTTAGTGTAAAGACCAATCATGTGTTTCAGGTCTAGCATTTCACTATTTGTTTTATTGTTGTTCTGATTTTTTCTCATGATTTCTTGTACTTCTGTTCCCCCTTTTGCTGCCTCATCTTGGTCTCCTCCAGGTTTTTCGTATTCAATTTTATTTTCACTATCCACTTTTTAGCTGAAACTCTATTGTATTTTAATGTCTGCTTTATGCATTAGAAAATGCATCCTTAATTTATCACAGTCTACTTACATTTTATGCTGTATAACAATATAAAATGTCAGAAGCTTGCTAGGGGATAATTTATATAACACCCTTCCATTCACTAGGGCGTGTGCAGACACACGGACACACCCACACACAGACACACCCACAAACAATTTCTGCTATTGTTGCAGGATATTTTAATCCATGTTATGAATTTTGTAGTAGAATTGAACTGTGAATTTAATTATGTAATTAAGAAAAGAATTTGAACACTGGGTTTTATATTCACCAACATATCTATAATTTTCAGTGCTCTTTATTTCTTCCTGAAGATCTGAATTTTCATCCAATGTTATTTCTCTTCAGCCTACAGGTTTGTTAGAATCTTCATTTCAGATGCTGTACTTTGTTATTTTAAAATTTGCACTTTGTCCTTTAATATAGTTCTCATTTAAATCTCATTTATTAAAATTTCCTCTTCCTTCGATGTGATTGTTTTTACCTTTAAGTCTTGGAACATGTTTATAATAATTACTTTAAAGTCTTGTCTGCTAATTTTAGCATTGCGTCCCAAAGTTTGTTTATAATAGCTTCTTTTAATTTCTTGACTTCAGATCAAAGTTTATTCTTCCTTGGAATATTCAGTCATTGTTATAATATCCTGGATATTGTAGATGATATAAAGATTCTGGAATTTGTGATTGTTTATACAGGTAGTTAAATCACAACCTTATCACAATAAATCATGGATATTTGATTTACACTTCTTTCATTCGTATATTTCACTAGGGTGGGCCGTGTCTGTTTTGCTCTTAGTTTTCAATCCTATCTTCCAGTTCTAGGCCCTGGTCTTTGCTGCAAAGACATGGTCTTTCTGTCAGTTCTATGGAACACTGAACTGCATCTCAGTTAGGGAGACTTCAACTCAAACTCTGCCTATCCCCAGGTAGTAATTGCAGAAATCTCTGTAGAGCTTGTTTAGATTTCCAGCTGTAGCTCTCTTCTTGGTCCTAAAAATCTCCTCCACATGTGTGCAGTTTAAGAGGGGAGTTTATAGGGTAGAACCCCCAAGTGGACATTTCCAGCCCTCTGGATCCTCACACTCTGTCCTCTAATACCTTAAGCCAAACAAATCAAAACCTAAAATTCTCTTGGAGTTCTAGGCATCCAGTGGCATGTGAGATGGACAGTGTTCCAAGGGGAAGGGCATTTAAATCCACGTCTCACCCACCTGGGTTCTCTGCTTTCAAGCCACCCTGGCAATTTCTACCTACATTTGGCTGCTCTCTCCTTACTTCTATAGCTGTTTTGATAATCTTTTTCCTGGGTTTGTAAATATCACATGACAAAGGTTAGTTCCATGGAAGCTAATGCAAGATGAGAAGTTCAAAATACTTTTATTTTTAAAAATTAATTTTGACTAACAATGTTACAGAGGCACTAGAGAGATTTTTAATTAATTAACTAATTTTTTTTTTAATTTTTACAGACTGCATTTTCCAATCCCAAAAAACCAAAGACTGAATGTTTTCACTAGAGAGTTCTTGGTGGTTGATTGGTTAATTTTTTATTGTTGAGCATTACTATTGGTGTTTTTACACCTTTTAAAATACAATATTACTATGTAGGCAACTTTCACAAAGGAGGCAAGAAAAAATAAGTTAAAGAGTACCTTCCAAATGAAGTAGAATTTTGAAAAAGTAGAGTTTGAGTAAGAGAGGCAGTATTCTTCATACCAAAGTGGTAGCCTAAACGTTCAGCATGACTATGTAAAATAATCTTGATGAAAGTAAACAAGCAAAATACCATATAATTCAAATTGTGAGCTCAATTAAAAACACACTGATCAGTGGAATTAATGTACATTCTATAACCAAATCAATCATATTTACACTCAGATGAACTATTACTACTTTTAAATATAAGTCTACACAGGTCCTGTGGCCAAATAATATACTCATGATATGCTGAAATGAGAATACTAAAATTTCTAAATATTTACACTTTTAACATTTTTTAGATAAAGGAGAACACATGCATGAGATTTTATTTTTCTAATTCCTAAAATGTTATTGATTTCTTTTTTAAAAATACGATCCGCGGAACATTAGCCCTTTTGACATGGATTTTCCTTTTAATAAAAATGAAAGAACCATGTGTTAAGATAATTGGGAGATATTCTGCATCTATATGTTTAAAATTTTATATGAAATGTGCTTTGGTCATTGGCCGAAAATATATTTTGAAAATAATGGAATGTCTAATCGCAAATAGTTTTAAAGAGAATGACAATTGACTCTCATGCGATAATAATCTACTGCAAAAATAAGTTAAGGAACTCAAGCTTTGAACACTCAGGATCAGAGTGATTGTACCACGTTTCATTAAAACGAACCTTTATCTAGTTAAGTCATTGCACTACCTTGTTCAGTATCTTTCTGGTTATACACACTTTGAGTGGTGATGGGCTGACAGATTTGGCTCCATGGAAATATAGCCCAGACCAGGCTATATGGGCAAAGACTAAACAGACTCCATTTTGCTCTGAGACTCTAGGCAATGTAGGAAATGAGCTTCTCCCATGGGAACACCCTGCCTCTGTACCTATCAACAGTTACTTAGCATGACATGTTTAGCAATACAAAATGACAATTCTTATGTGACGAAAAATTGTTCTCTTTTGATTCCTATTTCTCCTAAACAATGCACCATGTGAACGGTGATGTCAACAATGACTGTATGGATGTTAGTAACCATTCTTTAGTTCATTCCTAGGTAGGGTCATTTTGACCCATTTCCCCCTGTGCTGATGATTTCATGATGTAAGTTTGTAATTTCGAATCATAGCAACAGACACTTCTGATTGATGTGATTTTTGGCATAAGAACCCCTGCAACCCTGTGGTCAGAACTGTTCACCCAATTGCCATATTTTGGGGGCATTGTGTGAGACAGTCAGCCGGCCGGCTTAATAAAGACTCTCAAATTTGGACTTCTCAGTGGTGAGCAGTCTGTTTTTAAGCTGTGTCCCACAACAGAGTGATTTTTAATTTAACATTAATTTTATCTCGAATAAAGGAATCATGAAGTCACCATTCGCTGCGGTCAGCGTCGCAGTTGCAGTGATACTGGGCATCAGCGCAGCTCCCTTCCAAGCCACAGGCACACTTCTGAGGATCAGGTGAAGAACCTCCCCAGTAGGTTTGAGTTTCATTGGTCCTTCCAACCCACCAGCTCAGGGGGGTTCCATCTGCAAGACAAATGTGGGAACCATGACATCTGCTTCCACCCCAGCATAATTCCCTTTTTCCTAAATTGTTCAAAAGAATAAAAGGAGAAAGAATGATGTGATATAAAGATATTTTAAACACTATCATGGATGGCATTTCCTTAAAGAAGCTTTATTAAAAATGATTATTAGTCTTAAATGATTGATTTTTTTTTCTTTTGGGCAGAAAAGAAATGAGTGATTCCTATTTAATTTAACCATGATAGCAAAAAAAAAAAAAAAAAAAGTACTATGAGCAGTTCACCTAGGCAATTTCTTTAAAAATAATTTTTGAAGCAGGTTTGCATCAAATTATAAACTGCAGTCATTAACATAAAAAAGCAAATTTGATTTGGAATCATGAAATGCCCATTAAACACTACGGGATATTATGTAAAGGCCCTGATTTATCTCAATACATTGATTGGCTACAAACATACTAGCTATTTATTAAGTATTAGGCATGGTATAGCACTCCCTCTCTGTGATTTAAGTTTTATTTGGAAGCCTGTATTTTCTCTTCCATTTAATAACTTGACTATTTATTTGGAGACTACAGAAATAACAAAGAAAGATCTCTATGCCTGAAGCAAATATTAGACTTAAAAAAAAGAAGTTTCCCTTAGCCAAACGCATCTCTTTCTACAATAAATGATCAGCTACCAGCTCCTTCTGAGTTAAGACTAAGCATAATGCCAAGGAACTCAAGCAAAGAATAGACAGAACGTTTAGCCAGGGATTTGTAGAAAGTGGGGGTGAGGCATGCAGGCAATCCATCTTGAGGGAAGGAGAAGAAGTTCAGAGGAAAAATCATAGTCATTTGAGAATCGGGGCATGAGGGAAATGTAAGCAGTATCTGATTTCTCAACTCCTCAAAGCCAGGTGATCATTTTTCGGTTGACTTTCAGACCTTTAAGTCGACACCATCCATCCCAATGAGAATTGGGGCTTTTACTAATTCCTCTCTTACTAACAAAGGCCAGTGCCCATTTTAACTTACTACTAGGTTGTCCCTTAGCTGATGCTGATACCTGTTCCCCAGGGTTGCTATACATGCTGGTCCAGCCAGGTTAAAACAAAACAAAACAGGAAAGTTGGAAGCTTAAGTTATGCACAAAGGTATTAATATCTGGAAAACTTGAATGATCAGAACATTAGTAAAAGGTTAAGCCTACTTGAAACACTTAGTAGGGATTTTTAACATACTGCTTAAAACACTGTGTTCTTAGATAGAAAATAATTCATTATTCCTAAGTGCTAAATCATATTTTCCCATCTAAATTTCCAATTGTCCCTATAAAAATCACTGAATACCTTTGGTTCCACCCAAGATTTTTTAAAGAGAGCTAAACAATTTAAATCAGGATAAAAACAAAGTTTTTAGGCAGGTACAATGATACACAACTGTAATCCCAGTGGCTGTGAAGGCTGAGGCAGGAGGATTCCAAGTTCAAAGCCAGTCTCAACAACTTAGCAAAACCCTGAGAAACTGAGCAAGACCCTCTCTCAGAATAAAAAATAAAAAATAGATGGGGATGTGGCTCAGTGATTAAGTGCCCCCTGGGTTCAACCCCTGGGAGCAAAAAAAATTTAAAAGATGAATGGATTTTTTAAATCTTGAGAAATAAAAATTAAAATTAAAAATGTTGGCGATCAAGGTAGAACATTCTACCTGTCACTGTTAAAATCCTAAATGACCTGAGTGCTCCCTGGATGACATCCTGTCAGTGTGCTGAGCCTCAGATCCTCACTGCTAAGAATGCATTTTTCTAATATCCCACTTTATTCATACACAGGGTGGCCTCATTAGCTCTTGAAACTGCTAATTCACTGAGATCTGAGGCTCTAAATTTAACACCACTTCCTGTGTTTCCACCTTGCATTTCTTGTTGTGACTTCAGAATCTGTTGTTCTCTCCCTTTTCAGTCCCTCTACCTCAATCCATTCCACACAGTTCCAAGGTCATCGACCTGAAGAAATGTGCCTTATCATCACCACTCCTCCACAGCCTCCTGCCATTTCCTGCTGTCTTTCCCAATGGTCTCAAGGCTGGCTGAAATAGCTCAGTGGGTTTGCAGGCAACTCTGGCCACCAAGGTGGGGTTTCTTCACCTTCTATGCCATCCCATTACCCTGTGTCATCTGTAAGTTTGCACACTGACCAACATCTTCTCAGTCTCCCACCTCTAGTCCCCATACCATCCTGTTACTCTCTGTGAGTTCATCCTTTTCAGAATCCACAAATAAATGACAAGACACAGCATGTGTCTTTCCGTGTGTGGCTGTGATGTCCTCCACCATCTCAAAGAGATTCCTATAATTGTTGCAGCTTTATCCACAATAGTCAAGACAGGGAAACAGCATAAGTGTCCCTTGAGAGATGAATAAATACAGAAAATGTGATACATCCATAATGAAGAATCATTCAGCTTTAGAAAAGAGGGAAGTCCTGCCATATGTAATGAGGATGAGCGTGCAGAGCTGTGCTAAGTGAAATCGGCAACTGTTCAGCACAACGAACAAGGAGTTACACACTAAGCTGAGCATGTCGAGGATAACCTCATGTCCTGAGAGCAGACACTGAGAGGGCTCCTGTCACACACTGTGTGTATGTGACCCCATCTCAACGGCACGACAGCCATGGGAGCTAGGAGTGACCAGCCCCAATTCAGAGAAGAGAAGGCAAAGATAGAGAGCTGTTATTAATTCATTCATTCGTTTGATGAATAAGGGATTCATCTAAGTTTTTATCTCGGAGATGGGAGAGCTGGTATCTGACGTGAGCTCTCTTCCTCTATAAGAATCTTACACCATTTTTGCAGTACAACTGTCTGATCCTCATTTACAGATGGAACTGAATGTTCAGCAGGGACATAAGATTTGAGTTTGGGCCAGCAAGTTGGTGTTGGAAGGATAAAAGGTTGAACAAAGACATTCTGAAAAAGAGGAAAAGGGGCAGGGGATACCGAGGGACTTGGGTATACGAAAGAAAATCATCTTTTATTAAGTGGGTGGAGAGCAAATAGGAGAGAAGCTTAACTGGAAATAAAATGTTAAATGTCAGAGCAACGGCTTAACATTTTTGTAGATGATCCAAATGACACATGATATTCACATGAAGCACGTTTTAACTTCCGATTGTTCTGTCTGGAACTGAGCCCTCTTAGGAGAATGTTGACCAAGAGGTTTTATTGTGCAGATATTAGAACCCTCTCTCAATTCTCAGAGAAACCCCAAAGTCCCTGCTAAGGAAACAGTGTACTGAGGAGTGGCATGAGGGTCACACAGGCAGAACAAGCAGTCCTCAGATCTCAGCAAGAGTCATTACCAGACAGACAAGCAATAAAGGCAGCAGAGCTTCTGGAAGAGAAGTGTTGTGCTGGATGCAGGGTTTCCTGAAGGTCACTTTCCTTCCTGAAGGCTAAGAGTGTGGCCTGTACGCTGGGTGGGTGGAAGATACAGAGAGATGGCAAGATAAGAGGCCCAGGGAGTTGGGGTCGGGGAGTGCTCACACCCTTTTAAAGAATGAGGTCACCAGGGCCCACTCCCAGGCAGAAGTGGGGGACCTGATAGTCTGACATCAGGAGATATTCCAAAGGGAGAAAATATAAAACCCAAAACAGAATTCATAAGACCAGTTCTGGATAGAATAAAACAAAGAGCTAAGTAGTCTTTCTGATTCCTATCTGAATCGACGGTTTGTAGCAGTCTTTTCTAGTTTTCAGTTGCACCCAGAGGCTGCCTGCCAACAAGACCTGAAAAAGGAGCCCAGCAAAACAGTCTTTTTCAGCCAACGAACTCATACTTGTACTAGCTCATGATGAAATGAGCCTGGTGTGCCTCTTGCCCCTTATGAGGATAAACACTGTGCATCCGTGGAGTATTAGAAGGAAGCCTTGACTGTACATGATCCGATGAAGGCCAGGAGGAGCGTTGGAAAGCAATCAAGGCTTTGCACGAAGCTCAATGTAAATTGACCTTGCTCTTTTCTCCAGGCAACAGCATCTATGTGACTTCTGGGCTGTGACACGTTTGCTAAGTACGTGGACCCTCAGCACCTGGGTAGAATTAAAATCTTCAGGATCTGGTTGAGCAAGGACACTATGCAGTGTGGCAAATGCCTGGGTTTACGCACCTTGCTGATTCACAAGCCGTGACTTCTTGCAGAAGTAAGCGAGCTCCTGTTCGCAGTGCTCCGCGCGGTTAATGGTGGCCTGCAGTTGCTCCATGCCGGCCACATACTCGAAAACCCCAGTGTGTGGGTTCTCTGGGTCGGTATTTCTGACTCTTGTTAAGTCAGAGACGTTGTGCTGTATGATGGTCCATGCAGTTTCTTGTATGCAGAAATGGGGGAAGAAAGAGAGGAGACCATCACTAGTCTGCAAAAGTTAAAATAAATAAAGAAAATCAAAATCACCTTTTATCTGAGTCAAATTTTTCTAGTCATCAAATCTCCCTGCGAGGTAGAATCAATACAAATGGATTCCCCAAATTTTTAAATTAAAGTGACTCTTTTCCCTGAAATGTACACTATCACCATACATTTGCAATGGTTTTGTTTTACTTTTTCACATGATTTAGGCAGACAATATTTATGATGAAAAATATTAGAAAACTATGATTGCTAGATGCTTGTGATATATTTCATATCATCAAATCTGATATTCTGTCTCTTTAAAGATGCAGGATTATTTCATTTTCCTTCTAGAAAGAAAAAAAATGATGCCTACTATAATAGCAAAACATTATTGACTGCTGCCACACTCAGAATTCAGTGATGTTGCAATGTAAAAAAGGGGTGCATGTCAAAAATAGTGAAATATTTCATATTACAGAATATAGGCAATGAGTTTTTTATTCTTTATGCATGTTACCAGCAAAGAAAAAAAAAGTAAGTTTTTACATATCTCTCTTTAGTCATGATTTAATTCTGTGGTCAATCTATGGTGTGCATCCTTTTCTTTTCAAATCAAACTTTCCATTGCTCATTTTGGTGTCATAGGATAGTTTGGCGATGCAATAGGAAGTTACTCTTTTGAACTGAACACATTTGATATGGTATCAGTATCTCAACTAACACACATACACACAAAAAAATATATCTTTGAGTATCTATGAGAGCACTCACAATTGCTACCTGAATGTCTGCAAACATTTCCATCATACTGATTACCAAAATTACTTAGGTGAATATAAATCCCACAATGTCTGTAACAGAAGATGGGCGTGTTACACCTATCCTTCAACTTTCCCTTTTCATTCTGCATTCACTGTGATATATGTGGGCACGGGAACAGATTCATCAAAAGGCCTCTGACTTACTAAATGGTAAGAGCACACTGTCACAACTCCTGCGGATGTGCTGTTAAGTCACTTAACTCTTCTGTGTCACAGGAAAATTCGAAATGGGAGGAAAACTGTAATGGCAATCTTCCCCCAATTTCTTTAGCTGATCCATTCCCAGGAATCAACAGTGCAAACAAGATAAGGTGACAGACTTTGAAAAATCTCTGTCCCACCCCCTCATAGTCAGGATGGAGAGGTGGGTTAAATGAGAGTAGGAAGCGCCTTCCATGTGCAGATCCACAAAACAGTAGCTGAGACACTCCTTTCCCCCTTGCATCTCTGCTCACCCTACAGCTTCATCAAGGGGGGTGCTTTTCTCAAAGAGGACATGATCTATAAGCTAATGAAAGTGGTTATGGGCAGCCAGCAGTACAATGCAGAGGCCATCAGGAGATGGGACCGTTGGCCTGGCATGAATCTGTGCCCTTGGGGAAGTCAAGTAAAATATAAGCCTCCACTTCCAAATCTGGTAAATAAATTGGAAAAACAAGGAAACAGAGTATGCTGAACATTTTCTGATTTCCGCCAACTCCACCATGGCTATTGGAAGTTGAAGGTTATTATTAGCCAAGGCAAATCTGTCAGTCTGGCCTCTGCTGGGCTCTGCCTATATTGTTCATCAGAACGATGCTCCTTTCCTCATGGTCAATCTGTGGCGGGCACTGGGAAGCTTAACTCTGGCTGAGCAGCTGCCAAAAGAGCAAGACAACGAACCTGCTTGAAGCCTTTGTCTCTGTACCTTTGGGGTCACACTGAGCAGGACTTGTATCCAGTTTAGCGTCCACTGGATCACAATTAACACGGGGTTCCAAAGGTTTTTTATGGTGTTTAAGAGATTCATGGCCATGGTGCATAGCAGCCAATAAGGGCAGCTCATATATAAGTTTCTTTGGGAATCCTAAAATATTTCAATATTATGATAGTTTCTGTATGCAATTTTATTATCTAATAAAAGCACTACAAAGTATAAAATTAAACAGATGACATAAACCATGTATATTTCCAGGACTTTGCTGACACCATGAAATCAACATAGTAGATTTGGAGGAATGGAGATAATAGGTGCACCACAGCCAGGCTCCAAATCCCCTGTGCTAGATTAATGGGGGAAAGTCAGAAAACTCCCCACCTAGAGCCTCTTTCCCCCTCTTCCAGGCACAGCTGTGTTAGCTGAGGTTTCTACAAACACCTGTTTGGATATGATAACTGACAAAGTCACAGACGTCATCACAACCTATAATGTGCTATTTGGTGACATTTTGTCTCTCCCTGTATGAGACTGGCAATAGTTTCTGGGCCATTCACCGTGGTGTCTCCTGCAAGTAACACTTTGGCACAACATGCAGAAGACATGTGTTAGAGAAATGAGGGCATAGACAAATAAATAATCTAAAACAGCACAGTGTCCCGAGAGCACAACCTCCCCGGTTATGAATTCTGATCTATGGGGTCTGTGAAATTTTCATTGCCTTTGAGCTGTTTTATAATGGTAAATTACAGAAAACTAATAGGATTATAAAACTATGTTAAGTTGGAAACTGTGAAGGGTTTAAGAGGATGCTTTACTTGCAAATTAATAAGAGTCTATTGCAGATTACAGCCAACTCTCTCTCTGTGTTGTCTACCTACCTACCTGCCTATCCTATCAGACACAGGGGACCTGGATCAGAGATTATGTACTAACAGGGAATCATAGCAGCTCGGATTCCCCACAGGCCATTCTCCCACAGGGTAAGGCAGAACATTCCAGCTGATCCTCTGCATCCTGGCACCAAACCACTACAAGGAGTCCATGGCACTTAAACAGGATGAATCTCTGAAGAGAGAAGGGACAAATCCTCAGCTTTTATTACTCTTGAAGGTAGACAGGTACCCCTGCAGGAGACACACCTTGGAACCTCTCTAGAGAAATGTGCTATGTTTTACTTCCAAGACATATTTACAGTTGATCATCCTTTAACCTGAATTGTTGGGATCTTTTTACATTTGGGTTCACTTCCTTATTTCATTTAGTTTTTGCTTAGGGGACAGATAGAAAAGGATGGTGGGAACAGGAGGTTAAGAGAATAATTCTATAAAACAAGCCCACTCTCCCAACTCCCCACATACTTTCTTTGCCAAAAAACAATCTGCCTGCAGTCCCACCTGGTCTGAGGGGGCAAGATATGTAACATTCCTCAACAAACTGAGGCCAGGGGACAGGCTGTGTAGGTCATGAATCATGGGGATGCAGGCTGGTTATTAAAGAAAAGACAATGGATTGCAAAGAGCTAACCTCCAGGATCTCCCTTCCCAACTCAATGGGTCACTAAGAGCTAACCTGGGGACCAGACTTTCCAGCATAAGAAGTTGCTACCCTCCCCACCCCCTATCCCCATGCAACTATCCTTAGGCATGAACATGGAGAAGAAAAAGAAGGTGCGGGGTGGGCAGGGGCTGGAGTTTATAAAAGAGCCTGACACACCCACTCCTGGGGACAACCATCTCTGGGTCCCCTTCCCTTTAGAGAAGTCTACTGCCTCTGTCTCTTCTTCTTTTTTTTTTATTTATTTTTATTTTCTACACTTGCCTTGTCATTTCTTGGGTGTTTAATCTTTGACACCTAGGAACCAGGACCCACTCCTGATCTCCAAGACCCATATGGTCTCCTTCAACACATCATTAATGATTCTGGGCAAGAACCTGCCACTTGCAGCTGACAGAGTCCACTGACTTTCTCCTCCTATCCAGGAAGCCCGTGCTTCCTCTGTTCTTAGGAGCAAGTTCCTTTCAATATTCCTGATGTGTTGATGCTTCTGTTCTTTGAATTCTCCTTTGAACTGGTTTTAACAGCTTACCACTTTCTTCATTAATAATGTATTAAACAAGATCTTTAAAATGTGTTTTTTAAATTTACTTTTATATCTGTATGAGAGTCATGATTTTACTTTCTCAAAAATTATCCTCTACTAAATACAACAAGAAAATTATGACATTTGCAGGTAAACGGATGGAACTGGAGAAGATCATGTTAAGTGAAATAAGCCGATCCCAAAAAACCAAAGGTCGAATGATTTCTCTTATAAGTGATTGACGACACATAGAGGGGGTGGCGGGAGGCACAGGAAGAATGGAGAAGGGATGGATTGTATAGAGGAAAATGAGGGGTGGGGAGGGGGCAGGGAAGGAAAGAGAATGAGGCAAACATCTATACCCTATGTATATGTATAAATATGCAAATTGTATGATTCTACTTTGTTTACGACCAGAAAAATGATAGTTGTACTCCAGTTGTGTACAATGAACTAAAATTTTTTTAAAAATTTAAAAAATAAATAAATAAATGCAATAAGAGTTGGAAGGCAGAGAGACAGAGAAATGAATAAGAAGAGATTGCTGAGAGAGGCAGAAAAAATCTATGAAGTTTAAAAAATAGAATGGTAATTTGGGTTTACCAGTGTCTCTCCCTAAAGAGATCCCTAATAATATGAATTGTAAATAAAGCTACGGAGTAATTAAGAACTTGATTTACCTTAGGCGGACCGCTATTTTTTAGTGTGATAACAGTGCAAAGAAGAAAAACATGCTGTTTAAGCAACACAGTTGCACTCCTGCTTAATAGCCGAGAGTGATAAATGTGATAAAGGTTGGAAGAGCAGGTAGGCAATGCGGCGTTGGAAGCAGAAGGTGAACAGCGAGTGTTCTGGAGCAAACCTGCGACTGAATAATGCCATTTATAAACATTATTCAAGGCTGCAACTGAATAATGCCATTTCATTATTAACCTCCTTAGCCATTAAGAAGCCTCTAATAACGAATCTCTAAAGTAAAAATAATGATGCTATTTTTATAAGACATAGCATCTATGTCTCATGCTAAAATCACAAGGGCTGTTTGTTAATAATGCAGAATTTCAGACCTGGGTCTGTAAACTTACTGCGTCAGGGAAACTAAACCCAGGAATCTTGTGGTCATGGTGCGGTAGGAAGTGGTGAGTTTAACGCCTAGAATTTCCATTTTCACAAAAGTTTGAAAGCCTCCGCTCTGGCTGTCATCAATTTCTCCCCACTGAAACAATCCTCCTTACAATGCAATGTTTAATAATGAGAAACTTCGTGAACATAAAACTATTTCATTATAGGAAAAGCAATGAGCTTAGTGTAGAAGAAAACAGTCCCCTGCATCTCAATAGGGACGACCACTGGGATTCATCTCATCCCAACTAATTATTTCTAAATCATACTTAGAATACTCTATTTACAAGGAAATTTCGGTCTTTAACGTGGTTTAGGAAATTGCCCATTCAAAAACAGAGATTTTTTTTGTTTGTTTATATTGTTTAGTTTGCAACGCTTGCAGAGTTATATTAATCCATGTGGAATCATGTGCGTGACACTAATCCTAAACTAACTCGATTTTTTTTATAAGTTACACATTTGCAAGTTACTGATTCAGCATTTTGTCTTGCTTTCACAATTGCTATGCCAGATTTGTATACAAGCAATGGGACACTGATCAAAGGTGGCCCTATCTAGAGGGAAAAGCCCTGTGAGAAAAGGGACCAAGGTTTTAGTCCTTGACCTGTCCTTCCCAGGACTCCAACCCACTGCACTGACCCTTCCTGGGTCTTGCTCATTTGTCAAACCAGATAAATGAGGAGAGTTTCAACATGTCTTTCTCTCTGGGGGTTTCATATTTTGGGGTTATCACATCTGTTTGACAGTTTCAATATTCCAGATTTTCAAGAGACTAGTAGCTATCCCTGAATAGCTGGGTCTCTGCCCACAACACCTTGCAGATATAGTTCAGTAATTCAGTAGTTTACATATGCCCGGGACATGACTAAATTATTGTCCATAATAGATGTAAGATATGTGATAGAAGTCAACACTCATACTACTGCAATAATAAGAATCAACCGTGTGTGTATGTATATGTGTGTGTTTCTTAAAGCTTTGAAGAATAGAGACATTTATGAACTTAGAGATATTAATTTTCAGAGTCAAAACTTTACACGTGTATGTGAATGTCAAGGTACATTTTACAGGCTGGGCATGGTGGCACATGCCTGTAATCCCAGCAACTGGGGAGGGGGAGGCAGGAGAATCACAAGTTCAAAGCCAGCTTCATCTAAAGCGAGGTGCTCAGCAACTTGTGAGACCCAGTCCCTGAATAAAATACAAAATAGGGCTGGGGATGTGGTTCAGTGGTTGAGTGCCCCTGAGTTCAATCCCTGGTACCAAAAAAGATACGTTCCTGGGAACAAGGAAGTCACAGGTTTGCGGTGATATATTTTGAACTCTCACTCATAATCAAACCCATAAAAACTGGAATTTTTTTTTTTTTTTTGGACATTTGAATGAATATCTTGGACTGGCAAAGCTTTTCTGTTCTCTTTGTAGGCTTCTCACAGAACTGGGCATACAAAAGTTTGAGAACTGTAAGTCTAAAACAGCAACTCCAAACTGCATGCACACAAGAACCATCATTTCAGACACTGGTTCCATTGCCCCATCTCAGGCTCTGCGTCAGAGCCTGGGGTGCTGACTGAATCTGTGTGGAGCAGACTGGGGAGCTTCATCTGGAGACCAGCATATGGGAATCATCAACTGCTGTGGGCTGCTTAGGTCTATGTGGCAGTTCTCTTAATGCTGGGAGAGTTAGTGAGCCACTAAGTTGTGCTATATGAAACCTCTTTGAAATACATTTTATAGAAACATCTGCCCCCCAAATCAATAGCTCAGCTTTTACCACCACCCTGAAGATTTTAGAATCACATATTAGAATCCAGGAACCAATGTCCCATGCTCAGCTGCCTCTTAAGTATCACATTTGAATGCGTAACATCTCAAATTCTAATGTGTAAAACTGAGCTTCTGATGTTTCCTTTCAAACCTTTTCTGATCACACCTCAAATAATGGCAACTCAGACACTGGCTGCCCAAGCCAAAAACCACGGTGTCATTTTTTGCTCCTTTTGTTTTCTCACATCTCAAAGTTATTCAATGAGCAACTCTAACCTCCTCCTCCGTCTACACCGACACTATTCAGAGCACGAAGCCACCATCAATGGTGCAAGCCTGAATTCTTGCACTATTTGAAATAGCTTCCTAACAGATCTCCAAACTCCTGCTCTGCACATGCAGAATCCTAACTCCTCTCCACCCTACCCCTCATGGGCACTTCCCCATGCAGGAGTAAGTGTGGTCCCATTAAAGAAAGCCAGATGGCATCCCACCATTGCCTAAAACTCTCTGGTGTCTTCAGAGCTCAAACCAAAGACCTCACACATGGCTGTACGAACTCATGGCTCTTCCCATCACTGCCCCCTACCTGACTCTCTCCCTCTCTCCTCACTCCCTGCTTACCACCATCCTCCAGTTACCCTGGACTTTTTGCTGTGTTTTGAACACACTGGCCAAGACCACTTGTTTGGGGACTTAGCCTTTGCTGTTGCTTCTGCCTGGATGGTTCTTTCTCCAGACACCCACGCCCTGACCTTGGGACACAAACCCTCTGCAACACTGCCTGCCCCCTTTCAGCCTTGCCCTGCTCCTCCTGCTTTGCTCCATCAAACTCAGACTTCACAACACAGCACCGTCCCAAGAAAAGATGGAGATGTTCTGCACCATGAGGATCAACATGTTCCTCACTAACCACAGAAGGCTACTGAGCAGCTAAAATGTGACCAAGAACACAGGAACTCCACATTTAATCTTAAACTTCAACTTAATTAAATTTTAAAAATTTCTAAAGTGTATGTATTAAAACTTATTTAATCTTACAATTAGTTACTTTTAAATTAGAATCTACATAGGTACTTGTTGCCAGCGGCTACCATACTGGATTACACAGTTCATCTAGAACTTTTTTCTTTTTGTGCCTGATAAGGAAGGGATCAATATTCCTTTTTAAAATATTTATATACAATTTCCACTCAGTACCAATCTTTCCTTCACTGTACATGAGTATCACCTTGACTAAAAATCAATTACAAGTAGATCTATTTACAGATTCGGCATCTTGTTTCACTAGTATATTTATCATGATACCAACTACAACACTTTTTCTTGGCCTACCAGCATAAGGTCTGGATCTGATTGAGGTGAGTCCTTCAACTCTGTTCTTCAAAATTCACTGGTTCTTGTTGTCTCTTCATATTTGCTTATAAATTGTAGGAGGTAATTGCCCATTTTTACCAAAATAATCATACCAACCTACAAACAGGCACCCTCCTGGAATTCCAATTTAGGTTTGTACTAAATCAATATCAGTGATGGTATACAATGTTGAGTCTTCTAATGGATGAAAATTTTATACTCCTCCACTTATTTAGGATTTTTATTGATTTAAAGAGCATTTTATATTTATCTGTACAGAAGCCCTGCACATTTTTCATTACCTCTTTTACCATGTTTTTGAGATTTTTGATGCTATTGAAAACATGATTTTCTAAAGGGTCATTTGCTGGTATACAGAAATAAAATTAATACAATATCAATTTGGTATCCAGTGATAATCCTGAATTATAATACTTTACTGTATGTTGTTTGGAATATTCGTAATGCATAACCTTGTCACTTCTGAATAAATGAGAAGCGTAGGCCTTCCTTTTCAGTGCTCAAATGTTTTATTTCTTTCTCTCACTTTATTGCACTGCTTAGGACCTCCAATAGAATATAGAGAAGAGTGGTATTAATGCTGGTGATATAGGAAGGCATTAAATACTTCACCATAAACTGTGACACATGCTATTAGTTCCTTGTGGGCATTTTTTGTCAAATTAAAGAAATTTTCTTCTATGGGTTATTTATTAATTTTTTTATCATGAATGGATGTTGAATTTAATCAAACACATTTTCCATGACTACTAATTTCTGTGTAAATTTATCTAGTAAAAATGCTAGAAAATAAGCAAACAATGTTTATATGCGTTTAAAAAGAAAATTATTTTTTCAATTTTCTCTGACAAAGTCTACCTTTTTTTGTTTGGGAATATAGCAGGAATTATTTATTATTAGATGTTCTAAAACATACCATGTGCATAGAAAACAACAATATTTTAAGTCATTACCATTGAACTGATTTTTAAGTATTTATGCTCAGTTATTTTACTAAACAATACACAGTTTAATCAAGTTGCAAGTTAGATCAAGTCTCTACTTATTTTAATTTCATGTATTTAAGGTATTAATGCAGATTTGATTTAACCATTGCAGGAAAGTTGGTTAACTCACCAGTCATATTGCAGTAGAGAAGAGACGGGCCCAATGGACCACTTCCATCTGAATCTATATAGTAAAACCCTGAGGTGTTTCCTTTGTGTTTATAGGCTTCACATGACTGCTCATAAATAGCTGTAAAACAAAAATTTCATCATAAATGAAATAGTATGAAATGAGTACCTTAAACTTTAATTTGGGCACAGAATACTCCAAGTATTGAAATTTAGCATGCGTAACACTAGTCAAGGGAAAAGGTAAAACTTACACTTTAAAACAAAATTCATTCTTTTATTCTTTTCTAAATGAATATGCATGAAAGTGGAAAGAGAGAAAAAAGAGGAAAATGAGAGTATTTCATGGAGATGAAAATTTAGCTGATTTTTACATTAGGGAGAACAAGGAAAGAAGAGGCCGGTGTTTAAATGTTAAGAACTTGGGGACACATGGTACCCATTTTGGAACTCCTAATTCCAATATCATCTTCTCATCCCTCACTTCTGAAGCACAATAGTGGGACCTCTTTATAATCTATTGTCACCCAATAATTACGCAGCAGAAACATTTTAAATAATGTTGAAACTCTACTGCATTCTCACAGAGAATTCACTTCAGGTTAAAACAACTTTTCATAGAACATATATGATTCACCCAGTTCCTCATCAATAATTCTAAAAGTAACTAACAGAAGAAAACTTCTCTAATGCTCTGTAGTAAGAATTCAAAATAATTAGAATTCAAAGCAGAAAAAATATTTATGTGAAATATGCCCCCAAGTGGTCTCAATGTGGTTCAATTCATAATCATTTTTTATTTTACAAGTATATATTTGCCATGTACAAGGTTTGATATTATCTCCTGCATGATACACATCTCTTACTGAATGTTTGACCAAGTATATCAAAAATTTCTGTTAAGCATTTTATCCTGTGAAACTTGAACTAAACAATCCCCTGGACATCCTTCTCTGAATCTATTTTAAGTTTCTGAAAATTATATTAATTAGTGTTTAGGTAACATGAAACATTATGGCTGATCTTGGCTGATCTGTTCAATGTTTAAGAAATTTTTAAATAATCATACAAATTTACTTCCCCGTTTCTCTACAATCTGAAGGCTTTATTTTGTCCTTGCTATAGATGGAAATATAAGCATAGATTTTTTTTGATTTATGTGGCATTTTTGCACTGAAATGGGGGTGTAAAAAAAGCTAAACCTTTTTTTTTTTTTTTTTTGGTAGTAGGGATTGAACCTAGGGCACCTTACCACTGAGCCACATCCCCAGCCCTTTTTCGTTATTTTGAGACAGGGTCTTGCTAAATTGCTAATGCTAACTTTGAACTTCTGATCCTCCTGCCTCAGCCTCCTGAGTTGGGTCGCTGGAATTACAGGCATATACCACGGCACCCAGCTGGCTGAACATGTCTATGTGCAGATACATATGTTCATCAGTGCCTTGGAGGAAGGCATTTATGTTGCAGAATTCAAGTTGGCAGGATTGACAGGTGACTCTTGGAAAGGATATGTGATTGGATGAGGGTAATTGAAGGACTTCTGCTTTACGTGCACTGCTTGACTTCTTCTAGCATGACTGCTTAATGCATTGTTTCCTAACAAAACCTTTTGAAAGTCTCTGCCTCTGTCTCTCCTCTCTGCCATTCTGCCCCTATCTCTCAGGATGGTTATTAAAAAAAAAAAAAATAAAAAAAAACAATAAATACTTCAGCTCCACTTGGGCAGTCTGCTCCAGAGCCTAATAAATTATTTATTGAATCAAATTATGGGCCCTGGATGAAAATACCTTTTTATTTCATTTAATTTTATTCCTCTGAGCTATTTGTGTTTATATTGTATTCAGTCATTGATAGAAATTAAAAGTGAATAGTCCATTTAAATATATTTAATAGCTTTCAGTATTGAGTTAGTCATTATAATGGGGATGGTGGAAGATATAAAAAATTAAAATGCACTGTCCCTTCACCAGCCAGGTCATGTGGCTCCAGGAACCTGCCTCTGGTGACAGGTGAGTTGAAGCTATTATCTCCAGCAAACATTTTTCATAGGCTCTTTCTGCTCCCTAATGCCTGACTGCAGGGTGGGGCCAGGAGATGCTCCTGAGTGCACCCTTCCTGCCCCCAATCAGGGCTTCTCAGGGTCCTCTGTGGAGGGCCCAGGGCTGGGAGCCCAGGATCCAGCACTGCACACTGACAGGAAAACAGAGCATTGAGCAGAGTTGTGGACCCAGGAAAGTGAGGTCTAACTCTGCCCCTAACACCTGCCTTGAGTCAAGGCTATAAAAGGTAGTACTGGGAGTTAAGTTGTTCATAAACTCAATAATAATACAAAAAAAGGGGGAAACAGGCATTTTTGTTGCCCTGTTAGATGTACTGAACAAACAGATAACAAAATCACCCAGGTCATGTGTGCAAGCATTTCATCAGAAAAATACATAATTTATAACACAGGGAAAAGGTATTGGTTTTGATCCCACGTCCACAGCATGATTTCAGGTGCCTCCATCCTCACTCTGCCTCCCATACATAAGTAGCCTTGGGCTAATTTATTAATATCTCTATTACCCACTAGGAATTATAATAGTTCCCACCTATTCGAAGGATCACCAGAATTAAATGAGCTAGGGTTTATAAAATACTAGATTGATACTTAGCATTTAGAAAGTATTCAATAACAGTAACTACTGTGATTCATATAATAATTACCCTATTTTGTCTCCACTGTCCTTATTAAACAGGTGGCACAAAAATATGTGTTACCTAGTGCTATAGATTAGGCCTCTGTGTCTCCCCCAAAACTCACATGCTGAAACGTAATATACCACATCGTGGTGGCATTTGGTCGTGGGGACTTTGGGAGGTGACTGGGTCACCAGGGTGGGGTCTCTATGATTAGTATTAGAATCCCAGGCAGATTCCTTGTCCTTCCTCCATGGGAGGACCCAGGGAAAAGATGGCAGGAAGCAGACCTTCACCATACACCAAATCTGTGGCCTCTTGATCTTGGACTTCTGGCTACCAAATCTTTAAGTAATGAATTTCGATCATTTCTAAGCCACCCACCCTACCCATGGTATCTCTTATAAGTGTCCCAATGCACTACAATAGTAGGTCTCTACCCGAGATCTGCATCCCTGTGCCACAAGCCACCCTGCCCTAGTCCATCCAGTACTGTTTCCTGAGAATCTTCTTATTAGTGTGAACAGTAAGAATCTGGGAGTTACCAGATCATGTGTCCACTTATACTGTGTCTTCGAGAAAGCACCCACTGGTACTGTATCTTCTAGAAAGTGTAGAGTAGAACGCTGGCCAAATTCCAGTTGCAGAGCAAGGTGGTCACTCTCTGCATTTTATTTTGCTTTTTGTCCTCGGATCTCCTTTGTTTCCTGAACCTGTTTTCACTTGCATCATCCCACCCTTCCCATTCCTGTATTAGGTATTTCTATAAACTAACTACCTTGACTACTTAAGGAAACAGGGTGCAGATTTAAAATAAACTAGAAATCCCTGGGTGCTAAAAGCCAGGACTGCCTGTTCCAAGACCAGGTTGCACGTATGAAGACCCATGGACATAGAGCAATGAAAGGGAAATGCAGTGGGGGAGGTCACATGGGGCAAGATCGAGAAGGTGCACTCGGCTTACAGCTGTGGCAGGTGGCTCCCGTGTAACCCGTGTTGGTACAGTTACAGTGGAAGGTGCTCCAGGACTGGGAACATGCGCCACCGTGCTCGCAGTAGTTGGGCAAACACCTAAGAGAAGGTGAAGAAATAACCACCGTTTGTCATTTGTGATATCATAAGGTTTTGATCATTTACTCGTGGTCATGTGGAAGAGAGGTGTCAACCCCAACAAGAGCAGTAAGGTTGACATGACCCATGGTCATTCAGTCTGGCATGAAGGTGATTTCATCAGAGAACTAAACCTGAGGTCATTAAACTTAGCCAGTTCCCGCCCATTCCCAGGCACTGTGACTGCTTAATCTTCTACTTGTCTCACTACATCAGTGCCCTTTATTTTCCCTAAGTGACACAATGTGAATTCATTGTACATCCAGAAATATCAAAAGCTTACATGAAATAGTATTTTGTCACACTGAATTACTACATGGAACATTGAAAGGAAGAAGGAGTAAAGAAAAGGGAGGAAAGAAGGAAGTGGGAGGGAGGCCATCTGTGGGCACTTGGCCTGTGATCCAGGAGTGTGCAAGAATGTGCAGTATGGATGCACAAATTCCAAGCTGTGCAAAGGGCCCGAATGGAACTCACACGGCTCCCAGATTATTTTAAAATTTCAAGAGAAATAACTGCCACACTCGACATCTGTCAAGCACAGTGTGACTTACTAGCATGAAGTAGCTCAGTTCCATAATACATTCCTTTTAATCACAACCTGTCTTTGAGAAGCTGGATTTTAATAATTGATTTTAAAAAGCAAGTACTATGTGAAATCGACATTGAACAAAAAAAAATGAGGGTAGCAACATTTGATCTGATTCCAAGCTTTGAAAGGTTGTGCAGGGCCTAACAGGTACCCAGTCTAATTACTAAATAAGTGTGTTTTATTATGAATGAAATAATTTCTGCAAATTATGTGTATCGCTTTTTCTTTTGAAATTACTTTTTATTCTGCATATTTAAAGTATACAACGTGACGTTATCAGACACAGAAAGATAGTAAAAAGGTCATTATCGTGAAGCAAATTAATATATGCCTCATCTCACAGAGCTACCCAGTTTTGTTTCTGTTGCAAGAGTAGATAAAATCTACTCATTTAGCATGAACCCCAAATATAGTACAATTTTGTTACCTATTCCCCCCATGTTGTCTATTAGTTCTCTAGATTTGTATCATTTTTTCAAAGTGTCAATATGCAGTTAGGACAAAAATATTTATTGCATCATTTGGATCTAAAACACTTTAAATCAAAGCATTAGGTGTATCTTTTGGCTTAGGAAAACAGAAAAGTTACAGAGACACAGAGTACTCTGGAAGAAGGAACTGGGGAACTACTGCTATCAGCTCAAAGAGCCCTAGGTTAGCTTTAATAGTTCCCCTGTCCCCAAGTTTTGCCTGTTAGATAGGTTTCCTGCTGACTGCACAGCCTCTGACCTCCTTTTCCTTAGAGCAACTACTTTGGAAAACTTTCCATTGTAAATTATCCCTTTGCCTTTTCTTTTCTTTTTTCTTTTTTTTTTTTTTTTGGTACCAGGGACTGAACATAGGGGCGCTTAACCACTGAGCCACATCCCCAGCACTTAGTACTTTTTATTTTGAGACAGGGCCTCAGTAAGTTGCTTAGGTCCTCACTGTGTTGCTGGGGCTGGCTTTGATCCCGCCATCCTCCTGCCTCAGCCTCCCCAACCACTGGGATTTCAAGTGTGTGCTACCTTACCCGGCCCTTCCCCCTTTTGAGATTAAAAACTTGTGTTCTTTTTATAAGTTTTACAACTCAAGAATGTCTTTCTGGAGGACCTGGGAGTCATCCCTTGAAATGCAGACATCAAGAAGGGTAGAGCCCCTATTTCCCAGTTTCCATAGGAGCCCAACTTCCATAAACACCAATTAGCAAACAGGCCAACCTAACTGCCCTGATACTGCTAGTCAGTTGTTAGGAAACAAACCCATCAGTTGTTTGGACCTATAACACTTTATAAATGAAAGCATCAGGGATATCCTTTTTGACTTAGAGACATTGTAAAAGGGAAGTAAGACATCATGAACAAAGAAATTTGGGGACTTCTGGTGTCCATTCAAAAAGCCATGATCAGGTAGATAATTGATGCCCTTTGGAATTTAGAATGAATGACACATTGCGACCCAGACTTTCAATGTTCTCATACACTTTAAATTTAGAAATAAATGGGCTGGGGATATAGCTCAGATGGTAGAGTGCCTGCCTCGCAAGCACAAGTTCCTGGGTTCAAATCCCCAGCACCACAAAATAAATAAATAAATAGATAAATAAATATAAATAAATAAACTATAACTCCTGCCAAGAATATATTCATGGTGGGGATTTTTGCCACTTCCTTTATTAAAACTAAGGATGGGAACTTCATGTTTTGCTTATAAGATTTTTTTTCAGTTTTAACTAAATTTAATGTTATTGATATTTCCTGATTGTAAAAAACAGAAGTTCACTGTACAGAAAGCAAATGATCCAGGAAACAATAAGAGGAAAAAATCATTTAAATCTCACTATATACAAACTACCACATATATATGTGGTAAAATCATGAGTAAAGTAATGTTACTTTACAATCTACTTGATCCAAAAATAAATTATGGGTATATTTCCATGCCCATTAATTTTATATATATTTTAGCATTTTATAGATTCGCAGGAGTACATTCAAAGACTGTATCATGATTTATTTAATTTCTAAGTATTTTAAATCAATGGTGATCTAGAAAAAGAAGGAGACTTTAAAATATTAAAACAGTAACAATCCTACTTGGTAATCAAATCAGAAAAGGACAGAGCAGATCATTCTTTAATAGACTGCAAATCTTGTTTGAAAAAGGGGCAGATATAAGTGGCTTTGCCTCAAATCCAAAAGAATGAATTTTTAATTATTGTAATATATACGCTATTTCGATGTGATCTGCTTCCAAAAGACTGACTGAATCCACTTTTCTTGATTCTTGCTAGACAGACTAGACTCTCACATTTTTCAATACAATGTGAAAGACTAAATGGTGAATTTTATTTAAATTCATTATAAGGTAATGTTTGCATGCTGGTAACCCAGGACAATTCACAGTGAATGTTCTAAACAATTGTGTTTTACACTTTTCTTCTTGGTAGGCATTCAAATACAAAGTAAGACAATCCATCAACCCATTTTCTCAGACTTCTAAATCTTTCTTCTGGACATTTCCATCATTACTTTCATTGCTTGTGAATTGAACCAATGAATACATCAACGTACCCAAATGTGAAGTGACAGGAAAGATTTTGATTTAGATGGACTTTTATTCCATGTAAAGTTTGGCTGGGATTAAGGATATCAAAGTCAAATCTAAAAAATCATTATTACACTTAAGGAAGTTAAATAGTGAGAGTTATCTCTAGATCCTTGAATAATGACTAGCAACACAATTCCATTCTAATAATCTTCCTCCAAACTACATTTGGCAAGTACTAACCCCAATGGCCCTGCCCACCTACTCCTCATGCCACCTCCCAAATGAGCCATGCATTCAGTGCTACAGGAGAAAAAATAATACCTTGATCTTTAAGCCAACTAGAGTAACGAGTAGCACAGGGGAGAAGGAGGAAGCTAGACTTCTGGGGCTCTGTGGAGTCGAGAGAGAGTAGAAGCTGTAAGGGAGAGACTCCAGACTGGAGGGTAGACAGTGCAAAGGAGGCTCAAGGCCAGAGCCCAATGACTGGGCAGTGGAGGTGAATTGAAAGGGTAGCATGGTGGGGCTCCAGGGGATGAGGCCAGGAAAACCAAGAGGAAGGTGCTGGGCTGTGAAGTCATGGCGGTGGACACTGCCACACAGAAGTCTTCTAGTTGTCAGGGGTCTCTGCAGCCTAGGTGTCATTTGAGACCCAGGTGCACTTCACACCCTCAGCCTCTCTTGGCCCAGGAAGGGGTAGGCTGGCAACTGAGATGGTAACCTTCCCAACCTGGTGATATCTTAAAAAGCTGGTGCTGGAGGACAAACCAGTGGAAGCCATGTCCTAGCAAGATGGTACCATGCCCCCAATGGAAACTAGTAGATCTAGGTCAATTATCTGAAATAATTCAGAGAATTGTATATTTTGATTGATTTACAAGGACTTATAAAACTTTTTTATAATTGCATTCTGTATTTTTTCTGATCTGAGAATAAAATTTGCAGAAGATTTTTAAAAAGCTGATATCAAAAGATATACTTAATGCATGCAAACAACTTCATGAGAATTTATGTCCCAATAATTGTGAACCATGTCCCAACCCCATCTGAGTTTCTGTCCCAAACACGGGGACCAGAGCAGCAGCTGCCCAGTGAGTTCTGCCCTCACCCTTCTGTCACCCAGAGTCCCTGGACTTAGCCTGACATCCCTGAGGTCCACAGACTAAGAGGAGGGCCTCTAGATGACAGAGTGCGTCTGAGTGACCAAGTCTGAGAGAGGCATGAGTGTGTTAAGGAGCGTGATGATGACTCTGTAAGTGTGTGGGTGTGGGATGGCATAGGTGTATGTGTGTGCGTGGGTGTGAGTGTGCACAAGGAGTTGTGTAAATGCATGTAATGATGTTTTGTGAGTGTGGAGGACCTTTTGTATAGGTGAGTGAGCACACGAGTGTGTACATGTGTGAGAGAGCCTGTGTGCAAGCCTATGTTGGTGCATCTGTGTGCAGAGAATGTTCACGCACATGAGCATGAGCACGCCTATGGGTATGTATTCCTTTATGTTCAGGTTTGATCCTGCTTAAAGTCAGTTACATTAAAAAATAAAAGGACTGCATTAAGTTCCTGTTGGATTTTTAATATGCTATTAATGTTACTGCTTGATTTTTATTATAATTGATTGAAACATTCAATGATATGTTTACTGCGCTTGGATGAAATATTCACCCCCATAAGTGCTCACGTGCACAGGGGACGCTGTGTGGCAAACACTTCAGGCACACCTTCCTGGCTCTGGGGCTGGATTCTGCCTGATCTGTCATCTTAGCCCACTTCTCTGTCATCCATGTCCATATTGATGCAAAACAAATACTATTAAAAACTGGTTCTAAGCATTTTATGAGGAATGATTTAAATACCCATTCATGTGAAGTCTAGACTTTTAAAACACTGTACTGTGTGTGATATTCCAATGAACTCAATAATGGAAATTAACAGTGCTGATTATAAAACATGGCTACTGAGATCTCAATGCCACAGCTGCCCATGGCTACCACAGTTTTTAACTATTATTAACTGCTAGATGGTGTTGTCAATGTTGCCGTTCCTCTATAATTAACTCCTGCCTTGCCATGTCCTCCCTGGTGTTCCTGTGAGCCTCCAGGGCCATCCTTGCACCTTGATAAATACCAGGGCCCCGAGGAGGAACCATGGTTCCTCCTCCTGTTTCTGTAGAGAAGATGGTAACAGGTTTCTAAAGGCGGAAATTAGCCCAGGCACCAGTAAGTCCCCTGCCTCTGAAGATATGCAACTGTCAGGGAAGCAAAAGCCGGCTTGACAATCAACCACACAGGTCTCTGATTTATTGGCACCTGATGAACCATTTTACTGTTCAGGTGCCCTAATCTGTTGAATTTAATGACATGGATTTGATACAATTCTACCCATCTAAAACAACAGCAGCATCAACATTATCTTTTGTAAACTGGTCACATGTGTGTGTAGAATGAACATAGTCACATGTCTTATATCTATAAATGATCATTTCAAATACAACACATAAAGCAAAAGCTCTATTTTTCTGATTTCTAATGTACATACAATCCATTTCCTTTGGAAGAAAGGAAGAGAATAAATGTTCATTTTACCAATACATTTTAAGCTGCTACCCAAAGTTTGAATAGGCCAAGATAAAAGAAGTGAGACTGTTCTTACCTATCTGAGATGCCACACGAGTCTATCTGAAGGTCACTGAAGTTCCCGAGGGATCCCTGCTGAACTGAAATCAGATCTACCACCTCGTTGCTGATAGAAATGAGTCTCATACATCCCTGAAATCCACCGACTGGGCTTGTACATTTGGATCCAAAACTTTTGTCAGGACAACCTGATGAACGTAAATCAGAGTATAACCAAGACGCACTGTAATGAATCCAGAGTCGGGATCATAGAACAGTAAAGAAAAAAAAAAAGATGAAGAAACATACATTTGACTACGTGCTATATCCAAGGAGGCAAGCAAACTCATCGCAGTCATTGTTAGTTTGATATGAATTATAAATTGTGACTTATATAGGAAATTCTTTCTTGATTTCCATAGAATTCATAAGAAGACACTAGAACTATCATAAGTGAGTAGAATAGCTCAATCCAAATTGTAGAAATATACATGTTAGCTCGAGAATTCTAAGCAAGCCAGCCGGCAGTATTAAATTATGTATAATTTTGACATGAGAAGTTAGTCTTTTAGACTGCAAAACTAAGAGCATAAAGGATGAAAATGTGTACTGTAGATAAGAAGAGATAAGTTAATAATGATGAAATGTCTCTCTCTTTAAAGTTAACTATCTGAAAAAGGAGATATACTGACTTGGAATGAAAGTACCAACTACTTATTTAATTAACTACTTTATTTTCCTATACATGTAAGAGTCATATGAACACACATTTTCATAAATGCAAATGGCTAAATATCAAAAACACTTCACTGTTTGATTTTATTTATCCTTGACCTCATAAAAAATGTACCCCTTACATTGATTTTTTTCTAAGACTTAAATTTGTTCTAATTATTGAAATAATAAAGAAATATAAATTAACCATTATTGTTTGAGTTTAATGATGTTCTAAATGTTCACCCAAGTGAAATTAAAAATTTTTATGGAGTATGAACATATATATGATACTTACATACATTTCATTAATCTTTCTTGGCTGTTATGACTTGTCAGCCACTTTTGCAATTTCAAAGAAAGAGAAGTGAGCAAAAAATCAGTAACTTCTTAATTCCTATATAATGTGTGATAGTTCTCTACCTGGGAATTTCCATTAAAATGAAATGTTTTGACTGAGGATATTTCTCTTTAATGCTTTCTTTTCCCAACAAAATATGTTTATAAAGGCCAGTGGTATTATTTAAAACTATTAGAAGGCATATTGAAATATTCTATTTTAACCTAATGGAGACTTTGAAGTTTCAAATTTAATCTATCAGAAAAATGTAATCAAAGCTGTTGGAGTATTAATTCATTATACACGGTAATAAACAAGTGTCTAGTACTTAAAAATCCTCTGTACTATTGGACTGGGCTACCATAGTCTGGTTATGATTTCCAGATGAATTATTAACCAATTAAAAATGTCAGGATAAAAACTGAAAGGATAATGATTCAATAATATTTGGTGGCAACTATCCTATGCCAGAAATATAAATAGCTCTGCTAATCTCCTTTTCCCCAGGTGGTGATTCCTGACACCTCTCAAACTATTTCAGAATAACATAAATTGGGCAATATGCCTACAGGAAAGCAAACTCAGAGTCACAAGGAGAGGTCATGAAACCATACAGAGAGCACAAGGTCAGATCATGGGGCACTTCATGAAATAAGCAAGCAATTCGAAGAACAAAGGGCTCAGCCAGGTTAGCCTCAGTAGTCTCTAAGAGGCAGGCATGAGCTAATATTATATTCAGCACTGAACTCATTTGAGATGGAAGTTCTAAAATGGGAAGATTTCTGGAGAACACTTAATGCTGAATTAATGGATGGATCCATGACCAGAAGCAGTCAGCATGCTAAACACCTCTGAGGATGACAGAAAAATCATCGGCAGGTGCCACTGTACCCAGAAGTGAGATGTCGAGTTAGACTTCATGGTAGTACCACCTGGTCATTGGATGGATAACGCTTACCTTACACAAGGGAGGAGGAATGTGAGAATTCACACACATTTTAATCCCCAGCTTGTGCTGCGTGGTGTGTTATGCACAGCACGAAGATTCCATAGGGGAATTCACAGAAATGAGACACTCATCCATCTCCATCTGGAGAACCCAGATTTAAAATTAGTAATTTATAAATAATAAAAGTTGAGCATAGTGCACCACAAAGCAGTCTAACTTTTTGAAAAGCACTTGTTTGAGGGAGGAAAAAAAGTCCAAAAGTACACAATAATGGAGGAAGAGTGAAAGTTTTTTCTGTGTCACACACAGAGTGTTGCTGACCCAGGGGCTGTCCTCCTTCCTAATGTGACAGTCACTCTCAAGACTGGCAGACAGCAGAGAGTGAACCCAGGCTGCTGAGACAGCCTGACCCTTTGTGGTGGGCACTGCAGCCATGTTAGACTGATTACATTCTGATAAGACAGCTGGAAATTTGCAGCCAAATGTAGGGAGAAGCAAAGGAGAAATGATGGATTGATGGGAAGTGCCGCACAACATTTTTTTTTTTTTAACTTGGAGATCAACTAGGCAAAGAACTACCTACCTAAAAACCATCTAGCACCTTTAGATAAAACAGATGCTGGCAATGAAAGGGACGCTAGGCCATACAAAGCAAAAGGCTTTCTATAGTGACTAACTGACACAGTTTGCCCAGGACTTCAGGGAAGGACATGGGACTTTCAGCTAAAATGTGGAAAAGTTGGTCACCTCATGGCCATACCCCCCCACACAATCAGGGCCTCTGTGCCAATCCTGCAATTTAGGGAATGCTACTCTAGCCCTGTCATAGGCATGACTTTGCTTATGGTCCAGGAGGCTCCACAGGGAAAAGTGACATGTCCACTTGGGACTCTCTCCTCTGAATGTCCCAGAATTCAGTATTCCTGGCTTCCAAACACTAAATGGACTTCCAGGAGAATGGACCTTCTCAACCAGAAGCACAAGCCCTAGAATTCCAGGGTAGCCTGGATTCTGCAGGGCATGTATTAAAAAGGGCTGGAGTTGGGATTTTACTGTGGAAGCTTCTGCAGTACATCTTTAAGAACATCTTAATAAATGTAAAATTATAATGAACAAGAAGTGAGGAACAAACTCAAAATTCAGAAGAGTACTTACCCGGGGAGATCAAAAGATATGATCCTAGAGGGACAGGCATTATTGATGATCTACTCTTTCTTAAGCAGGGGTGTGCATGTGAAGAGGCGTACTTCAAAATGCTACTAGTATTCCTTAAAATGCACAATTGTAACATTCAAAGAATAGAGGAAACTGTGCAATACAATGGGATTCTCCGTAGGTTTTTGCAACTTTTTAATAAAACGGTCCAAAATATTTTTTAAATATTGTATTGTATAACATGAGTACTAAAAAGAAAAATTACAGAGTGCCTATATGATATATTTCACTATAAAATATTACAGTATGAATAAAAGCAACCACTAGAGAAAAAAAATCTGTAGACAAAATAGGCAAAATATTGCTATATCTGAACATGAAGGATGTGAACTACTTTAAGAATGATTATTCTATTTTCATGATTTATAAACAGTTTTATCCAATCTTCTATTTTTTATTTTGTATCATTTAACAATATGTCTTTTTTCTTATCTCTTTTAGTGCTTCTCAATCTTTTCCTTTGAAATGAAAGCTCTTAGTTAAGTTGTTCTATAGATAAAACTATCGATTAAAAGAATCTGTTCCTATGGATTGCCATTAAATCAATCATATACTCTGAAACAACCTGGTTCAGAGATGAACAAATCTTCGTAAGGGAGACAATTGCATCTTTTAAGACCGTGGCCCTATGCTGCCTTTGTGGACCGTGGACAGGTTTTTAAATGTTTGTTCTTTCATTGGCCTTAAGGTTCTGATGAATTGATTCACTGTCAATTTTTACAAACTAATTCGTATTTTAGTGGTGAATAATGAAGTCTTGGCTACTTCGCCCAAATTAAAAAAATGAGTCAGATAGAATCAACTGTCCAAATGAAAGGGAAAGGTAGCAAAACAATGATAATACAAGAAAGACCATTTGTCATAATTAGAAGTTTTAACCACTAACTGTTTTAAAACTGCATTTCTAATGGCAAAGAACATTTTGTTCTCATTTTTTAGTGATAAAAATTCATTTCCATTTCTCTAATTTCTTTTTTCCAAGCTTTTAATTCAAGCATCCATGGGGCAGGTAAATGCATTTGTTTTTATCCTCTAAGGAAGATGACCTGGTGCTGAAGGCCGAGGTCCCCATTTCAACAAATGCATCCGTGCACTATTACTTAGCAAGGAGAGGAGGTTGCTATGGCTAATTAAGTTAAATCATTTGTCCATCCGCCTCATATTGCCCTTCTGCATTGGGCAGTGGGAAAGCCATAAGGATGCTGGAGAGGAGCTAAGAGGTTCACGATCAGGAAAATGCTGCAATAAAATCAACCCATGAAGCCAGGAGAAGACGTATAGGGCCATTCAACATTAGGAAAATATAACAAGCTATGAAGGTAAGAACCAGAGAAGGCGGCCTACTTCAAATAAATCTCAGCACAGAAATTATAAACATTGGTAAGTCCACTTGGTAGCAATGCACTTCAGATCATAATTTGTCATCTTGATCCACTCAGCATTTCCATGTTTAAAGAAAGTGAGAAATTATTCCTCAGTATTAACGTTGGTTAAAGCATGAAGACTTCCTTTCCAAGAAGAACACAGAAGTCACAAATGCAAACATGGCCCAACTGCCCAGAAGGCCCCACCCCTTTTCTTACCTCCAAAATAATAGGTGCCCCCTGAATAAATCTGCTCAGACCCCAGCAAAGGAGAAGCAGTGGTCACATGGCCGTCCACCACCACGCTCAGGTGATTCCTTTTAGCAGATAAGGAGATGGAATGCCACTGCCCATCATTCATTCCAACACCTGGGGGAGGGGAACCCAGTTGAAAGAGATGACTTATCAGAGCACTACAAGGATGACTTAACAGAAGCACTACAAGGATGACTTAAC
>JAJEJO010002393.1:376587-446002 GCA_020662805.1 Glaucomys volans | reverse complement strand
AGCACTACAAGGATGACTTAACAGAAGCACTACAAGGATGACTTAACAGAAGCACTACAAGCAGTTGAATTCAAACATGGCAGTCTATCCACCACACCATTACATCCACAGTTGTCCCCCCTTATCTGTGGGGAATGCATTCCAAAGCCCTCAGTGGATGCCTGAAACCCAATGGACACTTTATTTTTTCCTAAACATGCATACCTATGATAAAGATTAATTTATAATCAATTAACAAAATAACTAATCATAAAATACAATAACAATAGCAATATACTCTAAAAGTTATTTAAAAGTTATGAATTGTTTCTGGAATTTTCCATTTAATATGTGTGGACCATAGTTAACCCTAAGTAACTGCAACCATAGAAAGGGGAACTGTGGAAAAGCAAAATAATACTATCATATTCATAAAAAGGTAACAAAAGGAGGAGAGGAAAGGGAGCTGAGTGACCAATCAGCATCCTTCCTGCATGAAGTGTGTGTGGTCACTGCCTCTTCTTAGGGCCCCCAAAAGAAGAAGGGCTCACCCCTTTTCTTACCTCCAGCATTCCCAGCACCAGACACCCCTGAAAGGTTAGTGTCTCCATTATTTGGCATTGACTGAATTTCACCTTCCACCCATGTGATTCACCTCTTGGGCGAGGGGTTTAGAAAGAGTATAGATATTTCCACATTATGTCCAATAAAATGTTTTACCTACTTTTTTATACTTTTATGCAGCCATTTTTATGATATGTAGTAGAATTTTTGCAAACTTTATGAGCAGCAAAAAATTTAAGTTACCCTATGAACATGTTCCCCTGAGGTCCAACAAGAAAACCCTCTGCCCTATTGTTTTAACTCGCAGACTATAAATGTTGGAAGTTTTTATAAATGAATTGGTGGGTTTTGCTGTTTGTATTGGCCCTTGGGCATAGGGCGCTGGTATTCCTCAGTGTAGAGAAAGCTGACTTGGGTCTTTTGGAGAAAATATACATGCTAGATAAGCTTCATTCAGGCATGAATTAGGATGCTGTTGGCCATGAGTTCAGTGTGAATGAATCAATAACACATTGCACACTACATAGGGTGTCTTTAAACAGAAACACCCATTTAGGAAGGTTATAGGTTGATTGCTTGAGAGACACTTTACGACCAGAGACTTATAGGAACCTAACCCTGTATAAGAGTACTGGCTCAGTATTTCCTAATTCAGTGTTCATGGAAACTTTGTAGAACAGAACCATCACAAATAATGAGAATCAACTCTATGTAAGTACATAGACGTGTATGTGCACACGCAGACATCTCTACACACACATACACTATTCTAATTATGTTTTTAATTTTTATATAATGTTGCTACAATCAAAAGTCAAGTTGTTCATATTGCTTCTAAAATCAATCTCCAGTCCTTCCTAAGGCAGTCCCTCTGACATGAAAGCACAGGACGGCACAGTCCCCCGACCCCCACTTACAGGGAGCCACACACAAGGAGCTCTGTGGTTGAGTTCTGAGCAGAGGCACAGAGCCTAAGCATCTCTGCTGTCAAGTTTACACCCACCGAATACTTGGCATAATTCTGCAGATCAAATCACTAAACAAAAACACAAGCACTCTTTTCAACTCAAAGAGCTGCTTTTCTAATATTATATGCAATTTCCTTTCTGATACCACATGGCCCTCTTTCCTGATATTATATGCAATTTCTTTTATTCCACTTAGCTGCTTTCTACCACAGGCTTTCAGACTGAAAATGCATCCATGTCCCCTTAATTGAATACACTTTTTTGCCCTGGATGTATTTAATCTAACTCAGATTCTAGCTGGGACACAGAAGCCCCACATCACATCCACAAAGAAGAAAAGGAATGTCAAGATCCAGCTCTGGTTTGGTGTGTGAGAGATGATGGAAAAGACTTGAAAGCTGATGTGGAGAACGTAGGTTAGACACTTTCAGACATATTTCCTAAGAATGGACTCTACATAGACACCGAATAGAGTTATATAATCCTTGAGGGTATAAGATTGGACTTGAATAAGTCAATCATCCCTAATTTGTCATTCCCAGCTTCCTGCAGGAGGATGCACACACAGGGAAATCCTGTGCACACTTTGCTCCAATGGATAGACACTTCCGGCTCCAGAGTGCCTCCATCTTGTTTGTGAAGCATGGATGTTCCCTGTGTGCGTGACCCTGCTTCTGTGCGTTCACGTCAGGCTTTCCCTTGGCCTGGGACAGTGCTTCTCAAACTACCTGTGGTGACAGACATTATATTTCCCAATCCATTGCAGATTGATACTTTTATAAGATGTGATAAAAATAAATCATGAAAAAATTTACAAGACATGAACAGCAAGCCTGCTAATCACGTGCTTGGATGTTGTCACCCTCTATTCTTGCAGTAACCATTTCTAAAAGCTTCATCTCAGTGGTTATATTTGTCTTGTCATGGATCAGTAACAAGTATTTTCGGTGAGCCCGGGCTGGTCCAGGGAACACACACTTTGTATTGAGGCGCTCTGGGCAACTGCTGCTGAGGCACACAACAGAATTAATCAAAGGTTTTGGAAGGCCTTTTGAATAACCTTCCAATGCAGAAGCCAAGTTAGAACAAAAAGAAACCGTGACAGCCCACTCGGCAATTTTTACACAGTTAAATGCCTCCCTCTGATCGGCTGGCAGGGTAGGAACTTGTGCCATGGTTATGGAGGAAACTTCCAGAAAACTGTCCTCCAGCATCAGTTGTAATAGACATCATTTACCTGTCGAGGAAACTTATTACCTGTCAGTGGGATTTATTATGCAAATGAAATCCATAAAGGATCTCTTTAGCTGAATGCAAGTAATTCTACATAATTTTTAATCAGATTCTATTTTTCTTTGTAAGTGTACGACTCTTTCCACTTCTAGGGTGGTATGAAGACTGGGCCCCTTTTAAGAATCACACTACTATGAAAGAGGGGAAGGAGAAGGAGGAATCTTAGGATCCGTAGTTTTTTATTCATTAGGATATTATGTAACTAAACACTGATTCTATTTGCTACCGCCTTCTGAGTTTGGGTAGGGAGCCTCTTGTTGGTACAGTAACAAAATAATAAAATGATGATGATAATAATTTTATTGAGCTATTATTCACAATAGGTTCTGCATGCTTCCTATACACAGTATACTGAATCCTCACCACAACTGTTATTATCCTCATTTTATATATGGAGAAAATGAGGCTCAGAGAGGATAAACTGGCAAGTAGAAGAATAAACAGAAACTCAACTGACTCCAAAATCTACATTCTTCTCTGCCTGCAAAGCAGATGGTCCCCCTTATCTTTTTTTCTTTCTTTCTTTTTTTTTTTTTTTAGCTGTAGATGGACACAACATCTTTGTTTTATTTATTTATTTTTATGCAGTGCTGAGAATTGAACCCAGTGCCTCACACATGCTAGGCAAGTGCTCTACCACTGAGCCACAACCCTGGCCCCCACCCCTTATCTTTTTTGATGATGTTTAACAATTAACTTTGACAAAGAGAAAAACAACTTCTGGAACCTAGGAGCTGGCCCAGAGCTATGGGGAAGGCCTCAGGATGTGGGAAGCTGGCACACAGGGCCCAGTGTGGGGGTATGCTGTCAAACACAAACAACCTCTCAAGACACCCACATCAAAGTCACTGGACAATGAAAGAGTGGGAAAAGATCAAGTCCACTCCACGACCTTGCACAAGCACAGACAAAAGCAAGGCCATTGTGCAAACCACAAAAAATACCACACTCTCCCTTCTCTGGATGACATGACATGAATGACCAACAGTTTGTTTTTGTTGTGTTTTGTTTTGTTTTGTTTTGTTTAGTTTTTTGTCAATTAAAACTTTAGCGTTATTTCTTTCCTCTATCCTTCTAGATAAGATTTCTGATGATACCTAATCATAGAATTACCCCTACATCCTGACAGCATTTAATCTATAGCATGTTTGCTTCCTGAAACTTCCCCCTGGTCAATGAACACAACCCCAAATCCTATAATAAGTCATTCTTAACACCTTGGCATTGAGACAACCCCTGTGGCTCTTAGGGTGTGTGTTCCTCTTCTTGCAACAAGCAATCAGGCCGACTTTTTCAAACTCCAGGTGTGTTTTCTGCAGTCTTTGGCTGGAAACTGACAACTTCAAATGGAAGAATGGGGTAATAAATGGAAGTGCTTGCAATTGAGGTGGTAGGACAGGATTGTGGACCAAAACCTCCCCACGTCTCTGTTTTTTCCCCATCCCCCTCTGGCTCAAATCACATAAACACACAAAATGCAGCAGGAGGGAACAGTTTGTGTCTGCTTCCTCATATATAACCTCTGGTACTCTCCTAAATTGCTAGAGAAGCATTATGACAGCTTGGCTGCCATCACTCTCTCATATGACTGTAACTGGCATCCAGAGGATAAGATGTATAAAGAAAAAATTATATAGGGTAGGTTCTCCGTAAAGGTGCAAAAGGCAATTATAGGGAGACCATTACTCAAAGAGCAACCAAAGGGTTGTGCCTATTTCCAAATATATTTCAGTGCTCTGAAAGCACCAGAAATTCCCATATCTACTAACTATAGTCACTAACCAGAATTAAGGATCCAGATCACTAGATAGCTCTCGTCAAGATGACAGTATGGAGGTCACAGGCACCCATCACTTCAGTGGAGAGCAGGAGCTTAAGGGATGACAGGATTATAGTCTGCAGGGTGGGAACAGGCTGGCAGGGAAAGGAAGGCAGGGAGGAATTTAAAAATGGCTTCTCCCAGGTGAGGCAAACCAAGAGTGCTGCCACATTGCCAGGGACACAGGACCCACACACGCACAGCAAGTGAAAAAATGCAAACACCCCACACATTGCTAGTCTGTCCCAGCCAGGCCCCGCCACAGGAGCAAGAGGCCTCATTTGCACCATTAGGCAAAAACTGCAGAGAAGTGCTACAGATCGGCTGGAATCTCAAGTTTGACAACAAAGACTTTTGTTTAAAATAGGAAAATAGAATTGCATTGTTCACTGGGTCTTTGATGCCACGTGAATGGATTTTGCTTTGACTTCTATAAACGTGATGACGATATTTTGTGTCATGAGGGATGTCAGAGTATTGCTAATATGTTTCATGATTTAGATAATATAATGTTTCAAAAAATGATTTAGGCTGACATAATATTTTTGAATAGTTCCAAATGACAATTTGCAAAACTGTACATCACATTAAAATTTAGCTTAAAATTTCAAATATTTGTACCATTCAGTTCTTTCTCAGTAGAATTTAATTTTTTTATTGCAAGATATAAAAAATTTGAGTTTTTTGAACTTTCAAGATTAGTAATACATATCTCCAATGGCTATGAAAACTTAAGCTACCCTTGCCCTGCTGAGGCAGGAGGATGGCAAGTTCAAGGCCAGCCTCAGCAACTAAGTGAAACCCTGTCTCAAAAAAATAAAAAAGAATGGGGGATGTAGCCCAGTGGTAGAGGGCCCCTGGATTAAATCCCCAATGCCACACACACAAAATTAAGCCATCTTTATATAGTGGAAAGACATTATAATATGATACTAATCCATTAATAAGTGATAATTTTTAGAGTCATAATACAACTGCTTTAATTATCAAACTTTGTACAAGCGAAGTCTTTCCGTATGAGAGCACAAACTGAGCCCCCACCCAACTGCCATTTAAGTAGCGTACCAGCACATGCAAGATGCACTTGCTTCACTGAAATTAGCAAAAGTTAATATTTTGAAAGAAACTGGAAAATGAGGATAGAGTTGGTAAGTGAAGGCTGACTTTTGTTACCTAAATGTAACAATTTGGCTATATTAACATTCTTATTCAGTCTAGGCTCTTTATTAGTAGCTATGGAAATAATCCCATGAAGTCATATGATATCATAATGGATTATATTGTATATGGATTTAAACATGCATTTAGAGATTTTTAAATCACTCAAGGTATTCCCTTCAGACATACACCTAGTAATTTATGAACTCTATATTCCTATAAAAGTGGTTAGAAATGAACTAGCTTCATGGGGCTGACTGCGTAGCATTGTACTGAAGCAGTTTCTTTAAGATGTTGAAAATTAAGCTATGAATATAACCACTTCAGAGAATGTCAAATACATCACAATAAACTACACATTAATGGCAAGCTTACATTTTTAGACCCTCGTTTTAGGGGCCTATTAATTATTAATATGACACTGATTAATTTATTTCCTTTAGTCAAGCCTGCAAATCTCCCACGTTTTAAGCATTACATAAAGTCAAGCATAGTATCTCTTAAAATCATAATTAACAGTGAATTTATAGCTCCCATATTCAAATTGCAATGATATATGAACAATAACAGAAAGATTATAAAGAATAGTCATTTGTGTATGCATTTGTATATTTGTTGTTCTTATTAGTTTTCGAATGTATTTCAACTTCTTTTTCTCCCTCTCCAAGTCAAATTCTATGAATTTTGGTCGTAGTTAATATAGAAGAATAGCACACTGTCCCTGGTAAATTGTTTTTAAAGACCATTTATTAAATTAATGTAGCAATTTACCTCAATGTGACCTTCAATTTCTGGGCTTAGATGCTCTCTACTTATGTGAAAATGGAGATACCTTGTTGAGAACCATGTAATTTTAATGAAAAAAGAAAAATAATCTTCACTCAAAGCAATGACCTAGATTGACATTAATTTTCTAGATGCTCATATAGTCACCTTAATTACATTACTTCTAATTTTTTAAAATAAGACTGCCTTGCCTACAAGTAGAAAGATTTCCAATTGGTGCCCAAAGGAAAAACTTAGCACAAAACTTTACATCCTACTCAAAATCTATCCAATTCTTTACAAAGTATAAGTAAAGTTAATTTGGCTAAATATTGAAGTTTTGCATTTACGTTACACATTGATATAAAGATAGAGGTATAGATTCCAGAAAGACTTCCCCATTCTCCAAAAGACTGCATAAGACACCAGCTGTGTTTGGCAAAGTCTAGTTTTACTATAAAACACATCCAATTAACTTATTGGTCTATTTTAAAGTGTTTCACATTATCCTCAAGACACACATGCTCGGGATATTCTATAATTTATCTGAAGTGGGAGAAAGAGTCACGTAAGGAAATTTCTATTTCCCCATCTCTATCATTTTGGTTAATAAGAACTGCGAATGTTGGAATGATATTTAAAAGGAAATTGGAATCAAGTTCCTTTAAGGAAGAGTACTGATAATCTTATTAACTCCAGTATCCATTTATTAAACAAATATTAATTTTTTGGTTATGTATAAAATTTGTGGAGAAGGAACAGAGAGATAATGAAATCTTTCAGATCCATATGCTTGGCCTGTGGGAGGACATTTATTACCTGCTGTGATGTCACTGGGTAATTTTCCCTGCCGGAGGAGATTCAGCTTAAGTTTTCCATCACTAAGCAAGAGGAGGAGACCCCCTGAAACCAGCTGAAGTTCACTGAAGAGCAGAAGTCCAGCCTTATTCCAGGTCCGAAATTGAAAACTGGCTGAAATTTCCTCCTCTCTGGGAGAAGCCAGCAGAGCTAAGTAACTCCTGGAGCTCAGGAAAGTCACAGGCACCCACTGGGGTTGTGAACAAGAAAACGACACATTTCCCTGAGGACAAAGGAGGAGAAAAAGCTTTCAGCATGTTTTACACATTCCATTAGTAATAGAATTTGAATTATGCACGAAGCCCGCTTATCAATTGCACATTAACCTCAATTTAAACCAAAGAATTGCCAACACCATGAAAATCCAGGTTCCTGCCATATACTTCAAGGTTCTCCAACCACATTCTCTGGTCTTTTCCCCATTTCTTCTTCTTCTTTTTTTTCTTGTGGTGCTGGGGATTGAACCCAGGGCCTTGTGCTTACAAGGTAAGCACTCTACCAACTGAGCTGTATCCCCAGCCCTTCTCCCCATTTCTTAACTTTCATATATATTCGAAAAGTCTGTGAAACTAACTTTATTTAGAAAATACATGTTGGAAGGAAAACATGTGGTCTTAGTCAAATAAAAACATTAAACTATATTATGATTCTGTTAAGAGTAAATCAACTTCCATTTGTAAATAATCATCATGTTCCAATGAATGAAATAACAAAAGCTAAAGCGCAAACAATGCTAACTTATACACTAACCCACAATGTAAAGGCAGTTATAAAACCATCAGACTCAGGGAAAATGGAAAATAGTGTCCACTGCACTTGGTCACAGGTTTCAATTAGCCTGCAAGAAACACACCCTCTTGCCAGTGAAGAGCGGGGTTCCTGGGCATTTTCTGGAAACTCTATTTTTGAATGAAACATAGCTATATTATTTTTGATTTCCCCTTGAAATTATTTTCTCTTTTATTAAAAAAAGGCAACTTTAAAATCTTGTTGAATGTTAGGATTATATAAACATCACCAATTCACAGATAATTAGGAATTAAATTCAATTAGAAATAAAATATTTTTTCAGTAATATTCTTGTGATGTGCTTTGGGATTTGCTGAGGAGACATGAGCCTCAATTTACATATATTGAATTTTAAGCAAAGAATGAAATTACTTATTATCAAATTGGTAAAGCTAGAGACCATTTGCCCCAGAATTTCCTTCCCTGTCTGCTTCTGGGTAAAGCATGCTGATAAAGGTGGCTTGGGTAATATTTGACAGTCAAAAGTAAAACACCAGCCATTTCACTCCAAGGGATTTTTTGTGATCATGCACATGAAGGATGAGAACAGAGTGCTGGTTCATCCCAGTCTCCCTGCTCTCCTCCACCCTGGACTGCCTCTTCGTCCCAAAGGCCGGCCCCAACTGAGCAACGCAAGCCCAGCCCACCCCCGGTTCTTGGCTGGGGACCTCAGGGCTGGTGGCTACCCAGAGAGAACTGCCAGAGACCACTCAGAAAGTCTCCTCACAGGCCAAAAATGCTTCTCAATGTCTAGTATGTCTATACACAGTATGGCTGGAGGCAGAATTAGTGGCTTCTGTGATCTTCCAACCTCCCCTGCCAGGCCTTCAACTTCCAAGCTCCTCTGACAATTGCTAAGATCCAAGTCCTAAGACAGATCCTTTGGTCCTAAGACTCACTCTTGTGCTGCTTCCCTGACTGATCCCTGACCAACAGTTAGATTTAAATTCTGCTACAGGTCCACTGAATTAGAATATAATGCAGTCGGAGCAACAATGCTATTTGGAAAGATTGGCAGATGTACTGATGTAATCGCCTATTAGGTTTTTCTTAAAATTATTTGTTATGGATAACCATGGAAAAATACAAGTTTTTCCAATGTCTCTCTAATATACATGGATGTTATTTAATTTCAGAAACTCCATATGCTCATCTAGTGAATTGGTCAAGGAGTATCCTATTAAGGCAATTGCAGAGCAAAAGAAATTAGTCTCCTAGGAGTAATAAAATCACAACTAAATCAAAATATTCACTGTTAAAAAAACTGCCTTACTTCACATAAAATAATTATGTGTTGTGAATTATAATTCCTTTAAGTGAAATTAATCCCTTATGTTCATATTGCCAGAGAAGAAAATTAAATAAAAGCAATCTTGAAAACATCACATTGACTAGGAACCTACAAGGTAGCAATTTTATTGCAGAAAAGACTTTCCATTTGCTCATTCCTTCATGAAGACTCTTACCATGGTGATGATCTGCGGTTTCTGTTTCTTGGCCAAACCAATGATGTCAACTCCATTATAAAAGAGATTTTCTAAACATCCATGAAAATTTTTATATTGGAATGACACTGATTTTTCAGGTGCTGGAATCCCTCCAAAGCTGATCTTAGAAAGAAAAATGGCATCAATAATATTGTTTAGTGATTTATGATAATCTGCTTAAATGATTATGATTAGCAAGCCTGATGTACAGATCAAGTTTCTATCATCCTCCATTGAAAAATATTAGGATAGAGATTTTAAAACAAATTTATATGCATTCAGTCCTTATTCACACTTGAGGTTGATTATTCCAACAAATTGTTAATCACACCTGGTTTTGGTATTTGTCACTTGATGAAGAAAATCTCATCTTTATATCCACAGTAAAACTTGATCTGTTAATAATATAAGTACATTTTATTTTGTATACATTTCTAGCACACATTGATATTTGTGTATTTGAATCAATGGTTCATGTGTTAACTAATCTTCTTGTTACCATGTCCCCCCCACTTCCATCACCCCATACATCTACTCTGGAGCAGCCTATACCAGAGAGAACTCATACCATACGTATTTGCTTTTGGTAATGAGATCTCATCATGTGGGAGATTTCCTACATATGCAAGACATTTCAGGTTTAAAAAAGGGGGGTGATCCTGCAGTCTGATAATAAATTAACACACTGCAAGGAAGATGCAGCCTCAAGTACCCAAGCTGCCATTGAGTTAGGCCATCGTGGGAAGTGCTTCACCAGCCAGGTGGTGGACTGCACAGGGGAGTTCTCTACAGCACATTTTCTGTTGGGAAGCTAAATGACACATAGATCACAAAATCTGTATTAATTGAAATGTAACCATCACACCTCATAATCAAGATCCAGGTAATTGAATTCTCCCTGTGCATGGAAACGATGCCTGTGCTCGTCCACTGTAAAGTTGACCTGTTTGCCCAAACGCTGGATGAGCACAGAATGCCAATGCTGGTCATCCAGCAGGCTGCCCAGGGTGAGATTTATCAGCGCATGAGTGGAGGGCAGTTTAGCATCACCTTAGAAGAGGGAGAGACAACAGCACCATTATTCCCAGTTAAATGAAAAAAAAAAAAAAAAGTTTCCCTCTTATGGCACAGCATCACTCAAAATAATTGCAATGTCCTTCCTGCATCCCATCCCAAAGACTATGGGATTCACCTGAAGTTTGAATATAACAGTCTCCCAACCTTGTAATTTCTTCCACTACCAATTCCTTTTATTATTATTACTCATTGCATGCTCATTTTCTATGTAAATTTTATCTTTGCTACAACCTCATTATTTTTATTACTGCAATATTTTTCAATGACCCATCCCTTTCTTTCATTGTGCTAGAAAATAGTTATGTAGCTCTATCAGAACTATGAAAAAAAATCATTCGGTGAGAAGCTTGTGCAATTTACAAAATATGAACCATTTTGACATGAAAGAGTAATAATTGGCAGATAGACAAGTCCTTGAATCGGAAAATAAAGCACATTAGATGTTAAAAAAAAATAAGCTATAAAAGCATAGAGTTACCTAAATGATAAGAAAATGACTGAATCTTCAAGCACCACACCAAATAGTTTTACCTGAATTAATGAGTAAGAAGAGTTTTCCTCTTCTTAACTCCAGGGTGATATGATCTCCACTTGGCCCTGCCCTGTGGAGTAGAATCCCATCACTCTGCATGGTTTTAAATTTCAAAGAAATAATGTCTTTTATTGGGCTCAGGGATTTTTGATCAAATCTGTAGAGAAGGGCACTTTTTCCATCAAGATCAACCACCTCTGATCCTAGAGACAAAGATATTAAAGTCATTGTAAGGATAAACATGCCGTCTATCAAAACCTTTTTAGTGTGTAGGTGTGTGTGTGTGTGTGCATGTCTACAAATTATGACCACTGAATGACTAATTTCTTCTTGAAACTCAGGATTGATTCCATTGTAGTCTCTACTGCTTCCAAAATTCATGATTTGTAGAAATACATTTTAAATGTACACCTAATTTTCTCTTTAAAAAATAAAATCAGAAAAAAAGGTTATAATAAACATACATAAAATCACTTTGCATTTGCACGATCCGTACTTTTAACAATGCTTTTGAAGTGTTGAAATTAGATGGGCTTTCTAGCTCTAGAAAAAGTGATTTTGATACCTCAAAATGCTTTTATCCATGTGCTATATGAAAGAGATCCTCATACAAACAAGCACACACTCTACACCACTTCGAGTGCATATTAAACTGACCTTTGTGTTTCTTATACATATTTTTTATGAGTAAGCGAAAGTATTTAAGAGCAATGCTATTTTCTGCCTTCTCAAGGATGTCGTTGGAAAGACATTAAGTTAATGATATTGTGCGGTTTATTCTGCCGCATTTGTGTCATACTGTGACACTGACATGTTGTTTCAGCGTTCTGACAATGTCTTACCTACTCATTGTCAAGATCACTCTTACTCAATCCATCTGAAAAAGAGATGTCATGTTATACTGGTAACATAACAGTACGTCTATCAAAATCAGTTGCACCCTGAACAAGAGACGCAAAAAAAGAACCAATAATACTCAAAAACCTAGCAGTGTTTTCTACATTTCAAAAGTCGAAGATTTTTTTTAATGCAATAACCCTTGAGAATACATTTATGTAATAAATGAAGACATTAGAGAAGCCTAATAAAATATGAAGCTATTTTTCAACTGGCAAGCTGACTTTTATTCTGATTATCCATCATATTTTATAAACCACTTATAAGTACAACCCACCCCCCAATATTTTTCCACTATTTTATGCTGCTATCTTCTGAAAATTCAGAGATTTGATTTTTTTTCTCATCTTGCTAATGTGCTTATAAAGAATTCATTCACCAACCACACATGAATAAACATTGCATTCTTTCTAAAGAATAATGTTAACTGAACAATTATTCCTTGTTATATAGCTGGATGAATGTTCATGGTAAAAACTTAATTCTGTGTCAAATACAAATAATGTGTTCCACAATTATTAAATTACAATAAATTAAGAAAAATTTCAATAAGACAGACTTTAAATGCTCACACATTTGAAGCAATGCAGTTATCTCTGAGTTAATGTATTGCTTAAAGGCAAACATCATAGTCATGATTTTATTTTAGATAAAGACAGTTTGTGGAATTAGCTACCCAGAGAATTTTTTTCCCATAAAAAGTTTAGCCTATGTTCCTGTAGCCAACTATTTCTTTTTCACTATGGTTATTATTACATTGTAATGGTTCTATCCATCTTCCAAGGCATCTAAAGCTTTTGTGCCTTCATATTTCCATCAGCAAAATAAGTAGTGGCAGGCAACAGAAGCCTAAGGCAATGGTGCCCGGCTTCATCAGGCAACAGAAGCCTAAGGCAATGGTGCCCGGCTTCATCTCTTAAACTGAACTCACTGGACAGGTTCTTGCTTTCTACTCAACAGGTGCATGGATGAACACCTGGATGAACTCCTTCAGTGCAAAATATTTACACTATGATGTGTGAGGCTGGGATGAAAGAGTACTTCACACCAGTATGACTTCTGACCTCATGCAGTTTATACTTAAGGAAGATGGACAATATGCAGCAAGTGAACAAGTAAGTTCATAAAACCACCGTGGATTGTAACTAGCATTGGAAGTAAGAAGACTGGGGCCACTTGTTAAGGTAAGAAGAAAGGTCTTTTTCAGGTTCAAGTCTAGACACCTGAGGCTAATGCAGATCCTCATCAGTAATCTACCTTGTCCTCCCCAAACTAGATGGCTCTTGAAACACTTGATTTTAAGAGGCCTAGATGTTCTCCCAACACAGTTCCATTCACTAGCATGAAAGAGCACTTGGAAGACTGCTCAGAAACCACAAACAGGCAGACTCAGAAGTAGGAATGAAGTGGACTCCTTTTCAACAAAGAGGCCTAAAAGGAAAGGAAAGGAAAGTGCAGAAGAAGGGAGATAGAAGCATGGCTACAATCACATCACAGAGTTCACATGAATGGAAACAATGCCCTTCAGGGAAAAAAAAAACAATTGCAACTGAGAGCATGTGTATTTTAGCAAGGCAGGAAGAAGTCAACATACACGTAACAGATGCATATGGATTCTTATAAAAATGATTCAGGATGATTCTTAACAGCATTACTTGAGACAATACACTCTCTTATAACAGTTCACTTTGTAAAGTATCACATTTAGAAAAAGTTATATACACAAACACATCTGACATATAAATACGATTTTAAAGCAAGGTCCCAAAATACTGACTTGTAATGCATAAAGCACATGATGTAGAAATCTGGAACTGCCTGAAAAAATCTTTTAAGAGAAAAATTACTCTTCTGATTTTTACAGAGAGCATTTGAATTCTATATATCCATCAACACCTAACTCTCCAAAGTGCTGGCTGGAGAGACAGAGGCATTGTCTTGAAAGTGATTTTACCACCATTAAGAAAAATCAGTTTCTTTATCCATTCATCTATTGAAGGACATCTAAGTTGGTTCCACAATCTAGCTATTGTAAATTGAGCAGCTATGAACATTGATGTGGCTGCATCACTGTAGTAATCTGATTTTAAGTCCTTTGGGTATAGGCCAAGGAGTGGGATAGCTTGGTCAAATGGTGGATCCATTCCAAGTTTGGTATATAGACACAATGGAATATTACTCAGCCATAAAGAAGAATAAGATTATGGCATTTGTAGGTAAATGGATGATATTGGAGGCTATTATGCTAAGTGAGATTAGCCAATCCCAAAAATCCAAAGGCCGAATGGTCTCTCTGATAAGTGAATGATGATGCATTATGTGGGTGGAATGATGGCAAGAATGGAGAAAGGATAGAGAGCATAGAGGGAAGGGAGGGGTGGGGTTGAGTTTGGGGGGTAAGAATAATAACAGTATGTGTGACAGACATCATTGCCCTGTGTTCATGTATGAATGCACAGATGGGGTGACTCTACTTTGTGTACAACCAAAAAAACAATTGCTGCACTCATTTGTGTTCAATGAATCAAAAAATTAAATAAAAAGAAAAGAAAAGAAAAATCAGGAAAACTAGAAATAAATCAAAGGTACAATTCTGCTTCTTACCAATGTTCCTACTGAAGCTTTTCTGACAAACCAGTATAAAGATTCTTTAATTCTAAATGAGTCAATAGCTGTCTGATTTTATAATTTATTACTGACTAAAGCTAGATTCTATGAAGTTATGTATTCATTTTCAGATTTTTTTCCCAGTAAAGATGCAAATGACTTCTATGTACCAGAAAAAAAAATCCTCAAAGGTTATGGTTGAATAGTAGTCATTTAGGTACTTACGTTTAAAATTATTCCAACATTCTTTCAAGGATTCCTAAGTATTCCTAAGTCTTAATTTTTTTTTTTTTTGGACAAGACTTACCCTCCTTCTGATTCTTTCATTAGTGAATCAAAAACATCTGTGATATGCATTTATTCTATATTTGAATGCTTTTGGAAATTTTACTTTAACATTACTCATTTAAAAAGCACATTTGGACATTACATTATTGACCAGGAAAGCTAACATTTGAAGTCTTAGCTGGCACTGGGACCATTCCAAGGGAATTTATTTTCTATTCCACAAAGATTTTAAGATTTAAGAATAAAAGAATTTTTGAATTGCCAAAGCACTTGCTCACCAAAGAATTTAAGGTGATTTACAATTTCAAATTTAAACACCTATAAAAGATCTAATACAACTATGTAGAATTAATAAGATTAATCCAACTCAATCCTTGTTTAGAAACACTAACCATCCAAAATAATATTTCACCTTGTAATCAATGGCTACCATGTTTCTTCCTATCTTTTGTCAAATACCTTTGAGGAAAAAAACTTCTGAGTTGTATAAACAGGAAAAGTAGATCAATCAACTATTAAGGAAAATGGGAAATATGAAGTTAACAAAATTTATTACAATAAAAGTTCTGCAGTACAAAGATGTAGAAGACTTCTTAACTGATTGAAGGAAGAATGATTTTTCTAATTGTCAAATTGTCATTAGCCTGCTTTTTAACTGAGATCATATTTTTAATAATTGGATCATTACCAATATTAATAATGTGACTCTCCCATCAATGGCTCATCATGGGAAAGGTACAAACTCTAATTTCCTAGTACAGGTTGCAAATTGTTGTGCTCCAGCCACCTCTTTTTAGCCCAACCCCCTTGTAAGCCATTTTTAATGGTATATATTGCCTAGTTGTGTAGTCAGTTAGTCTGAGTTTGAATCTTCACTCCATCTTAGGCAAGTGTATGAGGAACGTTGCCACTTAAAGATCACAAATTGTATAAACACAATTCTGGAATTCAGAAGACCTAAAATCAAGGTGTGGGTACAAGTTGCTTTCCTTTAAGTCTCTAGGGAATCATCCCTTCTTGGCCTTTACTACCAGGACTCTTTGGCTCATGGCCTCTTTCTCCAGATACCAGACCAGTCTCATGGCATCTTCAGATCTCTTTCACTCACATTCTCTCTCTCATTTCTGTATACATAGTCACCTACACTTCTCTGACTGACCCACCCACCTGCCTCTCAAAAGGACCCTTGTGATTGCATTGGGTCCACCTGAATAAACCAGAATAATCTCCCCCTGTTAGAACCTTAACTTAATTACATCTGAAAAGTGCCTTTTCCATATAAGATAAAACAGCATTCATATTCTTCCACTGTGAAGTGCCTGTTCAGGTGCTTTGCCCATTTATTGACTGGGTTGTGTGTGTGTGTGTGTGTGTGTGTGTGTGTGTGTGCACGTTAAGTTTTTTTGAGTTCTTTGTATATCCTGGAGATGAATGCTCTATCTGAGGTGCAGGTGGTAATGATTTTCTCCCATTCTGTAGACTCTGTGTTCTTGATTGTTTCCTTTGCTGTGAAGAAACTTTTTAATTTAATGCCATCCCATTTATTGATCCTTGATTTTACTTCTTGTGCTTTAGGAGTCTTATTGAGGAAATCTGTTTCTGGGCTGATATGATGGAGAGTTGGGCCTACAGGGTCTCTGGTCTAATGCCAAGGTCCTTGATCCACTTGGAGGTGAGTTTTGTGCAAGGTGAGAACCTCTATATAGAGGTTCAATCTGAATCTACTATATATGGATTTCCAGTTTTCCCAGCACCATTTGTTGAAGAGGCTATCTTTTCTCCGATGTATGTTTATGGCACCTTGGTTAGGGTGAGAAAATGGTTTTTATGTGGGTATGTCTCTGTGTCTTCTAATCTATTGGTTTTCAATTCTAATTTTGTGCAAATACCATGCCATTTTTGTTACTATAACTCTACAGTATAATTTAAGGTCTAGTATTATGATACCTCCTTCTTCACTTTTCTTGCTGAGAATTGCTTTGGTTTGCTCTTATTTTTCCAAAGAATTTCGTAACTGCCTTTTTATTTCTATGAAGAATGTCATTGGAATTTTAATAGGAATTGCATTAAATCTGTATAGTGCTTTTGGTAGTATGGTCATTTTGACAATATTAATTCTGCCTACCCAAAAACATGGGAAGTCTTTCCATTTTTCTAAGATCTTCTTCAATTTCTTTTTTTAATGTTCTGTAGTTTTCATTGTAGGGATCTTTCTCTTTTCCACATCATGTTCAAAGATAGGATCAAAGTTGTAATGGGTCGTACCCCATGTATGTATAATATGTCAAAACATACCCAACTGTCATGTATATCTAAAAACACATTAAAATTTTTTTAATAGAAAAGATGTTGAGGTATGTTTCTGCTTAAAAAAAGAGAAAGGCAGAAGAGTGTATGATGTACTTAGGAAAATAAATTTTAAACATAATTACAGTCTTAGAAAAATTTGCATACATGTCAGTGTAATGCTTGGTAACTTTAAAACTAATCAGGTAAATTTGTTGACTTAGAAAGACTTTCACAATAGACTTTAGTTGGGGTGGCATGTTTAAAAAAAAAAAAGGAAAAAACAGCATAGATTGCAGGTTTCAGAGACTGTGACCTTTGGTGGGACATGTATCACAGCAAGTTACTGAACCTCTTTGTCCTATTTCCTCATCTGTAAAATGAGAATAATAATAATATTTTTCATAGGATTCATGTGTGAATGTATATCTGCATAGTTCTTAGAAGCTGGCAACTAATGAGCAATCAATAAATGTTAATGACTACTAATGATAAAGGCATTGTTTATTTTTAGAATAGTGGGCAAAAAAAGAGGTACAGCAAAAATACTTAGAAATACCTTTTGTGAATGTTGAAGGGTTATGGAAAATAATATTTCTATAAGATAACTCCCCAAGACAATGGACAGTGTGGCTGGAGAAGTGGGAAAAGAAATTGGCGGAACATGACACCTCTCCCAGTGCATTCCTGAAACAACAGCCCTAAAGGAAAAGGGCAGATATGGAATGCTAGGTCCTAAACCTTGACCTTCCCCATGTCTACCTAGTCCTGATTGACATTGGGCAAGATTTGAACACTCATCCTTCAGAGTCTAATTTTAACCTGTAAGCTAGCCCCCATGGTCGAAACTGCACTACACAATGATTACATCCTCCTCCTCACACCCTGTAAAACCAGAACCCCCCCTGTAACTGGGGGCCATTTCCCATCCGGAAAGTGGACCTGAATGACACCCAAACCTGCGAAGGAATAAAGGCTGCTCTGAATCCCTCGAGGTCTGCCTCCCATTTTCCTTTTTGCGCTTACAAATGTGACTCTTCAAAACGAAATAATGAACTTCTGAAGTGCACAAGAAACTCGCAATTATCAATGTCATTGCCAGGTTATGCAGCCAGTGATCTAAAGCCCTCCATGGATTCTGTGGCTTTTCCTCTGTCAGCTCCTGCCTGGGCTGACACCACAGCAAGCCTGGGTGACCTGAGTCCTCCTGGGTGAATACCTCCATCTCCAGTGTGCTCACTTACAGCAAGAATCAGGGAATGAAGCAACTCACAAGAACGGAAGCCCCACCCCCAGATCAGTTCTCTCTGTTACCCTGGATATTGTCTGTTTTGTTTACATGATCCAGAAATACAATGTCCCATGGAACTGAAAACTTCCCAGTGGAAAATGTTCAAATATTTTTCAGAAGGTGTTTAGCTGAAAGATGTGCTCTGCCCTCCCTTCTGCAGCACGTATTTATGGACAGCTTTCTGTGAAAGACACAGCAGTGCATAAAAACAAAGAACACTTTTCTTTTTTTTTTTAAAGAGCTTACCGTCTTTGGGGGAAGACACACATCCCTACCATGCAATTATTCATGGCTTTGTCCAGAGCTTTGCTTGTGCATCAGGGCAAAGCCCCAAATGATTTCTAGGAGGTGCAAGAGAAGTCGATCTGCTTCAGCCTTGAAGGATGTCAACTAAATTGCAGAAATGCTTTACCTCCCTGAGGAGTGAACTGTTTTCCACCTCTGCATACTTCACATACAAACACTCTTGCCATTGTGATATATGCTACTGGACCTAGTGTCTTCCCCTCACCCCATCCAGTGCCTGCTCTAGAAGTTTGAAGCTTTTTGACTTTTGAGGGGTTGTCATTTGATAAAGCAAGGTCCTCTCTGTCCCCCGAGTAGATTACTAAGAAAAATACCCATGAGCATGGTTTCTTAAATTGGGCTCCATGGTCCAGTCATATTAGAATCACCTGAGAAAGCTCTCTGTGGGCTCCCTAAACACTCAACATCCTGGGATACGCCTGGTGTCTACCGAGTTAGAATCTTTGGAACTCACATCTAACTCAGGAATACAGGGTCCTGGGTGATTCTGAGGCAGATAACAGCATGGGGGTTGTTTGACAGGAAGAATAAGTAGGTTGCAGAAACCAGTTCTCTGAAATTGAACACCCTCTTACCTATTGAATTGTACCATGGAAAATGAGTACTTTTATTTATTTATACTAGAGTTGGTTCTTACAGAAAGTTGTAGAGGAGGGGGAGATTTGTCCCTGAAAGCTGTTTCAGAGATAAATTGATTCTACAGGTTAAACTATGAATTATGGTATTATTGATGAGGTCAGAAGGCTAAAAGCTTAAAAGAGAAAAATTGGAATAGAAAATGCATGAACTGGAAAGCCAATCCTCCAATCACAGAAAATTAACTATATTTAAAGGTCACGAAAAGATTCTCCTTGAAAAAGATAATAAGGTCTTCTATTTATTCTTTAGGAATCACCCCTCAAATATAAACAAAATAATAAAAAGAAAAAATTAAGAGAAAAATGAATAAATAGAGTAAGAGTTCTACCTTCAAAGACCAAAGGAAAAAAAATAATGCAGATCATCCATCAGCTGGAGAAAATGGCTGGGGACCAAACTCTTCTTGGTTAAACATGAAGTCAGCCTTAAACACTGCTCAGACTATTTCTTTATTTGAAAATGATTACCCATGAATTACTAAACAAACAGAGGTCCAATTTTGACTTCTAAGAAACATAAATCAGATCGAGTCACTGTTAAGACTATTATACAGTGAAATATTAAGCAACAGCATGATGTATAGGCACTTGAGATCTGCATTACTGAACTGGGTTTTTAAGGGGTGGAGAAGGGAGTCCAAGCCCTCAAGAAATCAACAGGAAATAGGCTGTACTATTTTTTGCATAGTAGGATAAAAGAACACAGAATGATTTAAGGGACTCTTAAGTTTTAAACAACTAAAATTAATACCCTGAAAAGGAAGAAGGCACAGAAGCAATATGCACAGAACCGCAGGAAAAAGTGACTTTCTTATCCTGGTTTTAAATAGACAGAGTTAAGGTCAGCAATAACACAGCTGGGGGGTTGTGGAGACAAACATGATCGCTGCTACTGAAATATCAATCTAAATCAGCCTCCTAAACAGATTTGAAATTAGCAGCTTCTACCATGTCAAGGACACTTCAGTGCGTCATTGGAGATGTAAGTTGTATTTCTGTCTCTAATGCTCGTGTGTAACTTTTATAATGTCACCAAAGTCATTTAAATGCTGATTCTTGGTTTCCTTATTTGGAGACACATAGAGATTAACTCCAGCCTCTCATACCACATAAAGCTGCTGTGGAGATCAAATGAAGTATCAAAATGCTATAATATTCATTGTTTTCTAGGATATTAATAGTCCTTTAATAACAAGAATATTTGCCATCTCCTGCATTTCTCTCAAAGATATCTCTCTCTCTCTCTCTCTCTCTCTCTCTCTCTCTCTCTCTCTCTCTAATCAATTGCTACTGTGTGACTGTAATAAATTTGTGAGTTTCATATATTTATATTATTCAGTTTATATCATGGCTAATTAAACATTTTTAATTCATCCTTTTAACGAATTGGTTTTGAACATGGACTCTGCCGTGTGCAACCATGGAAGATGCTGCCCTCACGTATCCTCCAGTCTAAAGGAAGGGACTGCATCCTGTGCTCACAGATTTTCAAGCTGTATGTTGATGCATGAAAGAGCAGAATGGGGTAGCAGGAGAGGTTTGAGCTGGAATATTGAAGTGAGGTTGGCAATCAGAGACACCGCTAAGGAAGTGATACTTGAACAGAAGAGGTGGACGCATGCAAACAGAGGTCAGGAAGTGGGACAGGGGAAGGGCCGGGGATGGGCGAGGATGTGGACTGTTGGTTGGATAGCAAAGGAGACGTAAATGGAAGTGGTCCCGGAGAGTGGAATTACCAGCAGATTACTCTGTCATGGGGAGGCTTGGCTCCAGGTTTGGTTAGGACAAGTCTATTTTGGGGTTGTCCTTATCCCTCAAATACAACTATTGATCCTCAGGGCTGTTCTTGACTCCTAAAGCAAAACCCTTTTGGTTTTTCAGTTAAAAGCCTGATGTGTTTAACAAATCCCTCTAAACTGACAGGATTTGAACTCCAAAGTCATCTTCTCAGCCCTGGGCAGATGCCAAAAACTTTAGCCCTGTATCCTCCTGGTTCCTGCTTTCTCTGGGGATCCTTCACTTCATCTCAGACAAGTGAAATTCAGGAATCAACCAAGGATGGGGGACTGTGTTGGCTCAGACTGAGGCTCTCCGTCTCTGACCTTCTTCTTTTGGCTATTCCTTCCTCAATTTCTAGTCCCTCTGGCCTTGAACTCTGACCTCTATATCCCTAACCTAGGAAAATCTGACTGTCCTTAGAGTAAAACCAATAGAACATGAATACCCTGTGGTTGGCTTTTCTTCTTTAAACAATGAAGTGCTCTCAATTTTCCATTTTGAGTTGAATTTCTGAGCTCTGAAGCAATTTTTAAAATATATTTTATGTAGCACTATGCTTGTTATGGGTAACAAGTTAGTTCAACCAAAGTTATGCTACCATGACATGCCCAAAAAGCAAAGCATCTCTCTTTTCATGAACATTTATAGTTATCTTGATCCATTCATTTACTTAGGGTTGCAAAATGATATCATCTAAATTCTATTATTCCTTTTTATTTATTATCTGATTTAAAAAAAAAAGAAACTCTATTTGGTTACCTCAGCACAGATTACATAGGAAAAATAGGATAAATGACGTTTTCCTTTCATTTATAAGTTTTCATAATAAGGAGGTAGATCCCTAATGTTTCTCAAAGATGAGCAATGGGGCTTTTGAAAGGTTATTATCATGAACCCCTTCACTTAAATATATTTACTATGCTTCAAAAGATTGCAGTTACTCTTCTTATAGCTTCTAGAACATTTCCATGTTAACTCAGTGAGAGCCGCCTCAGTAGGTTAGCACATGGTCCTGATGGATTTTCATAGTTCCCTTATTTTTGAGTATTATAATAACTAACATCATTCCAATATTAATAGAGCTCGACTTTTAATCTAATTAAAATCTTAAGACTCTAACTTCGCAAAGAATGAGAGAATTTATCCTCTGGTTTCAGGCTGGTCAGAAGCTGTCTTCTTTTTAAACTCTGACATAAAGGAGTATTCCTCAGCCTCTGAATTAGCTGATACATGGCCCAAGAGCAAGAATCATGTCAATTCACCTGGTCATGCTCTTCACTATTAGCATGTGGGAGTTGCTCAATAAATAGGCATTATATTGCACAACTAATTTTCTTGCAAATATAACAAATTTACTGCATTTCATTGTTTTCCTAGCCAAACATGTGATATGAGAGTTCAGCATCCTAAATAGACAGAGGCTGTAACCTAGTTCTGTTTCAGTCATTTTGGGGGGTTTTTTGTTGTTGTTGTTTTTTTTTTTTTTTTTTTTTCACTTGGGTGATCATCTGTGCTTGTCTTGATTGCTGCATTTTCTACTTGTGTTTTCTAAACTGAAAACTACAGATGACGATGCCATGGGTGTGGAATCTTAAGTGTCCCCCAAAGGATCATTTGTTCAAGATTAGTTCCCCAATGTGGTGTTCCTGGGAGGTGATAAAAGTTTTAAGATTTAGGGTCTAGTCGGGGGTTTCTTAACAGCAGAGGAGCGGCCTTGAAGGAGATTGCAGGACCCTGGTGTATGTGTGTATGTGTGTGTGTGTGTGTGTGTGTGTGTGTGTGTGTGTTCATTTGTTTTTTATTTGCATCCTGGATATGAGCCGAGCAGTTTGTCACAGGCTACTGCCATGATGTGCTGTGTGCCACAGGCCCAAACCCAATGAGACCAACTGACCGTGGATTGAAGACTCCAAAACTGAGCCAAAATAACCTTTTTCTCTTTATAAGCTGATTAACTCATTTATTTGTTACAGTGGAATGCTGACTAACACAGTGTGCAAGTCTAACTTTCGATGTTTTCACATGATTCAATATGCATTCTTATTTTTTAAAACTTAACATGAGGTTTATAATAACTGACTTATGTTCCACTTATTAAATAGAAGCCATCATTTTCTCTCATTCAGTCTGCATTTAAGCAATTAAGCACAATAGGTTAACACTTCTTTCCATCTGTTCTCACCCAAACTTCTCACCTGAACCCTAATCCTGATCTTTAGGAGGTTGGGATGACTGGGATGGAGATACTTAAGATTCAATGGCATCATCATCTGTAGCTTTCAGTTTAGAAAATACAAGTAGAAAATGTAAGAATCAAGACAAGCACAGATGATCACCCAAGTGGGAAAAGAAAAAAAAATTTAAAAACACTGAAAGAGAGCTAGGTAATAGCCTCTGTGTATTCAGGAGGCTGATTTCTCATACACATGTTGGCTGGGAAAAAATGAAATGCAGCAAATTTGTTATATCCCACTGGGATGACTGGGAAAGCTTCCTGAGGCTCACTTGTATGCATGCATGCATTCATTCATCTATCCAGAAGACTAAAAACAGAAAGAATCTCTAGTTGCAACCCAGTATAGCACTGGTATGCTATGATCAGGAGAAGAAAGGCTCATCTCTGATAGTTGGAAACACTGCCCCCCAATCTGAAGGTGGGGTGTCAGGGAAGTTGTCAGAAGCTGACTTCAATGCTAAAAAAAGAGAATGAGTAAGAGAATTATCTAGGTAAAGAAAGCTACGATGTGGCGATGACCCTAAGCATCTCTGAGGACCCTGAGGCTAGAAAAATCATGAAATCAAGTCAAAGAAACTGCAGTTAGCTCAGTATGGCTGGATAGTTGAATGCTCCTGACCTTTTGCGGATGAGGAAAAGAAGATTATGGGTTGCAAAATGATGTTTACACAGGAATTAGAGAAAAGAAATTCAGAATTTATATTAAGGACAATTCCTCCACAATTCATCCACAATTAAAAACCTTATCTCATGTGGTTTAATCTCCACATCCTCAAGGCACGTCAGAGACATTGCTTTCTCCACATTCTTTCCCTCCCCTGCCTTTGTTGACCATTGTGCATCTTTCCTTGGAACAGGAAGTAGGCGAGTACCTTCTTATCACTGAAGATTTTCTTTTCTTTTCCTTTCTTTCTTCCATCAGTTATTTCCTTCCATACATCTCTCCTCTGGATCTATAAACATGTTCACAGCTGCTATGGCAGAGACATCTAAAATTTATACTTTCCCTTTGATCCCATAAAATTTAGCTTCTACTTCACTCATTACTCAGGAAACAACTTGGAGTTTACTGACATAAAAGTAGAACATGCTCTTTGATATGGATTTTCCATTCACTTGATGTCCTTTCATAACAAGTTATTGCTCTAAGTCATTGGGGTAGAGGGCACTAAAATTATGTGTGCTTCTCACAATAGCCATCTTTCCTGCAATAACCACAGGACTAGCTTGCCCCCATAACTTTAGCAAACACACATATTAGACACAAGAGGCCCCTGGTATACAAATGTTTATGCTACCCAAAAAGTAGTATGAAGGACCTGATTTAATTATGGTAGAAATGCATCCCCATTTTTCAAGACACAAGTAGTCATTCAAACACTGCACTTTATACTTTTATTATTAGGAATGATACAAGGGGAACACTTGATGATTTCCTAATAATGATGCTATTTATGTGGTTTCCAATTCTCTATCTTTAACCCAGAGGTCTGGAGTTCCAACCTTGCATATTTCACAGGCACTGGAACTTGGTGAGTCAATCATGGAATTAATTCTCTCTTCTGTTCTTTTCCAGAAACTATTTCTTCTCCAGTATCCTGTTCCAGTAAATGAGACTACCTTCCAGACGGTTGTTGAAATGCAGTAACTCAGTGTCCCCCTCATACACAATGACCAAGCTCCCTTGAGTCAATATCCTCAGTCCATTTTGAATCTGCCTACCTCCCTCTGCACTGATTGCTATCCAGTTGGGGCTTCACCATGTCTTATACAAATAAGAGCAAAAGCCTCCTGAGGAACTGCTGCCTCCAGGGTTAAGCCTCCAAGCTGACCCCTCACTGAGGGCTGAAAGTCCATTCTCAAATACACACTGATCAGCAACAGCAGTCCTCTTTCTTTCCTGTGCTTGCCTGGAGTGTACCATTTCTATCTGGACTATTCCCCCATGTGAATATATCTTCATCTTAATTTCAAAACCACTGCTGTACATTTGCCTATAGTAATTTCCATTTGTCGATCATTTTATCCTTCAGACCTTATACTTATGCTACAATATTTTGCATTCAACGTGTATGATTTTTCTGACATTGCTCACATCCATCTTTTTAAACATAAATATATTATTTTAGAATTTCTCCATAACTCAATATATAGAAATAGTGTTTTCTCATCAGGCACAATGCTGTTTGCCTGTAATCCCAGCGACTTGGCAGGTGGAGGCAAGAGGATCACAAGTTCAAAGCCAGCCTCAGCACAAGCAAGGTGCTAAGCAACTCAGCGAGACCCTGTCTCTAAACAAAATACAAGATAGGGCTGGGGACATGGCTCAGTGGTCAAGTGCCCCTGAGTTCAATCCTCAGTGCCCACGCCCCCTCAAAAAAAAACCACAAGAGCATGGATTTACAAAGTCAAACATCTGATTTTACATCCCAGGTTTAACACAGGTTAATGTGAGCCTGGAGAAAGTTCCTCATTCCTCTACATTCACCTTCTTCAATGTCAGGAGATGGGAAGTACTCTGAGTCTCACTCCTGAGTGAATGGCTATGGCGAGCCCGCCAGGATTCACATTAACTTGGCACAGGTAGGAACGCACAGGCACAAGAGGCTGGTGGGGGGCATGAAGCCCCAGGCCTCCCTCAAGCTCAGGAGAGGTGTGCTTCATGGGGCATGGATGGGGGTTGCATGGAAAGAGGCTGTTATCCAGGGAAGAGACCCTGCCCACTCCCAGCACCACCTTTCCTCTTTATAGGGATTGAAGGGGAATGACCTATGTATCTGGAGGAAACTCCATCTGGTCTTGGATCTGTGCTACTCAAGAGGGCTGCATATGGAACCATGCAGCTGGATGCCTGAGCTGATAGCACCTGGACCCTTCCTTCTAAGGATAAAGAAAGCCAGCTTCTGCTATTTCTGTGACAGGCAACCCAGAGGAAACCATTTGGTCCCATCAGCAGAAAATTCTGCTGGACTCCTCTTACTCCTGCAAGAAATAGAGATACTCATGCACCCATTTCACTGTGTTGTCAGAACTAAATCAGAAAAGGCCTATAAAGCATAGTCTCTGTTTGTTTTAGCTGGTTAATAAATGATGGCTTTAAAGTATCATGTTTTAATACATTACTATTTTTGCAAGGCTGATTCTATAAACAGCTGGGGAATGTGAGTGTGATAATGGTATAATTTAGGGATTAAAGTCAATTTGATCAAGGACATTTCCAGAGGTTCCTACACTCAACCCATTTTGGGGTTAAAACTGATTATATATAGGAATATTTTTCCATTAAACTTAACACTTTTCATCTTGTAAAAATAATTTAAAATTATGGAACCATCAATTTACATTGACTCCTGTCCTACCGTTTTACTATAGGTGTTTAAATTTTAATTTAAAATCAGTATTTCTACTTCAACCATGGGTCAGTGAACCAAGGAAACTGACTAAACACATGGATGGTGGGCTGACCCCCCAAAGATAGCAAATGAAGTCACCGCAAAAGGAGCGTTCCCAAGAGTTTCAGTCCATGGAAGTAAGGGGCGATTTGAGTTATTCTGAGTCACATGGTGGCAGAGAACTCCAAGGAACTGGTGCCCACCGGGCATGGTGGTACATGCCTGTAATCCCAGTGGTTCATGAGGTGGAGGCAGGAAGATCACAGGTTCAAAGCCAGCCTCAGCAAAAGCAAGATGCTAAGCAACTCAGTGAGACCCTGTCTCTAAATAAAATACAAAATAGGGCTGGGGATGTGGTTCAGTGGTCGAGTGCCCCTGAGTTCAATTCCCATTTACCTTCCCCATTCCCCCAAAAAAGAAACTGGTACCTTATAATCACTACCATACAGATACCATGAGTTGTGCTTAAATTTCAGTAAAACAGCATTAAATTTACAGCAAGAATAAATGTGTAGTTTGTGAAATTAAGCAAATGACTTAATTTCTCTAAAACCTAGTGTATTCTTCAATAAATGGGTGGGTCAGGATTAAATTTGAATATATCACTAAAAAGCTGTAAATAACCATTATGCATACCATAACTGTTAGCTCTCATTCTGCTGTGATAAATATTTTGCAAGGTAGATGCTCTGAATAAGTAGAGAATGCAACTATAAATATGAAGCATTTTGAAATTTGCTTCACTGATTGTCTATCATGTGGCATGTAAGTTCTGCTAAACTCTATGAACCCAAGACAAAAAAGACTGCCCAGGTCCTACGTTCAAGAACCTTAATCAGGGAAGGATAATTTTTTTAAAGGATGATTCTTTTTTCAAGTGTGGTAATTGCAAAGTGAAGAACTAACACATAATTCAGAAGCCAAGCTGGACTATGGAAGCCAAGAAAGCCAGCAGTTCAGGCGGACAGATGGTGGGAAGCAAGCTGCCCGCTGACTCATCTCTGCCATCCAACAGCTGGAGGGAGCAGGAGCTTCTGTCCTGGACTCTGGCAGCCTTGGCTGCTTACCCAGCTCTGCCACTTCCTGTCTATGAGGCTTGAGCACAGAGACAGTTCTAAGCTTTAGTTTTCTCATTTGCAAAGTGGGGAAATGGCAGTGAGCTGGCTGTTTTGAAGAATCATAAACTACATAGCACAATGTATCTAATAAGCACTCAGGCAAATTTTTCTATTTCTAGACTGATGAAACTAGTGCTCTTTACATTAATACCATCAATATTGTTATTATTCATTACGTATTAATACCATTATTATTATTCCATAGATCCTGAAAGGAACCGAAGTCTATTGATTATGTCTGGCAAGGTGGGTTCTGGGAAGAGCAATAAATGTATGAGAACTGTGCAATGGCTGTAGTGTGGTCTCTTCATCAGCCTGTTTCAACAGTTTTGACAAGCCATTTGACCTCATTCCGCGTGGTTTTCCTTTTATGCAAACAAAGTGAAACAGAACTTAGTTGGGATTACATCAAAAAAATGATGGAGCCGGGCACAGTGGCCCATGCCTGTAATCCCAGCACTTGGGAGGCTGAGGCAGGAGGATCAAGAGTTCAAAACCAGCCTCATTAACTGAGCGAGGCCCTAAGCAACTCAGTGAGACCCTGTCTCTAAATAAAATACAAAATGAGGCTGGAGATGTGGCTCAGTGGTGGAGTGCCCCTGGGTTCAATCCCCAGTACCAAAAAAAAAAAAAAAAAAAGTGATAGGATAATATTGAGGGTAAAAGCATTATAGTCAAAATGAGAAATAAATGTTTGCTAGAGGAATAGTGATGGAGTAAAATGGAGCAGTCCTGGGTTCTTGTCTGGACTCATCTGTGTACTAGTTGTGAGACACCGGGCAGATTACTGAACTTCTCCAAACCTCAGACTGCTCATCTGATAATTGTAGATCATATTAACTAACTCATTGTTCTGTAATGAAAGAGCATCTAACAGGATGGTGTGGCTTGAGGTGGACTATCAATAACTCTTAGGTCCCTTCCCCACAAAAAGATATAATAAAATGCCTCATTAAAAGGAAACTAAGTGAAATCTGTGGTTTCTATCTTTTTTATGTGAAAATACTTCAAACACATTTTATATTCTGGCAGAGGTCTTTACTTTATCTATTAATTTATGCTGAAGGCAAAGCATATTTAAAAATGAATTAGATGGCATATTATTTTTAGACTAAAGAGAATAGCATTCTTTGGTTTCCTAACAGTTGACTGGTTATACTAAATGGATCACTGTCTCTTATTAAGTCCAGGGTGCTCAAATGAAGTATCATCAATATAAGCCATAGAAGAAAAGCTCTAATATTTGAAAACCGAAATCTAGTCAATAATATTAGATTTGGAAAAAAAATGCACTCACATATATCTACAAATATGTATTTATGTCTATCTATAAAATGTTTTTGTCCCTGAATTAAAGTGGTGAAGTTAAACACTAAAGTCAATATTGACATGAAAAAGGTTTTCCACAAAAATATCTTTCCTGTCTTTATATCTCTTTACATCCCTAAGAAGTCAATTTCAGTTTGCAGCTGGGCTTTTAAAATGTCCCCTTTGATATCTATTTCAGCGCACTGGATAAACAAATACTTACGGTATGCACATCCGAACACCTCGATCCGCATTCCAATTCTGCCCTTGGGGTTCCATTCGAGGGGGATGAAGCGCAGAAACCGAGCTTTGATAGAAGGCTGGAGTCTGTAGTACACAACGCTGTCTGCATTTGCATTTCCTGAAAACCCCTAGAGTAAGAGGGAAAGAGGAAAATCAGCGTATCTGCAGGATGTCCATTTCACTTTGTCACTGTAACATCTAAGAACAATGTAGGATTTGCTTTTCTTGATATGAAAAGTGCCACCTTCTTTAAGAAAATCACATTAACAGTTCTGCCATAATGTCTCTTCATCCACGCAATTTACCATGCCTCTGATTTTTCTCTTTATTAAGAGTAGTTTAAATGTCACCATATCTATTGTTATAGTTTAGCTAGAAGGTGTCCCTTCAAAAGGCTTCTGTGAGACAATATGGGAATATTCAGAGGCTAAATGAATACATTGTGAGAGTTGTAATCTGATCAGTGGATTAAACCACTATATGAATGGAATACCACCTGGTAACTGTAGGCAGATGGTGGGTGGCTGGTGGAAGGAATTTACTAAGGGCACACTCTTGGGGATTACATATCTCTCTCTCTCTCTCTCTCTCTCTCTCTCTGGCTGCCATAAGCTGAGCACCTTTCCTTTGCCCACCCTCTGCCATGATATTCTACCCCACTCAGGGTCAGAGCAATGGAGTCAGTCAACCATGGACCGAACCTCTGAAACCATGAGCCAAAATAAACTTTTCCTCCTCTAAGTTGTTCTTGTGGGATATTTTGGTCAGAGTGACCAAAAATTGTCCAGCATACTCACAAGTCAGCTTACAACTATGATGCGGCAATAAAAACTTCTGTAAGTTGCAGACTGAATGTAAAAGCTTGTTTTTGTCCGCGGCTGTGACGGCACAAGAAATTTTAGAAAAACATTCTTCCAGGATTGAAAATAATCATCAAGTGATTCAGCAAAGTCACTGACATGGTTGATGAATGGGTGAAGTTATTTTGTGCTTCAGGTTTTGCATTTTCTCATCTCACTCATAAATAGAAGCATCATCCTAACATCCACGTCGGAACCACACCCCAACCTTTATCAACACACTGCCGGTTACACATGTTCAAAATTGTTAAGGGAAACGGGAGAGAGTGAAAATTTGTAAAGACTTGATTAGCCCTACAGATGCTAGAATTCAAAAGCTCGAGAGAACTCTAGAATGAAGCTAAGCCAGCACAAATTGCAGATGAGGAAACCAAAGTTCAGAAAGGTGAAGAATACCTCTGATGTTTGCAAGACTCTCGTGAGTTGGTCCCACGAGTACAAGCAATCAGTAAGTCTGCAGTGACTGGACCTTGGGAGCCCACAGGAGATTTCGAGGGAGTTGTATGGAATGACAGGCAGGAGTTTATTAGACATGGTGAGAATGAGGATGCACGGTACAGAACTGAGTGACCATCTCCTAGGAGAACAGTATAGCTCTCCCAGAGTCTGGGATTAAATTAGAGTTTGGAGTCCCTTTGTTCTTGCCTTATTCTCTCATACCCCCCTTTGTGATTGATATGTGTGGGTCATGATGACCTGGTCACAAGAGATTCCTTGGGGGGTTATGATTAACTCTGCCTGGGGGCAATTTGTCATGCCAGCCCTATTTTCCAGATGTTTGTCTGTGTTGATAAGGTCTCTCATGCTTCCTGGACCTGTCACTTATGGGCTCACTTTGATGTATAAGCTTGATGTCCTCCTCTAAGTCATCTCCCTTTATTTTCCTGCCCCTACTCAGCAGCTCATGGCTGACTACCTACCTCACAAAACCACTGTAGAGAACGAGCAGGAGCTACGTTCCTGCCACCGATCAGAAGGTCCCACCTGCCACACAGCTCACCTGCACACCCCACCTCCTGCAGCACCCAGCTCCCAGCACTTTCATTTCCTCCCACATGGCACACTGTAAGACTCACAGAGGGAGGAGTCGGCAGGAAGCAGGAGCCTTCTGACATGCCATGTTCATTTCTCCTCTCCTCCACCTCCGTCATTTCTCTCCTCTGTCCTTTCTCTCCTGCTTTCTTTTTAAAACCATAGTCATCAGCACGTGTAGGAATAACAAGGACCAATGCTACTACTTATGAAGACTCAGACATAGACCACCAAGGGCAACCTCATGTGGATTGCCCAAGGCAGAAGCAAAGGCCTTAGGGGCACCAAGCCCCAAGGAGTCTGTTCCTTGGTCTGCTTCTCTATTTCACAAATATCCCTTTACGAGCATGTATCAAAATATTTTCTACAACATTAAAAAAAAAAAGTTGGGTTTTTCATAACCAATTTGATTTCCTTTAGCAATCAATTCTCTACTTCCTGCTGGCGCCTAGTGCCCCACACACTCAATTGTAAGGCTCATACACCATAGGCACATCTGTGATGATGCCTCTAAATTATAAAAATCTGGGCATCTCTCTCCATCTCAAGTATGACCACCCCATTCCACAAAGTTTTGTCTCACCAGAACTGCCTCCATTGCCTCTTCTTGATCTTTTTTATTCTTCTGTTCCCTACTAACACCCATATACCCCAAAGCTCTTCTCCTATGAACATCCAGTAGGATTTATAAAGGTAAATTAAACTATGCTACCCCACTGCAGCCTTTGCCTTCTGGACAAAATTCTAACTCTTTCCAAACATAACACCTCCATTGTGATTTGGCCCCACTGGACCTCCCTGAGCAGGTCCAGCTCAGTCCTGTTAGGACTGCGCAAAAGCAGTTGGATCGGCTCTGAAAGGCTCCCCAGATCCTTGCACAACCAGCACTTCCTGTCATTTCAAGTCTTAGCTAAAATCTGACCACCTGAGACAGGCCCTCTGCCATCCCAGATCTCAAGTAGGGCAACAGGCAGCCCATGTCAGATCTTCTTGTTGCGTTTTCTTCATATCTTTCACTGGGTGGAGGGCTTCTCCTGTTTGTTATTTGCTCGTTTGCCTCCTCCTGGGAGGCTTGCTTTCTAAAGCTGGATCTTTACGTCCTTCCATCTGTATTACTGGGAATACTGCTTGGTTTAAAGTGGTTCTTCCTATGAGTTGGGTGTTTACGTTTGGGAAAAACTGGGCTTAAAACAAAGTTCAAAGGGTTTCTCAATCACAGGGTCTCTCCAAGCATGCCGCACGCTGACGTGACATGTGCTCGGCACTCGCCATGACGGGGACAATCATCCAGCTTGTCTCAAACATATTTAGCCACAGAAATAATGGCACCTCCCCCCATTTTATCATTGTGATTGATTTTGTGGTTGTTTTGCAGAGCACATTCCCAGAACATGATAAATAGGAGAACACTATTTAATCCCAAAGATACTTGGACTCTGATGATCAGTCCTTTCTAGAAAGTTGTCTGACTGAGGGCTTGGTAAGAAAGATTAACTCTTCTACATTGTACTACCCAACCCTCATTCCCACTCCACCTACATAACACCATGGTCTTCATTTCTGTGGAAATCATGAATGCTTGCCTTAAAATGCCACGTTCGTTTATTCTAACTTTTCTTTTCTTTGCTGTGGGGCACTGTTCCCCAAACTTGGACAGCCCAATACAACATCCAGTGCTCACACACTGAGCACTGTTTTGTTGCGGTTATTGTTGTTGTGTGTGTGAATGTGTGTGTGTCCACGTCTCCACAAGCTCTTCACATCAAGGTGATGGCAGCCAGGTTGAGAACCTGGTGTGTAGATGTCCACTTCTAATCCACAGCAACATGTTGTCTAAACAGACCTTCGTATACATTCGATTTCAGTTCCCTGGTGCTTTTGGCTGCCTAAGACCCTCCCTAATTATCATTCCTTGCCAAGTTACAGCTGGATGATTAATTAGCAAACACTCCAAAAGATCTCACTTTTTTTCCCAAAATTAATGTAAGTTCATAGATTTAGATAGATGCCACTGAAATGATTTCAGCATCTTAAGGGATTAGGAGAAAAGATGCAGAGTAACAGTGATGACAGGCACATAAGTGGAATGGGAGGTCATGAATGACAACTTCGGCTTGGTAGGACCTGATTGATTTATGAGTTAATTGAATTTTGCAAACATGAAGAGCTATAAAATATGTACTTAGGTTTTTTGTTTGTTTGTTTGTTGGCACTGGGTATTGAACCCAGAGATGCTTAACCACGGATCCACATCCTCAGCCCTTTTTTTATTTTGAGGCAGGATCTTGTTAAGTTGTGAAGGTTGACCTTGAACTTGCAATCCTCCTCCTCAGGCTCCCAGTTTGCTGGGATTACAGGCATATGCCTCCATGCCCAACTAAAATACTTATTTTGTATAAGTAATAAAAATATCTTCATTGGCATGTTCAAAATTTTTAGCAGTTATACTAAACTGTTGTGAAGTTGAGGATATGAGACTTAAAGCACTTTGCAGTCAAATCTGAGTTTTTAAATGGACAGTACTAATTTTATAATAATTAGTAAAATAAATAAATACACAGACATAGGAAGGATGTACAGTGGTACAACAGGAAGAAGCATCATTTAGCATCACTTGGGCTACCTTCAATAACCTTTGAATGTCAATGTCATTTTTAAAAATCATTATTATGTATTAAATTGATATTTGCATTATTTTGCTCCACTTTTTTGGAATTTTTTTAATACTTAAGATAATCAAGACTGGGATTTCAATGTGTAAAGAGAAATTTTTCAGAATGTGTGTGAATGAGGCATGGGATTGAAGCTACATTACTTTATAAATGAAAGTCTGATGCATGGTATCAGGTTTCAAGTGCATCTTCAGTTTGCACTTTCATAAAGGAATACATGAATTCAAATGTTTCCTCCTCTTTATTTTGTGTGCGCCCATGTGGTGCTGGAGATTGAAGTTAGAGTCTCATGCATACTACCACTGAGTGACATCCCAGTTCTCTCTCTCTTTAGAAGATTTTATTACATGAACATTTATGTCTTCTTTCAAGGATCTGAGTTGTAGTGTAAGCCAGAATTAATTAAGGTACTTTTTAGAAATGCAGATTTCTGGGTCGCTCACCTCACAGGTCACACCTGCAGGTGGGGGCCTGCAATCTGTATTTCTAATACACACCAAGCTAATTTTATGTCTTGGTCTTTGACTCTTTCTTTCAACATTCTTCTTCCATTCCTTCACCCTCCCTATTTTACATCAAAACTTTTCAAAAAAGGAAAATGTTTTAGAAAAGTTCACTAGGGTTATCCTCCAAGGAGAAGTAAGTAATGCCCATTTACCATGTTATAACAAAATACCATTATCTGAGTAGCTTATAAAAGAGAAATTTATTTCTTATACTTCTAGATCTGAAGGCTGAGAAATCCAAACTCAAGATTCTGGCAGAACTGATATCTGGTGGGGACCCATATCCTGGCTCAAAGAAAGCTGCCATCTTGTGGTGTCCACACATGGAGGAAATGGGCACCATGGGCCTCTTTTATAAAGGCAGTAATTCCATTCCCATGAGAGTCTCTGGACCTGACCACCTCCTAAAAGATCCCACCCCCTAATACCCCTGCCTTGGAAGTTAGGATTCCGACATACAAAGTTTGGAAGAAGGCACACGTGCGGACTCTAGCAAGCAGCAAATGTATCCTAGGTTATCAATTTAAATATCTTCAACATGAAAGTTTGTGGCTCAGCGTCAGACACAGCTGAAATGTATTATAGGCTTGAATATTTGCAACAATCCTGTGAAGTGGTTATTCTTGTACCCACTTTACAACTGAAGAAAATGAAAATTATAGAGGTTATGTGCCTGAAGTCACTCAGCTAGAAAGTGGCAAAGCAAGAATTTAATTCCAGGCTTTTCTGATCCCAAAGCCCATAATTTAGCTAAGACATCGACAGGCCTCACTCCAACAGAACATGAAAGAAAGCATCCTACCCCAAGGAAATGTGATACGGTATCTGAGACTCTTCTCCTTTTCTCATAATTTATATTTAAAATCTTTAACACATTTAAGAATAATGCACCTTTGATTATTGCTGAACAGGACTCAGTTCAGCTGACTTTTATGGACAAAAGAGTATTCTATTAAGCTTTACATTTTCTCAAAATTACTAGAGTAGGATAAAATAAAAGACAAAAATATTCAGTAATTAATAAGCTTATTGCACAGAAATAGTAACTTCCCAGTAGGTGCAGAATGTAAGAGAATGTGTAATATCATCAAATGCGGGAAACATCTAGAAGTAAAATCAAGGTGATATGTCAGACATGATAAAAATCAAAAAGCCTTCATTGTATTTTTTTCTTTTCCTTTAGACTTGAAAATTTTGAAACTCAATGAGATATCCATGGATGATTTAGAAATGTATTCTGTTCAAGGATTTTAAGTATTTCCTAATGATTCCAAAATTGATGAAGAGGTTCAATTGCACTAATTTCTTTTTCAGATGTTAATTGAGCAACTCATGTGTTTGGATACAGCTTTATACATTTTTTCATAAAATTTTGTATAAAAATGTATTTTATACAATGTATAAATGTATAACAAATAAATAATAAATGTAAGTATAAAAAGGTATTTTTATGCATTTTGCCAAATGCATAAAAAGATATATGACAGATGTATGAAAGAAGATGCACACGTGGCAATTTATGAGATGATCTAAAACATCTCCAGAATAAATCAGAAACATGGGATCAGTTACACACACTTACATAGAAAACTACAATTACATATAAAGTGGTCCAACTCCAGCGAAGAGAAACAGCAGCCTCAGAAGAAATTTAACACAACAAACGGGCGAACATGAAAATCTTCCTGTCATAATTGGTCTCGGTTATGATGACAAGTCTCATGACCTACAGGTGACCTACCCATGACCTGCTCCCAAATACGACTCATTTTGACATAGCTAGCATACAGACATGAAATAAATCACAGCAACATGCTGTCAAATTGAAAGCACGTCTTCATTTGATGATGTCAGTTATAAATCTTTACTAAGTGTGTCTCCCAAGAGGTTATCTAGCACGGAAAAGTACAAAGGGAAAGTAAAGAAAAACTAAGTCCTGGAAACTGGGTAATTTGCAAACATGAACCTAGAAAAGAATAACTTTAAACATAGGCTGAACAAGACATTGAAACCACATCTATAAGAGATGACACCATCTTAAATGTAAATGAAATTGTTTTGTTGAAATACAGAAATTGCAATGACGTCAATCAATTTAAAATGTTTTGATCTTCACAAAATCTAAATTTAAATCTAAATTTTCAAAATAGAATAGAATTCTGTTAATAAAAAAATCAATTTCTATCACCCTTCAGAAAATATTCAATATCTTTAAAATACTTATTGGAAGAATCATCTTTTGCTTCCCTTGCTGAGGGTGGGACCCAGGGCCTGGGGTATGCTAGTCAGCCCTCTCCCACTGAGCAACATCACCCTCCTGGGGCATCAAATGATTAATAACAGTTCAACAAGGAGAGCCAGTCACTGCATTGGAATCTATGAAGACACAAGGTTGTAAAATATATTCCTTTTAAAATAGAAAGGTTTGAATTCTCAAGACAGAAAGATGAAATGGCAAGCAGAGGAAAAGCATGCGAAAGGTATGAACTTGGCTGTAGTCCCTAACTAATGTTGAAAGACAGCAATAAATTGTTGTAAGGAGGGATGCGTACCGGTCATAAAGATTACATTTATATTAGGGTATTACAGCTACAAATTTGTGGAAGACGAAATTTTTATTGAGATGGAAAACAACGGTTAGCCACTCTCAGGGTAGTAGTGTTAGAGTGGGAAAATCTGGACAAAACCCTGCTGGAGAGGAAAACAGGGAGGGAGCTAAAAGGGCAATCAAATCCTAACTGTCCATGATCTGACCAAAGAAGAAAACCTAAAGAGGTGCTCCCACCTTTCAAGGCTTTTCCTCTTTAGAGATGACTCAAGGATTCCTGGAGTGGAGAAACACGATTCTGACCACCTCACTAGATTAGAGAGCAAACTTTGGTTCTGATCCCTGAAGGATGATCCCTTGTTTGTTTCTACATTTTAGGTCAGAACTCAGAGGATCTGCAGTTTAGGATAGAGGGTAAGGCAGAGACGCATGAGCCCTCAAAGAACAAAGGTCAGCTTTGCATCTTCTCAATCTAAGAACTTGAAGCAAGATGGTTAATAAAATTCAATGCTCCTTGTTTCTTGCAGAAGTAATCAAAGTATACTCTTGTAGAAAGGCATCTCTCTAGGCCTCAAGTTATCTGTTTAATCTCTCTTATATAATGTTCTACACAAAATAGAAAATAAAAACCTTCAGGGGAAAAAAATTGTTCTCAAAGGGAAACTTATTGTCTTGAATATATAGACATATATGTGAATACATGCACATTCACACACACATATACACATATATGCACACACACATATTACTCTATTTATTTTCAAGAAAAGCTGGACAAAGTAAAATTCAATGACTTTCTTTAGATCCCTCAGAGAACTGAGGTTTCATGGTACAATCAAATGAATTATGTCCTCTCAAAATTCATATGTTGAAGCCATGACCCCCAATGAGATGGTACTTGTAAATGGAGCCTTTGAGAGATAACTGGGTTTAGATGCAATGGTGAGGGTGCCCCACTAAGGGAATTAGTGCCCTTCTAAGAACAAGAAGAGACACCTGACCTCTTTTTTCTCTCCATACCATTAAGGGGGCCGTCAGAAAAGCAGATACTTCAAGCCAAAAAGAATGCCCTAATGAGAAACCAAACCAGCCAGTACCTTGATCTTGCACTTCCCAAACTCCAGAACCATGAGAAGTAATGTCTGTTGTTTAAGCTATCCAGGCTATAGTATTTTGTTATAGTGGTCCAACCTGACTAACACATGACAAACCACCACCCTGAAATCTGGAGGGATGAGATCAGACCAAGAACCTGAGCCAAGATCTGCCTCTCTGAAACCACTGGCTAAAGAAGAATCATATGTGGAAATTTTAGTGAACTGCTAGAGGCTGAGTAGAGACTAACAGAACAGTCAGAAAGTCCTGACAACCACAGCCTTGGAGAAGCCCTTACATTTCTGTGGGCTTTGCCTCTAGGAACACTTCCATGTTTCCTGTGAGGATTAGAGAAAGATCTTCTCCTGGTCTGTCAGAGAGAAGGCACAAGTAATCATTGTGAAATGTGCCCAGAGAATCCTCCATAACCAAAGCCTACTGACCCAGGGAAAAAGACCTTTCCAGAGCCTGTCCCAGTTAGGGGAGGGTACCCCTCCCTTCCCAGTCTCCCAAACCCTTCTGTCTCATCTAAGGGCAAAGGAGTCAACAGCAGTCAGAACTCCGAGAAATAGCCTGGGAACTCAGGAGCCAAGAAGGGGGAAGGGTCAGGGGAAGCACATACTGGACAACACTTGGAAAGGTCACAGTTCTGTGACAAGGGTCCCCCTGAAACACCAATGCTTAATAGGAATAGCGGCAGCTGCTCCCCCTCCCTCACATTATACCACCTCACCAACAAGACCCCAAGATGATATTGGCAGGTAACAGCAGAAAGAACTGAAAAGCACAGACTGTCTCTGAAGAGGATCCAAAATCAAGAGAAAAGACAAAAAACAAGGGCACTAGATGAATTTGAAGCCATGTATCTGGGACGTATACCTCCTGCAGCGAACATTAATATACCCTAATTCCTAGTCAGATTAATATCAAACCTCACTGAAGACATCACATACAGATGCAAAAAAAAATTACAAAGCATGCCAAAAAGCAAGAAAAAAGGTCCGAAAAGACAAAATAATCATCAAAACCAGACTCATATATACTACAGATGTTGGAATTATCACTATGAGTTTAAAAGAACTGATTCATATGTTAAGAGTTCTAACAGAAAAAAGGGGTCAACATGCAAGAACAGATGGATAATGTAAACAAAAAGATGAAAACTCTAAGAATCAAAGGGGAATGTTAGAAATAAAAAATACCATAGCAGAAGTGAAGAATGCCTTTGATAGAAACATCAATAAACTCAGTCCAGACAATGGAAACATCAGTGAAGTTGATAAGATGCAACTTCTCAAAGTATAATGCAAAAGGAAGAAAATAAATAATAGAGACTATCCAAGAATCAGGACAATTAGAAAAGTCAGAAAACATACATAATTGGAATACCAGTGGAAAACAAGAAAATTAAGCAGAAGAAATATCTGAAGTTATAATAGTCAATAACGCTCCAAAATTAATGACAGATGCCAGGTTATAAATCCAGGAAGCTCAGATAATATCATTCAAGTTAAAAATCAAAATATGAACTACACAGAGTCATAGCATATCAAACTATAGAAAACCAAAAACAAAGAGAACATTTTCAAAGAAGCCCAAGTGGACGGGGGGAGAAAATTGAAAAATAAAGAATGCATTCCAACTTGCACGGTGATGTCAGGATAACCTTGATAACAAAATCTGACAAAAAAAACTTTCTCGAAGAAAAATAAAAGTCAATCTCACTCATGAACATAGATCCAACAATCTTTAAATCATTGCAAAGTGACTTTAGAATATATAAATATGGAAAAAAAGATACTGAATCATGCCTTAATCAGTTTCTTCTAGGAATGTAAGGATTAACATTTAAAAATCATTTGATGTAATTAATCACAGTAAAGAAAATACCATCTTCTCAACAGATGCAGAAAGAGTTTGATAAAATCCGGCATCCACACAAAATTTCTCAGGCAGGCAGAGAATTTCCAACTCTGTAAAGGGCATTTACAAAAACCTTCCAGCAAGCATCACACATAGTAGAAAATGCTGAGTTCCTCTGAGGTCAGAAATGAGACAAGTATGTTCTGTAAGGACCCTTTCATTCAACATCTATTGAACACGATTTTGTGTAATAAGGCAAGAAAAATATTTAGCAGGTAATCCAGATTGAACAGGAAGAAATAACACTGCCATTATCCATAGTTGGTACAATAGTGTATGTAGAAAATTCTGACTAACCTATACAGTGCACCTGTTAAGTCTGCTGAATGGAAGTCTATACATAGTGTGAATTTTTTAAATGACATTATTTATGCTAGCATCAAACTACATTATTTACCCATAGAAGAAAACTATTGCAATATGTTCAGGATCTCTGCCTAGAAAATTATAAAATATCATTGAGAATAATTTAGAAAGTAGAAGATTCAATATTGAACAGAAGTTAATAATCTTCAAATTAATATTTAAATTCCATTTATCAAAGTAGAAGGGGGATATGTATTTATATTTAAATATACAAATTCATAAACTGGTATACATTTTTATGTGGAAATATAAAGGAACAGGAATCACCAAGATATTCATGAATAAAAACAAAGTTGTTGCCAAGCATGGTGGCACGTTCTTGTAGTCCCAGTGACTCAGGTGGCTAAGGCAGGAGACGGCAAATTTGTGGCCAGGCCAGCAACCTAGCATCACTCTCAGCAATTTAACAAGATCCCATCTCAAAATAAAATATAAAGCCAGGCACAGTGGCACATGCCTGTAATCCCAGCAGCTTGGGAGGCTGAGGCTGGAGAAGTACAAATTTGAGGCCAACCTCAGCAATTTAGGGAGGCCCTAAGCAACTTGGTGAAACCCTGTCTCAAAAAAATTTTTTTTGCAAAGAACTGGGGATGTAGCTTAGAAATTATGTGCCCCTGGGTTCAATTCCCAGTACCAAAACAACACAGAATAAAATATAAAAAGGACTGGGGTTGTAGCTCAGTGGTAAAGCACCCTTAGTTTCAATCCCCAGTACCAAAAACCAAAAGCAAATTTGTGGGATTTTTCAAAACTGTATACCAAGACTTATAATATTATAAGAAATAAGAAAATGTAATAATGGCAAAAGATTACTAAAATGGATCATTAGAACTGAACAGAGAAGCCCAAAATAGATTTAGCATGTATGGACAGTGGATTTTTTTGCAGTGTTTGCAACACAGAATGGTGTTGGGGCGGGGGGGTAACTATTTTAAATATATGGTGATGGTCAATTGGCTATCCACACTGGAAAAAGAGAATTTTTAAAAGGTTGTATGCTACCTTAAATCACATCAGAAATGAATTCCAGGAAGATTCTAGACATAAATGTCAAAAGCAAAACAATAAATAGTTACTAGCTGACAATATAATTGAATATATTCACTACTTTGAGGATCACAAAGATTTTTTAAATACAGCAAAAAAACCCTAACCATAACAGGAAATTGATAAATTAGAACATACTAAGAATTTCTGTTCATCTAAAGATGTTGTACAAGAAGCCACAGAATGGGAGAGCCTATTTTTCAGTATCCGGAATAAAGGGAGAACTACAAAGGAATAAGAAAAAAACAAAAGAAATATCTACGTAAGTGATGAATCTGTGAAATGGTTTCCAACCTTATTAGCCATGAGGTATTGCAGACTAAAACCAGTGTGAGAGTTCTGCACACATCAAGGTGGCTAAAACTAAGAAAAATCATAAAACGCTAAAACAAAGGAAAGCAATGTCAAGTGTTACCAAGATTGTCAAGTTGACGCTGTGGGTGTAGCTCAGTGGGTAAGCACAGCCCGAAGCCTCTGGGAGGCCTGTCTTCAAGTCCCTGTACCAAAAATAGATCAGTTTATTTTCAAAAACAACATGGAGCAAATAGAATTTTGACACACAATGCTGTTGAGAGTGTAAATGAGTGCAATCGCCATAAAAATTATTTTACATTTTCTACTGAAGTTAAACATACACATATTTTATGAGCTGGCAATTCCTCTGCAAAGAATGTGCCCAACCAAAAAGCAAGCAGTTTTCCAGGCACCAAAAGATGCCTATGAACATTCTTAAAGTAATATCCATAAAAGTCCCAAAGTACAATTTGCATGTCCAGTTGTAGATGGATAAATAACTGGGATATATTCTACAATGAAATATTCTGAAGCAATAAAATCAATGAACCTGTACACAACAATACAGGTGCATTTCACAGGTATAATGTTATCCCAAGAGGCCAGGTGTAAAGAGGTTGATATTGTTGGATTCTTTTGTGTCTCACTCAAAACAGGCAAAACAGATCTACAGCATGTGAAGTCGAGGCAGTGACTATTTGCATGTGAAGTCGCGGCAGTGACTATTTGCGGGGACTGGGAGGGAGTTTGCACAGAGAGGGCAGGAAACAAGGGGTGGAGACCTGCAGTCCTCTTGACCTGTGACCTTCACGTATTGATAATTCAATCAACTGCATACAGAAGTGCTTTTGTCTCTTTCTTGATGTGTGTTGTACTTTACTATAAAACATTAAATGAAAATAATCATGCTAACTATGAGAAAGAAATAAATCCTTAACACGTTAAAACGTAGTTTGGTGAAGACAATCAAGATTTAAATTTTTACATGTATTTATCCGAAAGCAAAAAAAAAAAAAAAAAAAAGACGTTGAAGAATACCTCATTAAAATTGTATTTTTCACTTTTGTGCTTTTCTATAGATCATTAAGAACACCATGAAAAATACCTTTCAACTTCGGATTTTAGATATCATATAATTTATCATGCATTATACCATAAAGAGCTCCATTAACATCTTTCATTTTTCCATTAAATATTGCAAAGAATAATGGCATTCTTATGACCATTATCATTAAAATAACTATTGTTCAGTGCTGAAAGAATACTACTGAGTTCCCCATTAGGGACATTATGAAATTTAAAGTAAATGATTCCTCACTCACCTCTACATTCTATTAATGTTTTTATACACTCATTCTAATGTATTGATTAGCTTTCAGAGGGCTTCAAAATGTCATTTACTTATTAAATGAATCGCTAATCATTTTCCCAAGTGGAAATTTAAATATGTGTCTTAGAAAGATTTTTGAAATCAACCAATCTTTCCAAGCAGATTAAAATAAAATACCTACTTTGTTATACTTAATTTGAAAAATTGGAATGTTCAAAAAATTGGATTGAGTTAATCAGCCCATGGATTTCACAGAGCATGTGGCTGTCATTTGTTGATATAGTATTAATGTATATCACACATGCATTAATCTGTGGTTTATATTGTGATATATGTTAAATACTGCACACATTTTTTGGCTACACCATCACATAGATCCCAACTCACATGTTCATAGAAGCTAGACACTGAGGGATGCTGGGTAGACTCTGATGTATGCTAATTCCGACCCTGATATTTAGCAGATACAAAGATTCATGATCTCCATAGTTTTCTTTTTAAAGTTCTGGTGATTTTAAATTTTACCCAATACTTTTAGATTACATAGAATAAAAATGCTGTGTTATTTGGGGATGTTTGAACTTAATATTCTGTACAATTTGGTCATACAATTAAAGTTTAATTCCACAGAAAGTCAAGACAGGCTATTTTATTTAGTAATAACATTATCGAGAAGCAAAAAAAACCTGTGCAGACTTTCTTAACATATTCTCCACCAAAGAGACAAACTCATCTGTCCTCTGGGAGCTCAGAGGGAGAATAAATTCATACAGAAGACATTGAGTTAGAGAGACTGGCGCAAAATTTTGTTTCCATCAATAATAACACCTGCCTGCCTGCATTGCGTTTTGAAATACTGCCAGATGTAAAAACAAACCGGTAAATGTCTCACATACCCAGGGGTAACTTGATATAGATAAATGGAACAAAGAACACAGAACACCTAAACGTTTTAATGCATCTATTCCATTTTTAATGCTGAGGCGTCTGAGGCTGGGGAGATTCTTGGCACAGATGACACAGTCTCATTTATTTCACGTTCAAACAAACAAACTCTTTCATCTGCGCAGACAACTTTTTTCAAACGCCAACTCATTACTCCACTATCGAAACGATACCGCCTTCACACCCTCCCCATGAACAGAAGTCAAGGTCAACTATCCAGACCGCCGGTTCGAAGGCTGGAGTGTGACCTCAAAGCACAAGACAATCCTGGCTCTTACGAGGTGGGGTTCTATCACTGAGCTGCTGGGGAAACTGGAATCAGAGAGATCCTGATTTCCTCCTCCATACATGGAGGATCAAAATGCTTCCCAAGATGGAAGTAGGAATTGTGTGAAGGAGATCAACATCTGCCTGTTTCGTAATGAGCCTTTACTAAGTTGTGATCCTCCCGCCTCAGCCTCCTGATTTTCTGGGATTACAGGCATGAAACACCACACCAGGGTCCCTTGACAATGCCGAGATAAAGCATATCAAGAAAATACTTCCTAGGAAAGGTAAACGAAAAATAGTTTTAATTTCTTTAACAGAGAGTTTTATTTCCTTTTTAACTGGTTTGTCTTCACATAATAAATTTTGAAAATTATACTTTAGTCAGAGTAATTATAGCACCATGCACCAAGAAGTAGTTCCTAAATATCCATATTGTTTCCATTTCAATGCAACCAAAATTGGTTGATCAACGTATTTCAAAGGTGTTTAATCACTTTAAAGATAGATAACTTACAGATATTTATGTGCATCTTCTGAAGTCAGTTTATAAAGTATATTGCAAATGGATATTGTGTTAGCATCTTAAAGTCTGCTTATTTGAATTTTAAGAAACTACATTACCTATAATATATAGAAAAGCGGTAAGTATTTCCATAAAGAACCAGCTGAAATGCCTGGCTGTTCTCTACAGACAAAGGAATCAAAATGAACAAATCTGAGGGACAGCATCCCAAAGGGACAATATCAGGCTTATTGCTTTACACTTAAATGATACTTATCTCAATGCCACATGCAGTGTAGAGTCTAGTGCTTCATATGTTCAAATTTTCCTTTGAATTCTTTCAGAAGAGTCATGAATTTTTAGGCCACAACGTAATAATAATGAATAAAAGAACAGCGGACACAATGACCTAGCTGGCTTTGCTCCCTCAGGTCTGAAGAGCACGACTCTATAAGAACAGGAATACGCCTCCCCTTGGAACACGCACACCTTAGCAATTCCTCAGGGACTCTCATCTTGATTGAGTGGCAGAGGGTGAATCAGGTAATATACTGAGGGCACGTTCACAGAACCACATCTGAAATCAACATTTCTTGCTATGAAATTCTATTTCTCATTATAGGGAGGTCTCTGGGAAGTCAGAGTCTTTATTTGTGTATTAAGTATGATAAAATGCAGTTTTCCAGCTTATTATTGGAAACTTGAAAAACAACCGGGTAGTTGATAATGGAAGTGAATTATCATTCATTTTTTTAGGTTCTATTTCAAGGAAACTTCCTGCCGCTCAAAGAGTTGTACTGGAATATTTAAGAATAAAAGGTTAGAATTTTGGCAAGTTGTGTCAAAAGGAGGCAGGGGGTGAGCCACACATGAGGGAAGTGCTGGGTCAGGGCTGGCTGTGGTTGGATGGTGGGTCCCACCAGGGAAGAGCATGTGGTGGTTCATTTTGCAATTTGTAACATGTGTAGGGAGTGAATATGGGCAGGGGTGGTTGCAAAGGTTAATTGAACAGGTACACCTAAGGAGTTTAGCATATTTACAAACTAATGTTTCCTTTAAAATATTTCTTTACTTACTATAGGCATGTATTGGAACATTTCCTGCTGACAGTCAAGAAGCTTATTTATTTTGATATATCTAGTTAAATTAATAGCTCTCAAGGCACCACTTTAAAAAAAAACCTGTGTATTTAATAATCAGGATGGATTATGTTTGAGAAAATTATCAGTTTCCATAGGTTACATCATTTAGCTATGTTTGAAAAAAAAAAGTTTAATCTAGGAACCACTTCCATGCCATACATGTGTTTCCAAAATAATTTGTTTAGAAATTCATGATACTGTAAGTTGCAATTCCCCATTTTATTTAGCTAAGCAATTAGAGTGGCCAGACCCAAACCTCCACAGGGAAGGAGTGACTACAATACTTGTGTGGTTTTAAGTTGGTACCCAGAATGATGTAACCCAATGCGGTTTGATAGTGAAGACTAACTGTTCACAGAGAGCCACGATGTCCGCAAAAGTTCATTAACACTTGCTTTACAGCAATCTCTTAATTCTATGTAATTCAGTTCAAGAAATTATTTTCTTGATTTAAAATAAATACATATTTTGTCATACATTTAGCACAGATTCCTTTTTGAATTTATTTATGTGTTTAACTGGCAAATAATCGTACATATCTATGGGGTATGCTGTAATGGTTTTTGATCTATGCATATATTGTAGAAAGATCCAATCAAGCTAACTAAACACATCCATCACCTCCCCAATTATCATTCATTTGTGTTGATAAAATCAAAAATCTATTCTTTCAGCAGTTTTGGAATATACATCATTATCCACTGTCTTCCACAAAATTTCTGGCAAAGTATCATTGGCATAAATTCTGAAAATCTCAAAGTGCAAGTGCTTATATAAAGTAATCCACAGGGCTGGGGATATAGCTCAGTTGGTAGAGTGCTTGCCTTGCAAGCACAAAGCCCTGGGTTCAATTCCCACCCCCCCAATAAATAAATAAATAAAGTAATCCACAGTTCCTATATTAAATCTTAAGTTTCTATTATGTCCATTCACCATGCTAAGCAATTTCATATTTAATGTTCGCATTAACTTTGACAGAATCTTATACAAAAACACCCTTAAACAACTTAGGAGCAATTTATAAAGCTTTTGGAGCACTCCCACATGCTGGGACACCAAGCCGGTCCCTTGGCCCTACCCAAAGCGACTTCATTTGTGAAGGAGGTATACTTAAGGCAGTGCACTGGAGAATGAAACGCACTCATGAATCTTATTTTTTTTAAATAGTGCTCTTTATTGGTTTATTTGAATCTAAGAGGTCAACATAGTAGAGTTGATTGGGGGTAAGTTTATCCTTTATGGATTTGCATAATATATCTTCACTGGAAAATGTATTTTGAAGTTACTCTCAGTGATGATGATGTGTTTTTTAATTGTTAAGCCTTGCCTTATTTTTATGCTTTAAATTTTATTGTATTTTTAATTGCCAAATCATTATTGTATGATATACTTAGAAGGTACAATGTACTGTATATTTGAAAATTATTAGAAGAGTGGATTTTACATGTTGTCACCACAAAGAAATGATAAGAATGTGAGGTGATGGGTACATTGAGTAGCCTGATTTGATCATTGTGTAATGTACACATGTATCGAAATATCACCACTGTGCCCCAGTATGGACCCTTGCAAAGGTCAGATCTAAGGCAAATTCCTAAGCATGGCTGGCTCTTCCATGTGTGACACTAGTAGCACTGAGATTGTCCAGATCCCAAGGCTGCATGAAGATAGTTACTGAAAGTGCCTCCTCTCTGTGGGGCAGCACAAATACTGTATGAAGAATGATTGAGCACCCTGGCTTCCACTAAGATGTCTTTGCATGTCCAAACCCATTTGATTAAAATAATTTGTGATTAATACTATACATTTTTAAAGATACCAAATTACTTTCAAGTCCAGAATGCTAAAATATAATTAACCTGGCATGTACACTTGATGGAATATTACGAAGCAATTAAAATGTTGATTTTTGCAGGCTATTGAAAAATTAGCATGCTCTCTTCATTACTTAAGTATGACACATGATTGTGTGATCAGCATACTTATAAATTAATTACAGTTAAGCAGAATAAAAAGAAAAAAGATGATACATCAGTTTGAAAATTGGCTTTGTTAAGTGATGAGATTTTAGATTTATTTTTTAACTTCCTCTATTTTCACTACTCCCAGTGTGAAGTTGTGAGCACAATACTTATACAAAATACTATAAACCAAAAAGAAAAGTAACATATATTCTTTATTTTTCATTTACTGCTAGTCTCTTTTCCTTACCAAAATCCCCTTGTCCAGGAAAATATCAATTTCTCAAACACCATCCAATGAGCAGGTTCTTTCGATCTCCTTCCACTCTGGGCTCCAGTGACCTTGTAAGAACATCCCCAAACTGAATTGTGATTATTGGCAATTTTCCTATAACCCAATTCTCTGAATACGGTCTAACTTTGCCTTTCGAGAAATCGTGTTTGTTTGTCTGTTTTATCAAATCTGAGAATAACAACAGAGAACTCATTTTGAGGGCTCACTGCTCTGCCGACCTGGTAGGAATCACTGCATGCCTCATCTGATTTCACAACCTTTCTGGGAGAGACAGTCGGTTTTTCTTCATTTTACAAATGGGGGAGCAGGAACTTAGCTGAAGTGACTCATCCAAGGCCACAAGGTTATTAAGATGAGACAGGAAGAACAAACAAGTCACACAGGCCCGATATCATTATTTAAAAGAACAATAATGTATCACATTGTGCTTAAAAAGCTGGTAAAAGTCAGAAAGCTATAATTCCACATTTGGCATCAGTGTGGGCTACAGGAACATGGGAGTGTAGAATGCTACAACTATTCCTAAGGGCACCCTAGCATTCTGTGGTACATCAATGTGTGAACCCTTATTATCTAGTGCATTTGTCTCTGGTTGCATATCCCAAAGTAATTCTCACACCAGTGCACAACAGATGTACACACGGAGGCTCCGTGGAGTGTCACAACTGAGACATGATGCAACCTGAGCATCTACAGCTGGGAACATGGGTGGGGAAGGTGAGGTGGCCACACAGGACACAGTGTCCTGCAATACTCACCAGGTCCTCTGGGTGCTGCTTCTTATGATTTGGACCTAGAGATGTCCCCCAGACACTCGTGTTTTGAAGGCATGATCCTCAATGCAGGAATGTTCAAAGGTGAAATGATTGAATGACGACAGCTGTTGCCTCATCAGTGGGTTAATCCATTTGATGGATTAATAGATTTGAAATGGACTACTGGGAGGAAACTGTAGGCAGTTATGGCATGGAGGGAGGAAGCAGGTTAGTGGGGGCATGCCCTTGGGGATCCATTTTGTTCCTGGATCCTCATATTCTCTCTCTGTCTCTCTCTCTGCTTCCTGGATGCCAAGAACTGAGCAGTTCTCTTCCCCCATACCCTTCCGCCATGATGTTCTGCCTCTCCTCAGGCCCAGAGCAGTGGAGTTGGTCAACTATGGCCTGAACTTCTAAAACTATGAGCCCCAAATAAACTTTTCCTCCTCTGAGTTGTTCTCATCAGGTATTTTGGTCACAGCAATGGAAAACTGACTAACACACTTCTGTTGCATGCTAAATGAAGTTTGAGAAACTCTGTACTACATGAACTCTGTTTCATCCACATAAAATCTCTCCCTCTCTCTATCTCCCTCTCTTTTTCTTCCTCTCTCTGCCTGTCTCGCCATCATATAATAATGCTTCCATTACCGCCATGAAATTTTATTCATGAAATGACAGATTTATGACTTGACTATAACACTAGTATTTTATGGTTCAGGCCTTATTATTTCTGGCTATTTACTGCTACCATTAAGTATGCAATAGTTGCTATATATTCTTTTCCTAGAAGTGAATAATAATGAACATAACCCTCCCCGCTCCATATCTGATATGTGCGGTATCCACATTCCCCTCCCTCCATGTCCTCAGCCCTGTACTTCTTCAAAGGCGGGCAACCACCCACTGTCTCAGGAGCACCAGCCCCATTAACTCTAACCTCCATAACTTCATCTTCCTCTCCACAATTCTCCCAACACGGGGAGCTCAGGGATCACCATATTCTCCTGGCATCTCCAACAACTTTCCTCAGTTCTCACCACGCATTTGTTCACTTTTCACCAACCCCATTTTCCTGACCACAGATTCTCTGCTTGGAAACTGCTCCCCACACTTTGGACTTCTGGCTCCAAATCACCTACTGCCAAAGCCTTTCCTCACACCCAGATGGATTTGTTGCTCCTTCCCCCGGAGGCTCCTGAGTTTCCATTCACACGTTTACTACGACAGATGTGGGTTGCTATAAGGTCCTGTTCCCATGTCAGTTTGTGACAGCCTCCCCAAAAGGGAAAGAGCCCCATCCATGCTTGAGTCCCCTGCCTACAGATCACTGCCGATGGCACAGCCCTCAGGAAGAATGAATGATTCTGGATAAATGAATGAGTACTTGAAGCCAAAAACTTGGTACACATCATTCTTACCCATTCACCACTCCTGGCTTGGCATAATGGGAAACATTCTGCGACAACTTAAACTCTCTCTCCCCAGCCTTCCTCAAACCCACTCCAGTCCTGCATCTGGAGTTCTCCCTCCTGACGTCACTTCCCTTTCTTCATGACCTGTCATTGCCGCTGCACTGCTCCCTCTACACCCCCACCTTTCCTCCTCTGCCTTTGCTTCAGGGGGGCCCAGAAGGCCTCCAGGAAACCACCCACCCATGAAACCTTGTTTTGAATTTCTCAAGTTACATCCCACATGCCCCAGTTCCACAAGACTTTGTCTCTTCCCAACCACTAGTATTGTGACTTTCTCTATGGGCATTCATTGTTTCTTGTGCATTTACTTATTTACCAAATTATTCCTGTAATAAACAGCTTCCGTTCTGTCCTCATGGCCATGGACAAGCTACCAGACTTCTGAGAGGTGTGGATGTTTTAAGTGCAGATTGGGAAGAAGGATGCCTTCTGGTTATGCAGGGTAGTTTTGACGGGTCAGTGATTTGTGTCCAGGTCTGGCAGCAGTGACTGATACACAGGAGGCAGGAGGTGAAGGACAGTGAGAGAGATGAAAGCAGTCCCCGACTGCTGCCAGCTGGAGCCAGGATGGTGTTTTAGTATTGAACATAAATAATTTCACAGGACACCAACATCACACAAGGTCATCCTGTGGCTAAGACAAAGTAAGACACAAACCAGACCACTCTGCAATCATGTCAGATGAAGAACAAAACTGAAATAACGCCTAAACCACAATTGTGACCTAATGCTCACCTCTTTGGCCAGCAGGAGTGACTGCTTGCTCTTCTTTACCAATTACAGTTCCATCCCATTCCTCCCCAGATAAAAATTAGGATGCTGAAATAATGCCTTCTTCCTTGAGGACCAAGTAGGTACCCAACTCTGACCATGGGTATATTTCTGGTGGTGACGGCCTGGTGGCAGCTATTATTGCACCCAGCATGTCTGCTAATAGTTGTTGAATTAAATGGTTAATGCCCATGCACATTTCAAGCAAAGTCATCTGTTTTTGGTTTCTTTTTTAGAATCATGAGAAACCAAGGAGTTAATAATCAAAGCTTAACAAATCAAAATTATAAACTTGACATCATATTTTTAGATGTTGAGTGTATGTCCTCATTATGATCAAGATTGTTTCATTTTCACTCTTTTTCAACTTAATTAAAGCCATCCAGAGAGTTTTTCAGGGGACAACAATGAAGCTGGTGCCTCTTACTGGTTTGTATGACCAAAGTAGAGCCACCTAAAGGTTCTCCTTGTACATTGATTTTTACCGAAGAGGTTTTAAAAATAAAATTTCTCTTCCAATGCAATAATTTTTCACACCCTATTTTAAGAAACTTTGGCCTGAAAAAGGAATAGGGAAGTAAAAATAAAATTAATAATGTCAAGTCCCCTGACACCCTGTAAGAATCAGATTTAGGCAACTTCAAATGGCTGTGATCTCCCCAAAGCCCAGTCTCACTACCTTCCCATTGGCTTCCCCTGAGGTTAGTGTGGCCATTCCTCCAGGAGAGTGATGGTCATCATCAGAGGTGAACCTCACCAAACACACACTTTCCTCTGAGAGAGAGGAATGTTTGAGGGTTCTGGTCCCTTGAGCTGCCTAATTGTTCTAATTCTCCATTAGCAGAAATCTGCCCATCATGTTAGCTAGCTATCCATCGCTTTGGGATAAGGGGAGTAACTTGACCCTAAGTATGCACCACCCACACCCAGATTATTTTGATTGAAAGACAAGACATAAAGGGATGAATTCACCTTTGGGCACTTTTCAAAAGAGGAAGAGGTGAATAATGGATCACTCATTAGAAAGGTGGTCTTCCTGACACATGCCTTCTATGCTTCACACAATCACTTGTTGACTTGGGGCAAGACTTCTTCAGTAATAATAAATATTTTAATTGAACCAAATAAACATTTAAGTAGATATTGAAAATACTTAAATTTAGCTTTCACTAAAAGTATTTTATTTTTAAGTGTAATTTATGTTTAAATAAATGAAAACTTTTATTACAAAAGCAGTTAAAGATGTTACAGAATTTGGGGGGAAAAAAGGCAAGAAAAAAGCCTATTCACAAAACCATCTCCTAGAAACCAGCAGGAAGTTGGTCCACTTCCTCTTGCCATTTGTTTAAAGTTATAGCTCCACATAGTCAATCATTTTACCATTTAATTTAATATTGGTAAATGTAACATCTTCCATTTTGGGGGCTAATTAGCATTTGGAGGACCTGTTTGCTCTTTTTAAACTTCTAAACAATATGAGGTGTGGAAGTGTTCGCATGTGTGTATGTACCTGCAAAGCCAACCTTTCCAATTTCAGTGAAAGTAAAGGGCATAGCATCTATGATTTCCAGAATGAGCCCCATTTAAATAGACACGATTTAAATAACTTGCTCAAGGTCAACTTGCAAAACAAGTAAACATCCCTGACCAACTCTATTCCACCACCAAGATCAGAGTGTCTCATGATGAATGTCAAATGAAAAGATGAATTTTAAAAGGTACATATTTTCTCATGAATTTTCAGATGTTGTAGAAGCCAGAGCTCACCACAATAAATAGGCATAACTTTTCTCCCTGCTCCATTTCATTTTTCTTTCTTTGGCATGCCCGTTCATCCTCATGAAGAAGTATATCCATAGGAAAAACAATCAGGGAAAATATTAGGCACACTAAAGTGCTCACAGTCTAATAGAGTTTGTTTCTGTTGGGAAAAATGAAATAAAGCAATTGTATTGACTATATTTTTCTCTGAACTCATTTAAACCCCTAATGTTTGAGTTATTTTATAGCTACTTGATAGATCCAGCAGTTCTCTGAAGAGGCACTGAGTGCTTCTAGAGTTTAGCAGACATTCAGACAGCACAGCGAGCAGAAGTCTCTTTGCAGGGAAGCTGAAGACATGGGATGCCTTCCACTTCCCCACATGGTGCCTCTCATGGCTGCATGAACACGCCATTTTTTTCTTTCCAGTAAGTACACTGTGGTTGCTTCCTCTGTGCCAAGAATGTCCCCACCCTCCTCTTTTCACCTAAGTTGAAGCCTCACCTGATGCCCTGAGGGTACTTAGGACAATCTTGGTACTGTGTCACAATGATCACAATTCTTTTGTAGACCTCCAAGCCGCCCTAGGCTGTGAGCACTCTGAGGACCCAGGACTGCTATACCCTTCATCTTTACATACCCAGCACTACATGACAGAGGCCCAGTTAGCATGTACTGACTGCATGTGTATGTCAATTCCTGAATGACAGTCCTAAGCAATGGGGACTACTCCCATTGTCCTGGGGTGAAGAGAAGTGTGAAACCAGGGATATCATGCATAGTAGGCTTGATTTGGTGATCTCCCCCATTTCCTGATATAATTCATAAACCTGAGTTTTATTGATCAATTCATCCCATGTCCTATCTAGAGCATATTCTAGGGCATCTGTATGGTTATTAAAATTGTTCTCAATTGTTGAGAAGAATCACAGCAATGGTAAGTTAGAGTTTATAAGGATTTTTCTTTGTTTTGTTTGTTTTCCTATTGGAGAAAAATTGTCAGATAGTTGGTGAAGACAGTGAATTTGATCAAGAATCTACGAATGCAATGTGTCAGGAACAAAAGAAAAGAGAGCTCTATGTCAGAATGAAATTTAGACAATCATGCTTGTTAAAGCCATTTCACAGGATTATAGAGATTAAAATCTTTGTGATAAAAATAATAAACATGTTATGCAAAGACTCTTGTTTCTCCAGTGAGGCAAAGAGAAAAACTCTTCATTTCACAGCCAGGGATAAACAAGCTGGAGGGAACACCTTGCCTTCCTTCCTCTTGCACTGCAGCTAAGTGGCCTGTCCTTCTGTGACAGCTGTCCAACCCCAAGCTGTGAGACTCAGGGACATCTGGGCCCAGGATATAAATCCATGCCCAGGTATCTATGCACATGTGCAAGCTTTAAAAATTCAAATTCCATGTCCATTTGTTATTTCAAATCAGAGACCCTCCCTAAAGACTCCACACTCCAAAATTGAAAAAATGCAAAAAATGATTTTTTTCTTTGTGTTTGACTGACGCACATTTCCCAAATGACAATATGTGCTTGAGCAGAGCTGGCAGTGTTGGCTAGAAAATAAATCTCTGCACTCCACATTGCGAGAAGACATTTTTTCCCCCATTTCCTCAAGGGTGTGTTCTAATCATTTTGAGCAGTCTTATGGTGTCTTTAAAGAATAATGAAGTTGAAAGTAGGTCTGCACTCTGGCTTTCTCTACCCTTATTTCGCTGCTGACTCTTTGTCAGGACTTACGTTGTAGTTGCTCCATGTCCTAGTGTCTGGCTTTCCAATGAGAACTTTGAGTTCAAAATTAACCCTGGGTCTCCTTCTGGGTGAGTTATGTTTAGGAACATAACTCTCCGTTTAAAATATAGTAGATCTTTTTCTAATGTTAATTTTAGTGAGTGATTTGATACATCATATCGGTTTTTGACTTTGAAAATACAAGCCACAGTCTGTGGAATGATGCTATTCAAAGTTTAATGTGCACTCAAATTGCCTGGGGATCTTGTTAAAATGCAAATTTTGACTCAGGAGGTCTGGAGTGGGGCCTGAGGTTCTGTTTCCAAAAACTCCTTTCTCTAGTGATGCCAATGCTACTGGACCCAGGACCACACTTTGAGTAGCAAAGCTGTTGAACTGTGCTACCCAAACTCAGCTTTGCATCATATGTCACGTGGAGGGCTTATCAAGACAGTATTCTTAGATCTCATTCCCAGAGTTTCTAACTGGGTAGGTATGTAGTGGAGTCTTAGGTTCTGCATTTAACAAGCTCCTAAGTGATGCAAATACTGCGGGTGAGTAGATCAGACTTCGAGTAGCATACGATGTCACCTGGATGAGCCATAAAATGCCAGCCTGATCCTTACTAGGCAAAGAAGTTTGGGGCACATCAAGACATTGAGATAATTATTAGCATGTTTTCAGAAAATTTCCACAAATAGCAATTTCTGTAAGACAGGCATAAATTGGAAAGACCACCACTGTGGGAAAGGAGGCAGGTTAACTTTTCTAACAGAAAACAATAAGACATGTGGAATCAAACACCATTTGAGTTCATTTATGTCCAAAGAGTTTACCACTTCATCTTGTGCAAAGCAATAGAGGAATCTTTACACTTTAGCCAACGGTCAGTGTGATTTACTGCCCACATGAGTATACAAAAACAAAATTAAAACAAATACCAGAATCTATACTTTCCAAACTTGAGAAAGACAAAGCCCGGAAGTTGTAGGAAGAATTCAAGTTAACTGAGAAAGCCAGGGGATGCGAGGACGAAATAAACATCCCAGTTGGCGCAGGAAAAGGAGACAATCTTGGTGAGTAAGTTACCTGTCAAGGCACATCCCAGGCTTTCCATTTGGGCTGTCCTTGGTAATGCAGCCAAGAAGGAACCACGCCTGCTAAAAACAAGTAGACCTTGTGTACTTATTTATGGGGCCAGAAGACAGGGTGTGGCCTTGCAGTTCAGAGTAGAGACCCCTGTCTGAGAAAGCCTGGTGACCGAGCAACACTGACTGGGCTCCTCTCAGAGGAGGCCATCACACAAACAGGTTTTAAGGAGGAGGCCAGCGACCTGACAGGGAGCTGTGGAGTCCAGATCCCAGTCTTCAGAGTGTGGCCCAGCCCACTCAGGCCTCAAGTGCAAGGGCAAAGAACTTGATGGCTTTGACAAATTAACCCCAACAAATAAAGCACTATTGATGGGATGGACTTGAACTTAGGCTTAGATGCTGCCCCAGTTATATGACTTGGAGCCACTGCAGCCAAGAGAAGCCATTGCCCTTTCCAGATGCCCAGGTGTGTCTTGCTGGATCCCAGCTTCCAGCACAGTGCAAGTTTACCTGGGGCTCTGTCTGTCCCCCAGGGAGAAAGGATGAGCCCTCTTCCACTGGCTGACCAGAGCTGGTGCATAACCCCATCTCCCTTGGCTTCCAGTGGATAATGTTGGCTCCTAGAATTCCCCAGTGGGGTTGAGCTCAGTTACCATGCTGCACCTTTACCAGCTGCTATTTCTTTTTCTCACCCCCTCCTACCCTGACTCACATTCCTAACAAATAACTTGTACTCAGATTCTTGCCTCAAGTTCTGCTTCTTGGGGTACCAAACTCAAATACAGTACTTGAGAAGCATATTTGGAAGAACTGGAATATCTGAGGAAAGACTATTGATGTCACCATTGATGTCACCAGGTCCCCTTAAGTAGCACCTTTGACACCCTGGATACAAGAACCACAGCAACACTACAGCATGGACTCCACAGCACCAATGTGAGACCAGTTGCAAAGGGAGACACAACACAAAGCAGAAGAGGGCCCAGGGAACATGTGGATTTGTGGGTGCACAAGTCAAGATGCACCTTGTGTCTGCACAGCCTAAGTAACAGCATTGGTGTCACCTACAGATGGCTTCTGCTCATTATGACTAGGTACTGATTTCCTAACAGTTGAGCTTCACTAGTATCTAGCAATACTCATTTTCTTTCATTCCTTCAGGGACAGTAAGTTCGTACACACACGTACACTATTACAGACTAGAGAGAGTTCCAACAGATGATAAAAGCATTTTGGCTTATATATGCATATGTAATGTTAATTATGAATGTTCACGTAACTTTTTTCCTGTTTTTATAATTGCTTTCTATTTTTTCTAGAAATAGTGTAAAAGCATAGAACTGCTCATTAAATATTATCATAAGAAGCACACAGTTAGTGATTCTCCACTGAAAGCAGAGCAGTATTGATGGGACGGACTTGGAGTTAGATGCTGCCCCAGTTGTATGATTTGGAAAAGCCCCTGTTTTCCACTTTCTTGAATATAAAAATGTCAATAAACTGCCATGCTTGTTAATTTAGGTTTAAATGAGAAATATGCAAATTATGTAAAACCTCCAAAATATTTTCTGGTACCGAAGGGTAACAAAACCAATAAATGCATATCTGTATGTCACAAGAAGTGATATTATTCCATGTGAGATATAAGTCACAACATCATACATGGGATAACAGATACCGTGTGTTTTTCCTGCCTGTTTTGTGTTCATACTACCTTGTGAGAACCAACTGATATGTTTGCGAAAACACTAGAAATCCATACCCCTTCATTTGTTTCAAATCCATTTAATAGTCAATAGTCTGCTCAGTGAACACTGCTAAAGGTTCCAGAACTACTCCATCACTGCGCCAAATAGGAAAGAATACAAAAGAATGGTATTTTGTTCTGCAGAGGAAAGTTGGGGGGTTTTTGTTTGTTTTGCATTTTGATGATTATACCAATGTTTGGAAAATGCTGACTTCCTAAGAGAGTAAATTCCTGGCAGTGCACGAAGCTGCGGCCCTTTCTGAGAATGAATAAAATGAGCAGAAACGTGGTAATGAACTCTTTGGGTGAATGTCTCAGTAACGATCCTGATACCAAAAGACGCTTGCTGATTTAGCTAAATCTAGAGCGGGAACTTGGAGAGAAATTGCTACCCACCTATGTTGAAAGGTGATTTTCATGTATCCTTTCAAGTAGTGACTGATGGGTGGAAAACACAAAACCCCTGACTTCGGGGCAAAATAGCCTAGTAAGCATCTCTTAATGATGAATATTCATATATTGGGTTTCAAAAATTAATACAATTTTAAATGAAATATTTTCACTTGCCTGGAAAGCAAGGGAAAGGGGATTTATCTTTACTACGTTTACATAACAATACTCACCCTAAAGAAAAGATTAAAATTTAAGGTGATGGATTCTCTAATCAGTTGATATCTCCATGCAGTGCATACATGAATTAGAACATCACATTATATCTATACATATGTACAAATATCACATGCCAATCAAAAAAATTTTAATTGAAAATAATTACTTTTAAAACAATGACATTCTTAAGAATGGCGACAGTTGCTTTGTATTGAGCATGACCTACTTACTAGACAGTGTACGAGCGCTGTATATCATCTTACTTCCTTCTATGACAACACAATCATCTACATCTAAACCACTATTAAATCATATTAACTGACAAAATGCAATCAAGACTTTGTCTATGTTCAGTGGTTTTTAAAACAACATTAATTTTCATTATTTCATTACTAGGTGATTTCATGAACATTAATTCTGAAGTTTCAGAGGATAGTTTTCGTTTTTTTAGTACTATAAAATTGATATTACCGTATTTTATCACAAAGCCTGATTATAACACTTTTAGAAATACAGAAATATTACTTAGCACATGGTTTGTAAATATATGAAGTTCTAATTTATCTCACACTCAAAAATAACAAAACAGTGAGATAAAATCAATTATTTTAGCCCTAAAGCAAGATAGACTATTGGTTCCAACAGATTTACAAAATCAATCAATCAATTTTATGAGTAACTGCCAAATCATAGAGTGAACTTTGATGACTAGGACTGAGCTTCCCTGAAAATATCAATTTCAGTCCTCACCATGATGTATGATTTTGACACACAAACATTCATCGCTGTGTGTCTTAATGGATTTTCAAATTTGTGAGATCTCTTATTAGGCAATAAAATGCCATTTGGTATTAATTTTCTGTGGTACCAAGTCTGTAAAAATTTGTGGTTTCAAATAAGACAAATTCATTATCTTATAGTTTGATAGGACAAAAGTCTGACACAGGCCTCACAGGGCTAAAACGGAAATGTCAGTCGAATGCGCTTTTTTGGGAGGTTCTGGAAAATGGCTGAGTTCCTTGCCTTTTCCAGTATGGAAAATGGGCCCAGATTCCTTGACCCCAGGCTACTTCCTCTGTCTTCAAAGCCAATCACACAAGGTCGAGTCATTCTCAGGCTGCATAAGGTTACTCTCCATGCCTCCCTCTGAATCTTCTCTTCAGCCTCATGTGGGTTTTAAGAGTCCTCATCATTACACCAGGCCCCTGTGGACATCCACCACTCCTGCTTGACATCAGGTGACCAACAACCTGAATTCCCTCTGCAGTCTTTGCCATGGAAAGTAGCATATTCACAGTTCCCAAGACCAAGACGGGCCATTCTGGGTACCACTATGGAGGTATCCTCCTAGCAAAATGGATGCATGTGTTATGTTTAAGTACTTCCTGAGCACCTTTTATATTTCTGGAACCAAACTTGTCTCTGGAAAATTAATGTTGATAAGACAGGCATGGTACTTAATGTGTGGGAGCTCATGTTTTAAATTGTAACCTTATTAATTTCTGAGAACAAACTCAAATTGAATTTTTTAAAAATGTTTACCACTGAGAAGGAACAAGGCAGTTTCCAAGATAAAAAAAAATGCTCACTTTACTATTTTTCCTAAGGCTAGTTCTGTAAATAAGATCATAAAAATTGTGGAAAGAATATACCAGAGTTAGTGACCCAGATAGCACTTTTTAGGCAAATAGAAAATTACAGTTAATCCTCATTATTCACAGATTCTGTGAATTCACCTACTAGCTAAAATTTATTTGTAACTCCAAAATCAATATTCAAGGTGCTTTTGTGGTCACTGTGAACAAGCCCAAAGCAGTGAAAACTTTTAGTTGCCTGAGGCAACAGCAATTATCAGTATTTGATAAATCATTGTTTGCAGAGACTTTATACAATAGAACTCCAAGGCATAATGAGAATCGGCCATATTTACCATCTTACTCTTAATGCTTTAAGTAAACCTGGAAAAATCTAGAATAAGCACCACCATAGAAGATCAGCAAAATGCATTGTGAAAATGCATTACCATGTGATTAAAAAAAGGATCTTTAAAGATTTATAATTATGATGCTAACATGTGAGCTGTTTTCTACTTTATAAGTCACACCTGTCAGGTGTCAGAATAAACTCTCATGTATCTGTTCACTCTATTTATGCTTTAGACTATTTTCCTTAAAAAGATTATAGCTGGCTGAATGATTGATTTTTTTTTAAGTACACACTTCAACCTTAGCTCCTGCATTGGAAGATATGTTTTCTTTTTCTCATTTTGCCTGATATTTGATATTTTAGTGTGTGGGGGGCAACAGAGCTAAAAATCTAGATAATGATAAATGGAAATAAATAAAATCCTATTTGAAAATGCATTATCATGTGGGCTTATGAAATTATTTTTCAAAACAGATGTAGATGAGATGATTCCATGGTCCTCACAATGCATACCTCACGTGGCCCTTCCAATTACCTACCATGAGTGTCCTCTGAGAAGAGCGAAGACGTCTAGTCCATTGTGAGGGAGGTGCCAGAGGACAGATCCACTGGTCATCCCATCTCCATCCCACACTCCAGGTGTGGGAAAGCAGGTCAGTCACAGCCCAAACCATGAGACCCTTGGGCTCAGGTGTCCCTGAGGCTGAGGTCTGGTTTCTCTTCCTTTCCCCATTTCTTTCATTTTCTTCCCTATTAAAATCTGTCTCTTCTCCCTTCTCTCCATTCCTCACTTGGATCTGGACTGTCTCCTTTCTTCCCTGAGGGAGGCAGCTACTTCACATTAATCTTGATCCTCGATTGCACTTGACACCTCATGGTGTCATTATTATCTGACTTAATTTATTGAAGTAAAAACATATCGTGCCTGATTGGAAACAACATACATTCGATTTTTTCATTATCAACATTTCAATCATACACGCAAGTAGAAAAAATAGAACTAAGAAATGCAGATACATTCAGCTTCAAAGATTGTTAACTTGTGACCAGTTTTATTCCCTTTGCGCCCATGACTGCTCTCAGTTTATCTCCTTTCCTACTAGATGAGTTGAAATTCAGCCCCAGATGTTCTTTTATTTCATACAAAAATATCTGAAACCCGATCTTTAAATGGCAAGGACTGTTCTTTTAACAACAGCACAACCTCATCATGGTGTCTAACATTCAGACCAGAGTTCTGCAGCATCTTTACCATCCTGTGTGGACTACTTGTCTCTTGAACATGCATGTGCCCATGTGTGTGTGCACACTCATGCAATTTTATTCAAATTGGATGTAAAACACTTCCAGTTGCACTTGGCTGTTGTTTCTCTTAAATCTCCTTTCACTTCTGGATCTCCCTCCCTTTCGTTTCCTTTCCATTTGTCTTTTAAAAACTGCCCATTTTTCCAATAGTTGCCCAGCTGGGCTGATGGCTTCCCTATGCGTCCTGGGGTGGATCTTCTGCTCCTCTGTTTCCCATAAGCTGGTAGTGAGATCATGAAGCTTGGTTTGACTTTTGATTTAGGTCTGACTTTTCCTCAGAATTCTTCAAAGGACACAACCCCTCCTTCCATCAACAGGCCCCTGACACCAGCTTGCCTCTGTTTTTAGGGTCAGTCATCAGCGATGTTCTCTAAGTGCATCATTTTATGAGTTTACAAAATGGCGGTATCCTGACTTTATCACCCCTTCTTTAATTCCTGTTTTTAATGTAAATACTTACAAAAAGAAAAACTTCCTTTTGTCAAATATTTGGTTTCCCTGAGATGCAGGTGAATCAGCAAATGCATGAAGAATGATTGATTTTCCTTCTATGAACCAGTATTCAGAATAATGAGTTGGTGTTCTAGCATCTTCCAGGAATGGTGGATAGGTGGATAGGATAGGAATGTGATGGATTCATGAATGTTTAACTCCCAGCCTGGTCATCATTGCCTGTCAGAAAGAACTAGGAAACAGCTGTATTTTCTTCAAGAAAAAAATGTATTCAGAATTTATACTGATAAATCCAACTCAAATTCAGCATCACAGGATAGTAACCTCTGTGATGTTAGATTTGATTCCCTGTTCTCTGTTTACAGTTTCTAATCCTATTAATATCATCATATAACTGCTTTATCAGAGTAAATTTCAGAGTCACAATACAATATTTTAAATAAGAATTCTTTTCACTAATGAAATAGAATCTTTTTAAAATTTTTTTAAATTTATTTTTTTCTATTTTTACAGACTTCATTTTGATTTGTTGGACACATGGGGGCACAAATTTTCATTTCTATGGTTGTTCATAATGTACATTCATATCATTCTTGTTAATCATACATGTACAGAGGGTAATGATGTCTGTCTCATTCCACCATTTTTCATACACCCACCCCAACCCCCCTCACTTCCCTCTTCATGGATAAAGAAACTGTGAGATATATATATATATATATACATATATATATATATATATATACATATACACACACACACACATACATACAATGGAATACTACTCAACCATAAAGAAGAACAAAATTGTGGCATTTGCAGACAAATGGATGGAATTGGAGACTATCATGCTAAGTGAAATAAGCCAATCTCAAAAAACAAGAGCCGAATGTTTTCCCTGATAAGTAGATGATGATATAAAATCTGGTTGGGGGAGTGGGAGGTGAGAGAAGAATGAAATAGAACCTTAAGGAGCTTAAGGTTTGTTGGCAATGGGATCTAAAAATGTAAGCATACACAGATGACTGTGTTTTAACACTTAAAGTAATTCCTTTCTAGGTGCTTCCTTCAACTTATCAGGTTTGTTCATTTTACTTTTGATATTTAGAAAACTATTTTTTTTCCCACTTCGTTTGACTGTGGCGTATCATTATAAAACTGTGACTATTGCTTCTTGGTCAAATCTAAAAAATAATACCTGCTCAGAAAAGTCTAGCATTTTCCCATGCTCTGTCCCTTCCCCTAATAGGCTATCATGGAGGTAAACTTTAAAAATTCCTTTTCTTGGTTATGCTCCCACTTACATAGTAATGGCAAAGATGGAATGTAGGTGAATATCTCCATTCTTTTAACTTAAATAAATGGTGGCATACCCTACCCATATTCTTCCCCTTGTTTTTACCAAGGTGGTTCAACAAATGTGAGGTGGGGTGGTAAACCACACGGTGATCTTATAGGGACTTCATGTTTGTGTAGTCACCTGAATAAAACTAACTCCTGGAAGGAAGTGCAGCAGAATTTCCCGAAGTCTGACTGTAAATTTGGAGCCCTCTGCAGGAGAATTCCTCAGATACCATGAGCCAGCTTCATCCTCTTTCCATGAGCAAAACTTCAAAATTATTATAACTTCTCACGGAGAGAGCTGTGCATCTCCAAGTCCATCTTGTGTGAAAATACATGGTGGGGAGGAGGGACAGGGAAGATGGTGCATGTGGTTAAAGGACCAGCTTTAAAAACACAAGAATGGGGCCTGTAATCCAAGCGACTTGGGAGGCTGAGTCAGGAGGATTGCAAGTTCAAAGCCAGCCTCAGCAATTTAGCAAGGCCCTAAGCAACTCAGTGAGACCCTGTCTCTAAACAAAATACAAAATAGGGCTGGGGATGTGGCTCAGTGGCCGAGTGTCCCTGAGTTCAATCCCTGGTTCAAAAAAAAAAAAAAAAAACACAAGAATGGCCTTTGTGTTAATTCGCCAAGGGCTACTGCATTTGAGAGAATTTTAACTCTCTCACAAACATACAAAGTCCTTTTCACTTGACGGAAAAAAAAGTTTGGGGAAAATAGCATGAACATATCAATAACTTCCTGAGAAAGCCTTATGAAATAGTCATTGTCAGTAAACGGTAATGAGAAGCAGAGGAAAGAGGTCCTAAGGCATAAAGAATGACTTGGGAGAGTCATGGCACAGTGAGAATAATAGAAGACCAAGTCCAGGGATGGTCAATAATGAGACAATGGTAGGCATTTAACTTAGAAGAAAGAAACCGAGCGCATGATGGGTCATAACTTCTCAGCAGTCTAAGGTGCACACATCGATGCTTGTGGTGTGGAGAAACATCCTCCGTGTGGAACTTCCTGAGCACACACTGACTCCATCCTTGGTAACTGCTGACATTACAGCCTTCAGAAATTTATGGGTGGCTCACATGCACTGCATCCTGTTCCAAGCATGCCCCATGGTGAGAATGCAGCTCTCAGCAGCGTGGCAGTAGACTCGCTACTTACAAGTAAGTGGTTGATGAATGTTTTCAAGAAAGAAAGAAACCCCCAATCACATTTAAAGCTATATCTTAGTCATCTTACTGTTGTACTTTACTTGAGTCTATTAACATAATTGTAAGCATTTTAAAACTGGGAAAACATAAAAATGCCAAATACAAGAGGCAGTTACCATTTCCCTTTATAGCCACACTGATTTCAAAGTAACCTTGGAATTTGAAGGGAAGCATGGAAACCTAGCTTTCAATGTTGTTCTCATCAATAATACTGAGATTGATTCTGTGATGTAGAGGCCTAGATTTTATCAACACACACAAATCCTAATCCTGCATGCCCAACCAGAAACAGCAGGATTCCCTGGGTGGCCATAGGGATCTATCACCATCCTCAGCCCTGAATGATTTCCATATGAGAGTCTACAAACTTCTCATTATCATATCATTTGAAATGAAACAACCTAAAGTGTATGTTATCTAGTCCTAAATGCATGGACCATTTTGAACTCATTTATCAGCATAATATAATCCACCAGCAACATCTTGAGATAATACAGTAGAGCTGAATTTGATTTGATAAAATAAATTTCTCAAAAAATATATGGAACTGTCCTACATAAAATGTGAGTGAATGTCATTACATGAGACAGATAAATAGACTCATAGCCAAGGACTTCACACCCCGAGGTCATCAAAATGCACACCATTATCTACAAGTTAAGCATATCTTTTAAAATCTGAACTTAAGCACAGAGAAATCCTTCACATGTCATTAACCCAAGCACAGAACAGGGGACCAGAATATTACACATCCGTGAATCAATTTAGAGAAAAGATGAGAAGCATTGTGCTGGTCAGAACCAGCTAGGATCAGTCAGTAGTGATTGAAACTGATGTGCTCACGTAACTCCTAAATCAGAAATAGAAAATAGGAAGTCACTCTGAAGACAGTGTCACAGCTTGGTTAATCACCAGTTCCACCGGGACGAAAAAGCATGATTAATAGCTGCATCTCAGACAAATGATAAAACAGCTCTTGAGTAATTAGGGTGTGACCCCTGGCTGCAATGCACAAAGTAGAGTGGCAATAATAAGACAAAATTGGAATATTTTGGAAGAGACTCAGCTCAGCTCAGAAAGTAAAATCAATGCCAACTTCAAATCCCAAAGAACGTTTAAATGAGAAAATGAATTTTACAAATTAAATTGTTAACAAAAGAGAAAAGTATGAATACAGTGATAATTAGCAGAGAAAAACTAAGCTCTGGGCTGGAGAGGTGACGAGAGGTGCAAGAGTGGTTGTCAATCTTATTCTCTTTCAGGAGGTGTGAACTTCCTGGGTTGTCACACAGCCACTTCAACAACCATGATTCCCTTGCCTTCTTTTCTCCCATTGCCCTCGTGCTTCTTGGAACTGAAGTGATTTGTTAAGGCCCAGAAAGTGGGGCTCAGATTTAATTAGAATCCCTAACACCCAAAGAATAGTCCAGAATGAAAGGTATTTTACACGTGCAGGTCTTAGAATCCAGGTAACCTTGAAGTTCATATATAACCAGAGGCTGAAAGTTTACAGTTGAGGAAATTGGAGATCAATCATATTTGAAGTTGTCAAGGTCACAAACCAAATGAGTTGTAGAACTAGAGGTTGCTCTGAAGCCCTCTGACACAGAAAGGTCCTTTCACCACACTCAGATGGCTCAGGTTCCCTGGGTTTTGCAAACAGGCATCTCAAGCATCAGTCTCCTCTAGGTCACCCCTACTAAGCACAGCTGTGCCTGGCTGTCCCCCTACCTCTGCATGGAGGACAGACTTGGTGGAAGCACAGAATCACGGAGAAGCTGTGTCTTGTATGGGACCCTGGGGGATATCTTGAAGCAGGGGCAGGATCGGCCTGGGACTGAGCAATGCCTTGTGCACAGACTGTCCAGCAGATGGTGACACCAGTGGCACTCTTGTGCTCACACCCACACAGGCCATCTCTTTTCCCAAACCCAGTGCCTCCAAATCCCTTGCCTATTCTTCCACTGCTCTGCTCCCTTCCCCACACATCCACCTGGGGCGCTCAGTGGGTTTTAATCAGAGGACTTTGGAGTTTGGGCATCAGATGAAAACTGAGGTTTTCAGTGTAGACACCAGGGGAAGAGATGAAGTTCTAGTTCTTGGCTTAGACCATGATGCCCACACGCCTAGTCAATTATTCCACATGTTTCTGTGAAAGCATTTTTGCAATGGATGAGATTAACATTTGAATCAGTAGAGTTTGAGCTCTGGATTTAGGCAGCCTGGGTTGTTAATCCAGACTCCCCCAGTTACTGGCTGGTAACCACGAGAGGTACTTGATTCCTGGAAACTGTGGGTTCATCTTTTATAAGATGGGGATAATGAGGCAATGTACACAGAAGACTCTGCAAGGTGCTATGACCTCAGTGAATCCTTCTCACCTGGAACCCAAATTAACCCTGGGAGACCCAAAGTGCAACCTGCTAACTTCTCCCAGTGCTGTATTTCCCATTTCCTTAAAGTCAGTAAGCATTTTAATAGGTCTTCTGCCAATGACAGATAATTTTTCTCTCCTCGTTGTGAAAATAAGCCAACAAAACAATGATGAGAGAGAGAGAGATTTCTTCTCCCATTTTATGACTGACAAGTGTCCACTGGGCCCTCCAGGCTGGGGTCCTCTCTCTCATTTCCTCAACTCCCTACAGACTTCTCAGCAACTCTCTGCTTCAGGCTCCTGGTGGGTGACCCATAACATACCCCAGACCTAAATGACCTTCACAAAGCTCCTCCTCAACGCATCTCTGCCCACACCCTGGTCCTTAATCATCTCTTGTAATTATACCATCTTTGAAATGGTAAATGTTTATATTCTACTCTTCCATCTTAGATTACTAGATCTTTCCAACTCTCTTTCTCCTTCTCACCCTTAGTTACCTTTTAGCCTCTACTCTTTCACTTTGTGGAAGATCCCTTTCATCTTTGTGATGATTCATTGTGTGAATAAACTTGGCTAGACCACGATGCCTACGTGCCTAGACAAACATCATTCTAGATGTTTCTAAGAAAGCATTTTTGAAATGGATGAGATTAACATTTGAATCAGCAGACCATGAGTAAAGCAAATTACACATCCCTAATGTGGATGGGCCTCCTCTGATCAACTGAAGGCCTTAACAGAAAAACAAGACTGAACTCTCTAGAAAAAGGGAATTCTGCCGGCAGACCATATTTGGACTAGAACTTAAGCTCCTTCCCAGGCATCTAGCCTGGAAGCCTACCCTGTAGATTTTGAACTTGCTGAACTTCCAGGATAACATCATCCAATGCCTTCAAACACATTTCTCCCACCCCACCCACCATTGTATGCACACACCCCAACTGGGTTTGTTTCTCTAGGGAACTTTGACCCATGCAATCTCCCACCAATCCCCCCCACACACAGTGCCTCCTTCCCTACACAGTGCTGACTCTTCCCTCCCTCCAGATCCCTGCCTGCCCTTTGTGTCCTCGTCCTAGTGTCCTTGCACTACGGAATCCCTTTGAATTCAAACCCTGGGTCAATTGAAGCACCTGTGTCCTCAGCACCTGCACACAGGCAGCTGGACACAGCCGGGAGTGTCCCTTGGTGGCCTCAGCCTGTGAGCACTGGCTCAGGGTACTTCCTAGTCAGGAGGAAGGCTTCCTAGCAGGCTCTGAGCTCTGTGACTATGTGACCTTCTTGCACACAAAGAGCCCTTTTACAGACTGAAGTTCAACCCATCTTTACTTTTCCTTATTGTTCTTCCATAAGAACACCTGCCTCCCTTCAGAGCCAACTGGGATCTGGCTTCTCCTGTCCCACCTGATGCCCCAGAATCACTTTACTGTTCTCCCTTCTCTCCCTTTCTCTGCAGGCAGCCATCTGGGGTGGTGGTGGCCATTTCTTCTCCTCTGTCCCTCATGCGTCTCCCTTCTACACCCACTGCGGTCAGCGAGGCCTTCACTTTCACTTTTTAGCTGAACTGCTGATAAACCCAGATCTCGTTAATTTTGCATGAAGTGTGAATTGTTCAGGAGTTTTTGTTGGTTTTATGGAGTTTTGGGAGGGAGGTACATTAAATTTTGTAAGGATTTTTTCCTCCTTTTTTCCTTTCTCTCTTTTCCTCTTCCTCCTCGTTTCCTCTCCCCTCTCTCCTGCCTCCCCTCCCTCTTGCTCTCACCTTCCTGCACCTCTTCCTGTCTTGCCCTCTCTTTCCCTCCTCTCTCTTCCTCCTCCTCTTCTTTTGCAGTTATTTTCACACTCCCAGGAGTGTATTATTGCTCTGTTCCTCAGAGTAGGTGAATGCCCAAGACCACACATCTTACAGGAGACGGAGTTTGCACTTGACATCATCTGATCACAGAGGACATTCCTGAACTGCCATTCACAGTCTCCCCGCCACATCCCCTTTATGTGCTGAGGCTCCCAGTTCTTTGAATTGACCTTGCTCTGACATTCCAGCTATTCGAGTCTCTCCTGGCTCAGAGAGCAGAAGTAGGCTCTCCGTCTTCATGAAACCCCTGAAGCTCACCTGAAAAAAACCAAAGAGCATCCTGATGGCTTTTGCTACGTTGGTCCCAGATGATCAGATCATCATGTTTACTCTGTTTCCAAACCAGATGCCTGGGATGGTGAGACTGGTGGAAGAGAGGGAGAGACAGAATGACTGACAAGGACTTTCTCTAGAGCAGAGGCAAGGGACAACCATATTCTATGGTTGAACACACAAAGTTGCACAGGTCTTCCACTTAAGTCTCCACTGGAAAATTTTCTGCAATGTCCAAGGTATGATAAGACAAAAAAGA